>JAMJFZ010000320.1:5120000-5157500 GCA_026225945.1 Cricetomys ansorgei
CATACTTCAAGCCCTCTAGATTGATTCTGCGCTGTGCTACCCCCATGGGCTATTCCCCGAAAGTGCACTGGAGCCCAGTGTAGGGCAGGGATTTCCTCACCTTCCTCCTCTCTCTGGCACGTCTGCCTGGCACAAAACGTGGCTCTCCCAACCACTGAGTACCTACACTTGCAGAGTCCAAGGTGCTCTTCTTCTGACATCTACCTGTAACTCTCCTTTCCCTTCCAAGAATAAGACCCCTGGTCTAGCCTTTTAAGGCTATTGATGACCTGTGATGGATTGCCCTTTGCCTGCTTCCTTGCCATCCTCTGTATTTTAGGCCACAGCCATGGAAGCCACTGAAGACCTTCAGAAACAGTGGTCTCCTTCAACATGCAGAGTAGCAGAATACCCTTTTCCCTCTTAGGCCATAGGTGTAAGGAACCTTCCTGAGAATCGCCACCCTCCTCTATGTCACAAATCTCCCATGCTTCCCACCAGCAGTACCTTAGCATCTCAATGTTCTATTATTGCCTGTCTTCCCCTAGGCCTGGCCCAGCAGGCTTGGAGTGTTGCAATGGCCACATGAACTCTGCACAGCACTGGGTGATGGCCAGTGGCTCTGACGCTCTTATTCTGGAAGCACAAGCTAATCTGAGACCCAATTAGGAAGTGCAGAAACAAGAATGCACAGTGGGAACCTGTCTGAGTGTTCAGAATGTATAGAGTTGTAAAAAGCTGAAGAAATATTGATCACCAACAGCAGTGCTCCCGTGAATCAGACACTAGCGTCCTAGCAATCCAGCGAGTGATATTTCTCTATATTCTTCATTTACAAATTAGAAAACCGAGGCTCAGAAACCTGCAGTGAGCCTGCCCCTCCAGGTCTCACAGCTAGTAACAGTAAGAACGTGAATGAGAGAGTCTAGACTCTGAGTCAATACCATGAAGTGCCTATCATGCTGTCCTAGAAAGATAGACATTACAGACAGAGGGACGGCAGGACCCCCCAGTGGATTGCAGTGGAGACTGAGTATGCAGTCAAATGCTCTTAAGATATAGTTTAACTAGAGCTTAGTTCAGAACAGATGTCTGAAGGCCAGGGTCATGTGGGTGCTATGACCCTACTGGGGAAATCCTGATGAGCTAATGATCTCTCCTTTTCTCTTCCAGTTCTCTCAGCTCATTAAAATCTTCCATTCCTTGGGTCCTGAGAAGTTTCCACTGGTGGAGCAAACATTTTTCCCCAACCACAAGCAAATGGTGAGTGCCTTTTTAACTCTGCTTATCTTCATGATGCCGGACGACCTTACATATCTGTCTCGTGAGTCTTTCCGGGAGGCCCGCACCTTTATTCCCGGTTATCTGGACTCCACACAGGAGCCATCATAGCCTGTGTTTGTGGAATGTCTAGTGTCCCTTGGGGAAGGTTCAACTTCTCTAGGAGAAACTCAGATAGTAGGGCAAGTGACAAAAGTGCGTGGCATTCCTTGAGACTTTGTTAATTGTTAACACATCAAGAGGCATCTTGAGCTGGCATCCTGGAGCCAAAGGTTGACTCTGAAGGAAAAAAATGTTCTCACGGTAAAATGTTATCTCCGATGCACTTTCCTGGGACCTGGTTTCCACTGTAATTTTAATAAAAGCTGTGATGTTTTCTTTGAGCTGATAATTAAAGAGCAACATGTTTACATGTTCAATTTCCTCTTTGGAATGCACTTGTGCTATCTCTGGGAGTTGACTCGGGCTCAGCTGAGAATATATGGCTGGCTTCTCTACCTATTTGGAAGGTTTAAGACTAATATCTTTCTGAGTGTGTTGGAGAGTTCTGTATCCATGGCTAGAATTTTGGTAGAATTCTACCTGGAATTCTACCTGGAATCAGCCTACAGCGTGCTTGCTTACATGATTGGTGCATTGTCAGTGGACTTGGCCTTGCAGGGAATAGGGTTCTCAGGGAACAAGATGAGTAGGGTGTACTCATCCCAGCTGGGAACTGTGGTCTGATTGTAGAATCCCAGGCTCTGGCTGCTGATCTGGATAGGCCTGTTTGAAGACACTGCCAGGCAGGGCTGCAGGCTTCAGTGGGAGGGAGCGAACTAGCCAGTTAGAAGACGCTCTCATTGATTGTCTATCTTCTGTATGTACCCATCAGTCACAGGATCCAAGGTGTCTCATTTGCATAATAAGGTGTAACGGTAAATCTGAATTATCAATTTGACTGGAACGAAAAGCACTCGGATTAGCAATAAACTTTCTAGTGGTTCTTGTGTGTGTTGGGGGGTGGGGGTGGGGCACTCTCCAGAGAGGATTAACTGAGCCAGGAAACACTCACTTCAAATGTGGGTAGCGCCATTTATGAAGTCAGGGCCCCATATGGGATAAAGTGGGGAAACAGAAGAAGCTTGGGGCTTGGGCATTCTTTTACTACCAGTCTACCATGACAAAAACTGCTGGTCCTACAACAGTCCTCCTGGGCAGGGTGAACCAAAGCCTCTGAAACCAGGAGCCTAAACCAAAAAAAAAAAAAAAAAAAAAAAAAAAAAATCCTTCCTACCATGACTTATTTCTTCCTAATATTTGGTCAATGGGAAAGTCTGACTAACCCAGGACATGTGTAAATATTCATAGTCAAATGTGTGCAGACCTGCAGACCGTGTGTAAATATTCTAAGAAAATTTAGGGTTTGTCTTCAAAACAGTATTAATTGTATTAATTGTATTAACTGTAACCCAGTCTACTGACTGGATTTAGACAAAGATTTAATCTCCTTGAGAGTGGTAGAGTCGCATCAGGTTGGTGAAAGTCTGTGCAACTGTGTGTATAATCTGTGCCTGGCATATGGTGGGTACTCAGAGTGGAGGACCTGGCCTCAGAGGGACAAAGCCCGTGACCCAGAACACTAGCATGGGAAGGCTCACAACTAGAGTTGCTCACTGGGTGCTGGGAGGAGCTCGCCAGTTGTCCTAGAGCCCCAGAAATTCCTGGCATTCCCAACTTGGAGCTTCACTCAGATTTCAGTTAGATTTCAGTCAGGATTTCAAGCATAGCCGCCTGCAAGCTCTCATTCCCTCTTCCGCCATGGGGTTCTCAAGCGGAAAATGAGGATGAGACATGGCCCAGTCCTGAAACACCCCAGCCTATCTCTTGAACACTGAACAACTAGGAGACATCCTGCCAGCACAATGAGGGAGTGAAGTCGGGGATGGGTCAGCAGGCTTAAGGGGCTAAGGATACCTTTCCTGAAACCTCTGCTCTAAAAAACAAAGGGCTTAGTCAAGGTGGCCCAAGCTGTAGACATGGGTAGAAGAAGGTTGGGTACAGGGTTCTGGAGGAAGACAGGCAGAATCTGCTTGCAAGACCCTCTTTGATATCAATATAATCCCCAAGACTGGCAAGACGCAAGAAGGCAAGACGCAGCAGGTGTGTGATAGAAATAAAACCACTTTACTGTTTAGAATAAAGGACACACTATAAAAAGTGAACATTATGCAACATTACAAGACAATATACATTCACGGAATATAAAATTCATAAATAACATGGAGGAAAACTGTAAACAGTGCTACAAAATTTAGCAACAAATACATTCCTTCTAGACAGGGTATTCTCTGTTGGGTGTCTCTCCGTCACTACTGGGCCTCAGCACAGCTGACTGGCTAGAGGAAAAATAGACATAGAGAATCTAAGATATCCCTTGTCCTTAGAACATGGTCATTTTCTTAGTTCCTCTCCTCCTCAACCCAAGTAGCCAATTTAAATCTGTTGAGACCTATCTCTCCTGCCTTCTCCCATTTCATTGTGCTTCTGCCAATAGATTTTTGTTTTTAAGTTTCTCTCCGATGTAAATACTAGCGTGGTGATTTTACCTCTTAAGTAGCTGGGAGCCAACCACCGGAATACCACCTTGGCATGACGCAGGGAAGGGTAATGCCTCCTGGACACACATCATCTCCCAGAAAGATGTATCCCCAGAAGTCATTATGTCCTTTATTGTTTAAGAAGCACAGCAGGAAACACAGTGTTTGTGTGGCAGGGCTAGGCTGGAGGAGAGGCGCTGGGGTCCCCCTAAGCTCTCTACTCTGGCTCTAGCAGAGCGCTAGTCTGGGAAGCAGGAGCCTGTGCATAGGAATTCCTTGCTTGGGAGGCAGAAAAGATGCCTGGGTGAGAGAAAGAGAGCTTGGAGTCACAGTTGCCATGGCCTCACACCTTGCAGAAACCATGGCTTCCTGGTCGAGTAGGAGAAAGGTCTTGGGAAGTGGGTGGCAGACAACTCAGGGATGTTGATGCAGGACATCAGTGTACTTTTCTGGTTTTTTTTTTTGTTGTTGTTGTTGTTGTGATATTTCTGTTTTCTTCTCCTTCCTGTCCCTGCGATTCCATGGGGAGGAGGCTGGAGGAGTCTGTTTCTAGTACCTTCTATTTCATTGAATCTCCAGTCTAGCCGAGTGCTTGAGTCCAGTATTCTAGTCTACCCTCCGTTCTACTGTAGAATTTGAATCAATTTGAATCAGGAAAGTGGCATTTTTTTTTTCTTCTCTTAGACACAGGATACATATGACAGCCTACACATGGCACATGATTTAGCAAAATAAAACATTCCCGATATGATTGAAATATAGAAGTGTCTTAGCTACATAAATGACTTTAAATTATACAGTAAGTGAACAGGTGAAACAAAGAAAGCTATAGCTTATAGAAAGCTCAAAAACCGCCCTCTGATGATGTGACTTTACAGAAGACCCTTCCTTGCCCAGAACTTCTTGCCAGGGCCTCGACAGGCAACTGGGGCCATGGTTCTGCCAATCGGTTTAATCCTCAGGTGCCTGGTACTCAGGCCTCACCTGAATCCTCTCCCTCTAGGAGTGAGTTGATTACACGGGGATTAAGAATGGCCAAAGACCTCTTGGAAGAGACACTGGGGAGCACGTATGGGAGGGCACTTGAGTGGGATAAATCAGGAGCTCCATGTTAGGAGACTCTGAGGTTGAAATAAAGAACCCCAAACAGCAAGTCAGAGGCTCACCCCTTAAGAATCACTGGCTTGCTGACCTCTGCTTCCTCTGCTCCACACCATGGAAAGGGCTGTGCTTCCTGTTCCCTGTGAGCACAGCAGGAAGTTACAGGGGAATGAAATCAACCAAGGGGAAACTTGAAACCCATTGCCTGAACTGTCTTCCTGCTCTGTTACTCTATCAAACACTTGGGCAAAGCATTGGTATGTGTGGGGTGGGGTTGGGGGGTAGACACTAGAACTTCTTGTCTTTTTTTTTTTTTCCTCTATCTCTACTTATCATTGGTAGCTGTGTTTCCTAAAGTGGAATGAATTGAAGATATGTATGATACTATTAGAGCATAAATACCCATAATCTGAAAGGAGACAGAGAGTAATTGTGTTAAATGTCACCACCTTACCACCTCAAACTCTGAAGAATACACATTACCTACTATTGGCATTGGCCTTTTGACACTAAAACTTAAAATAATCTTATTTAATAGGAAAATTTATATTATAGTTTTATTTAACAAAAATACAACACAACAAAAGGCCTATAGTTTGAAGGCAGAGTCTGGCTCCCTCAGTGAGCAACCCCAGATCCAAGAAAAGAGGCCTTCCACCGAGGCAGGGTGCTGTCCCTCTCATGTGAAGGCCCCTAACCTACGCTAACTCACCTGCCATCTGCTGGCCAGTAAGACAATTAAGTGAAGGGCACCCCAAATACAGAGCAGAAGAAAGGAGGTAAGAGGTCAGATGACCCCAGTTATAGGGACAAGAGGAAGCTGAGGGTGTTTAGAGTTTCAGTTTTTAATTCAGATGGAAAAAAAAAAAAAAGTCAACTTGGAATGTCACAATTTCCCATCAAACAACAACAGAAGAAAAGAGATTAAACTATTTGCATATTTAACAGCATTGAATAGAATTCTGTGTCCTATAAAAAAAAATTAGCTCATAATCCCCTGTGGGTATATGCAAATGTGTATATAAACACGTCCCCCTAGATGAGCTAAACGCTACTTTGGAAATAGTATTCTCTACCTAAATCTCCTTGACTATATCTGTGGATAGTGTCTCGTGCGTACAGCTTACATGTTGGCAAGCTCCAAGCCAAACTTCCCCAAGAATTCCCCAGAGGATGTCTCGTGGGAGGCAGAAGAGGAAAGATGTTCATCTCAGCCCTTCGTCTGAGTTTTTATTCAGACAGGTTGCCTGCTGACCTCAGGCAGATGTTTAAGTCTTCACCAACTCAGAAAGTCCTGTTACTCTGGCATGGATGCTTGGCTCCAGGATCTGAAATATCTAGTCAACCCAGGTGTCAGTGGGCTGGGGAACTGGTGACATCTCCGATGCCCTGCTGCAGTCTGTCCCTCCCTCACCCTGACATGCAGACATAGACAGACCATTTGATCCAGACACACAGTTGTATCTCCTCTGTGTGTAAGGTCTTTTGAATACCTGGCATCTGTCTGCTCGCTGCCCTTGACTGGTGGGGAGACAGGTGGACTTCTGTCAACTTCCTTATCTACACTCTTTGTGTACTGGGATGAAGAAGTGTACAGAGAAGCAGGTCTTCTAGGATGTGGTCAAGAGAGGAAGAAGGAAGACAAGTAGCTATTAAATGCCCCAATGGGATAGATTTTTCAATTTTCATTTTCCTAAAAAAATATAGATTATATATCATGAAGAATAGGAGTATACATGCCTCATTCTTTCTGGCTTGGCACCAGAGATTCCCAGTTGGAAATAGGTAATGTCAAAACCAAAAAGAAGGAGCAGGGGCAGGGGCAGGGGCACGAGGAGGGGCAGGAGGAAGGTGTTTTCAAATCAACTCCATAGACAATAGAGACTTTGCGTTTCCCACGTGCTAAATTTGCAAGAAAATAGGCACTAATTTCATTGTCATCATCTGGGAAGAGTTAGTGTCCGGGAAGCTCAGTGGGATGGGAAGGAGGTGGGGCAGGTCTGGGTTCAGGGGTCTGTGGCATTGCTGATGCTCTTGTCTGGAGGGGCCCATCCTCGGTACCAGCTGCAGTAGCCACCCTTCTGCCGGATGCAGGCGTAGTGTTTGGACTGATAGCCAGGGTAGCCAAAATTGGAGAGCATGTCGGTCCAGAGACACTCATTCTTCGAGGTCACAAAGCAAGGCAAGTAGTAGCAGGACTTGATCTGCAGGGACACACAAGCCACAGTTAGGGGACTGTACTATGGCAGGCCCAGCTTGGATTCAAAACCCTGGGGCCCCTGCCCTTTAATACTAACAGTATAGTTAATTCTAGCTTCTAGCTCACAGCACTCAGGATCTCCTGGGTACCAGACACAGTGCCTAGAAACTTTGGGTACAGTTCTAACTCCCTTCTATAAATTAAAGAAATAGAGGCTCAGAAAGGCTAAGCAGTTTGCTCTGGGTCACACAATATGTGAGTCCCAGATTACATGTGAGTAGGGGAGAATACCACTGTTGTAGGAAAGGCAGTAATCTGAAGGATGAAAGCATACATTTTAAAGTTCAGCTGCCATGAGTTGGAAGTCAGACTCAGCAGGCTACATAACCCAGATCATATAGCAAGGATCTTTGAGCCTTGATTTCTTACCTGTGCAATGAAAGTCATATAATGAAGAGAAGATGGGATTATTCTGAGGATTAGAGGAGAGAGTGACTCAGCTCCCTCCCATGACCTTGAACTTGGGGAAGGGATTGGACATGATTGACGAGAGGTATTGGGCAGCTCTCATGTCAGCAGGCCTCAGCCAGCCTGCCCACCTGGTCAGCCGTCAGAGTGAACCCACTTAGGACAACTTGGCAGAACCCTTCATGGAATGTTCCTGTACCTGTCATGGACTTGAACGACTGGGAGGGGCCAGGATGCTGAAATGCCCTCATAACCCAGAGCTGCCAAGTAGGCACCGTCCAGACAGTGAATACAGAACAAAGGCATTTTTCAGAGCTTTCATGCCTGCCTTGCCCCAGGGCAGCATTCCTTACCACCCCTGCACCACCCTCAACAGGCTGTCTGTCCCAACAGAGCAAGAACCGAAGCTTCCAGACTCACACCCGCCCCTAGAACTCACCTTGCAGTTGCAACCCAGGTGGTAGCGGTAATTGAGCCCCTTGCGCTGGGACAGCGTGAGGTGGTCCCACCTCTCCACAAAGTTGCACAGCCCTGTGTACATCTTGCCTTCATAGACACGGCCTGAAGTGGGATAGGAGGCAAGGGGATAGGCATTCTGTTAGAGCCCTGTACTGCCAGGGCCAGGCACTGACCCTGGATTTGTGACACTTTCCCCAACACCTTTAGATGACATGAACTCTAGCCCCATTTTCCAGATAATGATGGAGCCTGAGATACCTAAGCATTCTGCTGAAGGTCTCATAGTCATCAGGTCCTAGAATTCCTTAGGGTTTTGCATGCTGCCGTTACTATACTGGCAGCCTAAAGATCAGTCTGTGACATAAGACAGGCCTAACAGATTGACTGTCAAGTGCTGTGAACGAGGTGACCCCTTTCCAGTTATGTTAAATCTGAGATACCACAAAATCAGGACACAACCAGGTGCATGATGACGAATGGAGCCAGGGCTGCCAGCCCGCACTGGGTAAGCAAGACAGACCCTTCACTTCATGAGACACATGGCTACGGCCCCTCAGGATGCCATTGACTCAGCTTTGGCAGACCCGCCAGAGCAAGGGAGCGGTGCCGTGGTGCTCCCGGTGACTCTTACCTGTCAGCAGGTACTGGTATTTATTGACCTCTAGCTTAAGGCCACAGAGACTTTCAGAGGCTTCCGTGTGAATGTACTGTACGTGGGGCATCTTACTGAAGCCTCGGTACATCTGTGGGCAAAAAGGAACAGTACCGTGAGAGAGGGCCCAAGGCCCAATCAGCGTGCTGCTGTGTAGGGCGTGAGTTTCTGGTTCCCCTCTGCAGCCAGACCTGCACCATCACCTGTATACCAAAGAAGGCCATCTGTTCTTTTTCCGGAGCCAGGATGGTGTCTTCCCATCCAGACACAGGTACACGCCCCGTCCAGCTGCCCCACCCCACTCCTCTCCCTAGACATCTCTCAAACCCCAGCATCCCTTCACAGATCCAAAGCCACTACTATGAAAATCTCCAGGGTACCAAGGGACATAGGCAGCCGGCCGGCTGGCCTTTAAATGACATCTCGGTGACATTTGCTGGTATATAGTGCAGAGGCAGTCTTACAGCATCGTCACAAAAGCCCAGAGTCTAGGTACCAAGAACTCCATTTTCTAGATGAGGACACTAACATACATTCCATTTGACTGGAAGAGGGTGAAGAGGCATTGTCTGTGTTCTTACTTTTCTGTGTGGTACTTAGTTCCGTGACTCAAGATGAAGCGCATACACGTGGATGTTAAAAATCAAGATGCGAGACAAGGGCAAGAGAGGGAACAGGCAGCGAGGATGCCGGTAGCCTTCCTGTGATGTGTAGGACAGCCTCAGGAACAAAGGTGGAGGGGATACTCGGGCCTGGCCTGATCCTTACTTTCAAGAGGCCTTGAATGTATGGTTGTCACTCGTCCTGTCCTAAGAGCTTCACGATAGAAAAATGTTCCTAGTATGCATTAATCACCCAGGTAATTAATATAAGCCAGACAATGTACTGCATTGGTATCTTACAAACACCCACTAGGCCTGATGGGCTGGTTTTTATCCTCATCTTCTAACTGGCAATTGGCTAGCAGAGGCAGGCGGTCCCCAGGGCACAAGAACAAGCTACACTGACTTCCGTGCCAGGTAACTGCTCATAATGGGTCACGTTTTGTCAAATATTTCCACTGAGTACTTAGTGGCTGGAGTGTGTGACAACACATAGGTCCCAGCAAGGGCTAGATAAGAAACTATCACCATAAGAGTCTCAGGCATTAGAGGACCACGGCTCCCTGAGGCCTTAAAGTCAGGGGGTCTTGCAGCTGGAGGAAGCCCTGCTGGTGCTCACTTGCATAGACAAACCACTGAGGAAAAGAGCACAGCACATTCCAACTACCCAGCAGATCTGTCCTACCCCCAATCAGGACAAGCAAAGCACATGACCAGCTCACGTCCCCTGGGATCCTCCTGGGACCAGCTGGTACATAATGTCCCCCACATGCTGTCCCTTGCAGCCTGACCCAAAGCATGTCTGTGTTGCACAAACAATAACCCACAAAACAAACTGCTTTCCCATGGTCCTGATGGGAGATAAGGCCCCTACAAATGACAGAGGCCAGTTCTGGAAACTTCCACCTTTGCACCACAGCTCAATCCCAGCTAATCTCTAAGTACGGGTTTACAATGAGCTCCCTCAGTGTTCTTACAGCCTGACCCCTCACCCTGATGCTGTGGGTCTGTGTGCACTCCAGGCATGCCTGAGAGAAGGAAGGAAGGAAGGAAGGCTGTGTGCTTGTCCTCAGAGGTCAGATGTGACTGGCTTTCTCACGTCCTCTGTTCTAAGTTCCTTCAGTTCTGCTCCAGGGTGCCTGGCTTCCCTGTTTGAAGCTCTAGGGTAGACTAATCCACAAAAACAAAACCTCCTAGGGACCAGGGCCAACCTCACCAGCTTGACTCTCACTTCTGCCAAAGGCTTCTGATACCTTTGCAGGTCGCACACCAAGAATCACCTGTTAGATCACAAACCAGCAAACCCAACCTGACCTTTTAAGTCCCCCAAGGGAACTAGATATGAGCAGGTGAGGGGAGCCCCCATACTGGGTGGAAATGAGCAGTCTGCCTGCAGGCCCCCTACTCTGTTATCTTCTTGTCCTCCAAGCCCCCAGAGTAGAGACCTTATAATTTGCCCACTTTCTAGTCATGCAATCTTGACTTGTTACATAGCTTCCAAGTATTGGCCCTACCACTAAGAAGATAAATATGAAGCCGTTTCACAACCTTGGCGTGAGGCTGATCTATACAAAGGCTTAGCAGATCTCCTGGGGCATAGCATATGCTCAATAAATATTACTTGCTAAAGTCTTGTAACAACTGTGACAAGTATATCTTTGTCTCCCCATCTTACAGCTCAGTGATAAGCACAGAGGAAGTTGAAGAGAGCTGGGGTGAAATGGGCAGACTCCCATTCCTATCCAGTACCTGCTTGGACATGCAGGCAGATGGTCTCTCTAGATAGAAAGGCATTGACCAGTTATGTGGGGTCGTAACACAGGGCTGGGAAGAAAGTCAACATAAAGACCTTAGATATGGCTGATGAGAAGACCCAGATGGCAGGGAGATTTGGGGAGTCACATCTATCTATCCAACCAACCTCTTAACAAGCTTCCCTCCCCCAAAGAATCCTGTTACACCTTCTGCGGGTTGCTCATCAAGAGCCACACATGATTAGGAAAGGTCCCCTAGGTCTCAACTTGAGACTCCTATCGTCCCTTAATTAAATTCGTGACCCTGGGCATGTCACTTCCCATTGAACCTAATCAGGAATAAGTGAGCGATTACTATATTGAACACCCATCTCCCTGACACCATGAACCCAGCTGAAGGAAAGCGAACAGGGAATCTGAGCAGTGAGCCTGGAGGTGGCGTGCTGGCAGGCGGGTGCCAGTACAGTTATTTAGCCTCTAAACAACTACCATTTGTAGGTGTGATACCAACCAGGGACATTCTGCTGACAGAAAGGCCTCTGATACTGGGCCTGAGTCCCGAAGGCAGGAAGGAAGGCAAGCCAGTTTAGGAATTCCTGCCCCGTAGCTATTTCTCTGACAATGGACATTTCTGACAATGGAGGTTTTTGCTGGGCAGGCAGGGGAGGGGCCTCTAGGGCAGTCAGAAGCTCTGGCTTTCCTTTCCCCGCTGCCAGAAGTTGCAAAGTGGGATTTGGGGTCCTTATTACTCTCCTGACATCCCCACCTCCACCCACTCCTGGCCTTCCGGCTGTCTGAGACATAAGCTGCTCTCATGACCAAGCTCAGGCAGCCAAGGGCAGCTGGCCAGGGCTGACTCTGAACATTACATAACCAAGAGCCTGGGACTGTTTCCACAATTGAAAGCAGAGCAACAGGTTCCACAGAATTAGTGCATCCAGCCACAAGCCTCAGGAGGGAATAAAGAGGCCTGAAGGTCAGTCAGCCTCTAGGATAGCTGAGCTCCACCCAGGCATGAGTCACCCCTCACCCCTAAGTCAAGCCCAACAAGTGTTAAGACACTTGTTTCTCCTCTAAGGATTTTTCTGGCCTGTGAGTCTTCATCTCTCTCATTAGATTTCATTAGCATTCTCCAAGATCTGACTGTTGCATGTCAGATCCCACCTACCCTCCTCAATACCCAAGGGTGCAGAGACCAGCAGTGAGTAAAAGGGCAGGCAGTTCACATGGACCTCTACACATCCAGTCTTGATCTTGTGACTAGTAACTGCATGTCTCTTCTCCCCCTATCACATAACTATAATCCTAAGGTAGAAACTTCATTCGAGGCTCCCAGGCTGCGAACACACATATCTGCATAGAGCAGGGGCTTATAAAGACACAGGGGTAGAGGAACCACTGAGTTATTCAAGCTGAAGCCTCTATCCTTGGTGCCACCAAGACAAGTGTAAGGGCATGCTTCCAACAGCTACTAGCAGCTCCTACTTGGAAACAACACTACCAGTTAGGATGCTTGAACAATGAGGGCTTATGGGGTGTCCAACGCCACGCTATCAACAGATGGTAACACTGTCACCCAGAAAAGTACAAGGCCAAGGTCAATGAGCTCTTTAGGAGTAGCAACAGGACTAGGACATGGGTTCTGTGTGTGTGTGTGTGTGTGTGTGTGTGTGTGTGTGTGTGTGTGTGTGTGTTTTAAGATAGACTTCCCTGGCATGCTTAGGAATCTTCACGTGCTGAGTGAAAGGTCTGATATGTGACTACGCTTAGCAAATGTTCCGAATGAACTATAATGCAGGTAGACAGCCAGAGCTGGGAAGCAGCGAGAGGGCCCTGTGCTCGGCACTTGCTCAGTGTGAAAGCTGGAGGCAAGGACACCTACCACGTAGCCTTAACGACTGCACTGGCCCTGTAGGTACAACACAGCCCAGTTTGCAAGGGTTCCTGGGGACTATGTGGTCCAAGATGAGCATCTTAGAGGTGTTAGACAGGCCAAAGAAGGACAGTGGCTAGACTGAGGTCTCACAGTCACCAGGTAACAAAGCTGTCTGCCATCTAGTTCCAAGGTTCAGCCTCCTAACAAGGACCTCTGGGTAGTCTTCTACCTATGCTGGCTCTGGAGCAAGCAGCCACCATCTCTTCCTGCTGCCTCATTGGCTCTCTGGGGCTTGCTGGGATTTCTACACTGAGCAAACACACATTCAAGTTCCAACCACTTGGCCTTCTTTGGCCATGAGTCCTCTGGCAAACCCCCAAGATCCCTCCCGGGGCCAGTGATGACATCACTCACCTTCATCTGCTTAATGGTGTAGACCAGTGTGCCAAAGGGCCCCTCCTTCACCAGCTTCTTTCCCACTACTTTGGCCCGGATCACTGTAGAAAGAGCAAGACAGAGAGGGAGAGAGGGTTAGGAAGGCCTGAACCATACCTGGAAGGGGCATCTCTTCCTAATCTCCTATTTCATTGGGAGCTCTTTGTGCCCTGCCACACCCACAGGGTTGTGATGAATTCCAGCTCCCTCAACACTCCAAGTCATCATTTTGATTGGTCCACCATGCACTTAGCCAGGAACTGCAACCAAGCATAGGTCTGAGGGGGGCCAGAAAAGTAAGAAACTTTGATTCTGGCCTCCATAGCTAAAACAAGATTTGCGATAGTCCAGATCTTCTGAACTGGTGAGACAAAGCAGACGAAACATACCCTTCCTTACCTTTGACATGGCTTCATGAAATAAATGCTATTAGAATCATCATCCTTTAGCACCAATAAAAAGAGAAGCATTGCTATAATAGGCAGTCAGTGTACATCGACCATGTGAAACAATATCAGTCCTTATTGACTTTCTCAACAAACAGTGTATGTGTTGGTCTCCAGTCATGCAGATACAGGAGGCTCTGGCACTCCCCGGTGAGACTTTTCTCATGGTAAAGGAGGACTGACTGAGGTGGCTAAGGGACTGTTTCTTCTGTTTCTGTGAAACTCTTTGTAAAGACACTCCCTCCCTCCAAAGCAGTCTTTGGAAATTTTTAAAGCCAGTCCCACAGAGCAATCGATGACCAGGTATTGAAAGGGGAAGCTAGAAACTGCAGAGAGTAAGTTATTGTTTGGGTGGGGGGTGGGGGGGTGGCCTCATTGTAAGAACTAGCAGAGGTGGGGACTGCTGCAGGGGAACCGAGTGGAAGCGGAAGCTCTGCTGCTAGAACTCTGCAGAATGAAGCATTGGATTCTGAGCTGTGAATCTTTAGCTCTGAGATGCTACTGACGGTCCAGCTTCAAGTTCCTTCAGTCAGACAGAACAAACACACACCTCATTCCAGCCACTTTGAGCAAATATTAAAAAATGCATGTTAAATAGAATACCCTCTATGCATGTAAAAGGATATTTTACACACACGACACACGTTCATTCTGCTGGATCCTTTATCCTCCCACCTTTGTAGATGTCCATAGTGTTTCTAAATTCTTTGGCTCATCTCTTTGCTTAAAAACATCTTCGTGAGGAACCAAATCCCCATTCCTTTGGGGTTTCTTGCTTACTGAGCCTGGATCCCACTCTTGTGGTCAGACATGAAATCAAAGACATGAATCAAAGACCCCTCTAGACCTTTTTACTTATATTGGCAACACAAAGCCCACTGGCAAAAACAGCACCAGAGCTGAGGTTAGGAGGGTGTAAAGGCTGTTCCTTGGTCTGCTGTGAAAGCTGGACATCCACAAGGTACCAGAAGAACCTCCCCAAGGGGGAGGGCTCTGCCCCCATTTCTTGTGTCTCACTTTGCAAGACCATGGTCAGCAGGGGTGAGCAAGCCATCTTCCCAGAGGCCTCAAGGACTCTTTCATCTACCCTAGCCTCAGGGTCACATTAGAACAGCCCAGACGCTAGGCAGAAAGCAGATGTACCTGGACTTGACAATTGATTCTCAAGGAACTGAACTGACTTCATATTCAGCATCTGCTTTTATCCAGAAGGTAAGCTGGGGAGTAAAGCTCTGCCCAAGAGGGAAAGGGCAGCAAGGATTCTTTTAAATAGCAGCATCTAGCCTTTCCTGGCTTGCAAAGAGATCACCTTGATTTAGACATAAACTGTCTTAAGCAAGCCTGCCCTATAAAGCTGGGCACTTCTGGAAGCTTCTGCATATAATGTCAGCCAATTTTTTTTTTTAAACCATGAAATGGCCTGAGCTTGAGCTTGGACACAGTTTAGAGGAGAAAACATTCTAAGTTTTTGTGCTCAGGGAGTTAGATCAAAGTTCAAATCCCACCATTACTAGGAGGCCTGACTTAGCTGTTTCCCCTTAAATCTCTCTGGATTTCTTGGCTCGGTGCCACTCGATGCCATCTTCCAAGTGGCACACTTGTAACTAGTGGAGGAATGCCATAAAGATCTGGGCGTGGCAGGCTCCCTCATGGAGTCAAATCCTTGCAGCGGTGCCATGTGACCATAGAGAATGTACTAAGCCTCTCTGGGCCTTAGTTTTCCCTAATGCATAAAACAGGAGTGATGATAGCAGTTGTCTGAAAGTTGCTGTGAGGGCCAAAACAACGAGCACCAAGAACAGTATGTGGTGCACCCTCCAGCACCATGCATCTTATCTCACCTTCGCAAGCATCAGAGGGGTGAGAAGAAGGAGAGAGAGGGATGACAATGAGGTTCGGGTAAAGGAGAGATTCCTGGGTGAAGGAAAACCTATCAAAATACCTCACCCAGCCTTGCAAAAAAATCAGAGAGAGAGGTGGGGGAGCACACATGAGGTGACCGGAACTGGGGTGCACGATGCCTTCAGCATCTCCACCACCGGTGTCCCATCTTGTCATTACAGGTAGCCCAACAGTGACCTAGTGGGACCTGCCGAACAAGATGGTATCTGTGGTCCAGAGAGATGGAGGCTGCAGCAGAGACAGCCCAGGGTAGCGGTCACACCAGTGTTTTCTCTACAAAAACAAAACCTCTTGGAACTAAACTAAAATTAAATAACATTCTGTGTTCCCAGATAGATTCAGAGCCCTTCCAAGTCAAACTGTTTGCCAGCCCCAAATCTACCTATTTGGCTTGTGAATTATTTATGACTTCATTTCCTTTAGTTTGTCCTATGAAACTCGGATGTGTGCTATTCTGTGCTTTCCTACTTGGTAGTAAGGTGTTTCCTATTTGCCCAGGCTGGGGTCGCAGCGAACAAGGGGGTTGGGAAGGTGTCCGAGACATTAACAGCAACAGAGAATGGCTTTCCGACTTGGAGCTGACAGCACTTCTAGCCGCCCCCTCTGCCTTCAAATGGCAGCTTCGAGATGGACTAGGCCGGACACAAGTTCTTTTCCTGCTAGAAAGTGGTCAGACACTATTCACCCAATGTCCTCCAGCAGACATGCCAGCTTGGGCATGGCCTAGGCTGGTGTGTGGAAGCGTGAGTGCTTGGTAAGGGTAACAGCATGAAAGACAAGCCCTGTTTCCTGCTTCCACGGACTGCAGTCTAGCGGGGAGACAAGGTAGAGTTCAGGGCTAGAGAACAAATCGCCAAGGGCTTATGGTGTTGGAGCGAGGAGGTCCAACCTGACTGCCTCAGAGGCACCCTACACCCTCTGTGGTCCTCTCTGCTTCTGAAGGCATGGAGAGTAAAAGGAAATGGAAGAGATTAATTAAGGAGTCAGTAATATTTCAACTTAAAAGTTCCTAAGAAGAAACCGACTAGAGGCTGAGGGTATAGAAGGATGATGGAAGACTTGCCCAGAATGCCCTGGGTTCAAACTACAGACCACAGAAAGGAAAATGTGGCTTGTGGGTGCTTGGGAACTGGCTCAAAGATCCACAAATATACACGGAGTCCTCAAGTATCTCAAAGACCTGGGAAAGCGGGCGTAGAAGTACATCCCTTGAGAGCTCGTTTCTTCCTTGTAATACATTTGGAAAGGTTGGTAAGTGCTTATGGAATCAAGGTAGATGGAGTACAGCTCTTCCAAGCATGTGAGGTTGTTACTTTTCTCCCTCCCCATTGCCCACCCCTTGTCGCTAGCAACGTGGACTCCAGCAGCACAAGTTTTAAACCGTAATAGTTCCAGGGCAAGCAGATCCCTGGTGTGGCTCTAGGAATCACGCAGCTGCTGTTAATCAACCTATGCATCCTGGAGCTGGCCCACGCCTCTCCCGGCAAACTTCCAGCCGGCTCCACCAATCCAACCATCATCAATCAAACCCAACCTTTCTCCCCCGACTTGATCGATGGATTTTCCTACTGACAGTCTGGAAGGATAAGCAGTGGGACTGCTAGTCTGGCTAATTTGGGGAACAAAGGCCCCCAAGTTAGTGGAGATTACCTATCTCAGACTCTCGTCAAGAGTCACACTATTCTATATATCTATCCTCTCCTAGGAGCCAGATGGCTGGCTTTGCTCTGAAAACGTAGGGACTCTAGGCTACACAGGACTCTGTAAGCTTGTCCAAGCAAGGCAGCACAGGATTCCCTTGCTCCTCCAGCTGCCCTCCCACCGATCACCAGTTCCTGCATCTCTTTGCATTGTACCTGCAAGTACAGTGAAGGGAAGAACTAGAACAACCACCATGGGCAGGCTGTGTTCCATGTGCCAAACACTGTGTGCACAATTCATGGTGTTCCCATAGTGACTGTTAGGTGGGAGTCACGGTACTTGTTACTGGTATCTACTGAGCAGTTTTGCATCCCAGTGTAGAGGAAAATGGAGGGTCCCCCAAGAACGAAGACTGCCATTGAATCTTTGCAGAATAGTTCATAACTGTGCCCCACACCATTGTCAACCCTAATGGAGCTAGAGGAGACTGGTACTTAGAAGGGGGATGCCTGATATGCTCCTCAACATCCTTCATCAACTTAACCAACCTGAGGCTACTCTTCCTATTGATTCTCTATCATCCCTCTCTCTCCTTCTTCTCACCCCTCTGATTAGTAGCAAGAATCTACAGATTATCACCATCAACAGCTAATGGTAAATCATTTATTTAGCTTACTGTGCTTCCCCAGCATAGGACAATGTGTACGGATAAAGCACTTTGCAACCTTAGAGCTGAGCAGGCGATTCAGAGGCGGGGGGCTGGACAGTACTTGCAGACTTGTAGCACCTTTTGGCTCTTCAGAGGAAAACAGAAGCCTTCCCCTGAGGATATGCAGATTTCTCCTGCCCTCATCCTTTTTAGGAACCTGTTGCCTCTTTGGGGACCCTTGAAGTGTCCACATTTGAGGACAAGGCAGTAGGGATGAAGATGGAAAAGGCCAAGAAGCCTCTGGTTTCCCTGGTCCTCAGCCTTGTGGGTGCCATGACCCAAAACTCTAAAAATTTCTCTACAAAGGCTCAATCCAAAAGGTCCAAGAAGACCTCTAGCAAACCAGTGGTGATAGGCTGAAATAACAGGAGGCGCAAAGCACAGGGGCCTGTCACTTTGTGACCTGCAGGTCATTTCCTACCCTAGCATATAAATGATGGGTTATGATTACCAAACTTACAGGCACTCTCCCTCACCAGTAACTTGAGCTCTCTCTCCACCCTGTGAAAGCCAGTTCGTCAAAATCATCCATGACATTCAAGAGACTCAGTCCAATCGATGGGGTGTTCTTACTTAATATCCTCCTCTTACCTACAACTAGTATCTATACAGCCTTTGCAAATGACAACTCCAACCCGCTTAGAACCCAGAGCTTCCATGACTCTTAATGCCTCTCTCTAAGGTACTCACACCTGGAATTCTACTAAGACTTTGAGGTACAACTTATTTAACACTGCGCTCCTGGTAACAGGCCACACCCATAACTGGGCCTCTGAGGGCCTTCTCCATCTCAGGGGATGGCAGCTTGTTCAATTCATATACCCCATCACCCCAAACATACACCCCAGAGTCTTCACACTTGCAGCTGCGAGGCTTGGACACCCTTGCTTCACTCCTGTGCACCTCCCTCCATCAACTATCGGTTCCAACCTGGTCAGGGTATCGTCCTTAATGCCTTCCTGCATACCTCTCCCTAAGCCCTCGGTCCCTCCATTGTTCTCTAGCCCCATTGTATTCTGACCCCTGCCATCACCAAGTCACCTGCTTTTCGATTAAAGATATTTCCCCAACAGAATGCAGGCTCCCAAGGTAGGTGCCTTGTTTGGCTAACTGCTCAGGCTCCTAGGACGTTTGTGCTGAGTACATGAAGTTCAGTGTGATTTTACACTCTGTGTAAGCTGTGAACGATAACTGAGTCTCCCTCAACTTTTGACCCATCGGAATGGGAGAAGGGCAATTCTCAGGTGGTAGGTCAGACAAACATTTGTCCATTCATCATTGACTGAGGCCTGCGTCTGACTTGGGGATAATGAGACAAATGAGGCCTCTAGGAACTGTAAGTCTGGAGGCAGGAGAAACACACGATGATAGGCAAGTATGGCAAGCACAGAGGCAGAAACCTGTGCCAGAGCCCCCAGAGCACAGGGAGTGGAGCCTGTCTTGGGGGCGGGGCATCAGGAACATCTGTTCTGGATCCATCCTGCAGAAGACACCTTGTTTGGTGCATCTGAAAATAGAGGAAGCAGAAATTTGGACCAGACTTCAAGAGGAGGGAGGAGGGCAAGGAACTGGCTGGGAACGAGGCAAAACTGCAGCTGGCTCCTAGTAAAACCTGAGCTCTCTTCCGACTTTCCAGGAAGACGCCCCTCCCACACGGCCTCCCCTAAATAGGCACTTCCTGCATCCTATCCTGGTTCCCCAGGGCTCATCTCCCTTGTCAGTTTCAAAGGCCCTTTTCTTGTTGTCCAAGCCAAGCCAGATATTATAAACTGAGCTCCCCATCAAGATAAGCAGGCTCCAGTTCAAAGCCTGTCCTAACTTTTTCTGTTAAGTAAAAATATTAATCTTGGTTTTATTTAAGCAGTTTTTTTTTTTTTTTTTTTTTGGCAAGAAATGAATGCCTGTGGCTAAAAATAAACCCAATCCACACATGCTCAGAAAATCTGGAAAGCTGCAAATCATTTCAGCCCAATTCCATCTCAGAGAATGAATGCCATTTAAACCTCCCCACCCAGGAGCTCCCCGTGCTTGGTACTTGGTGGCTGGTACCTGCCTTGTGCTCTGGGGTCCCTGGATAAGCCTTGTCTGGGGATGCTCAGTCCTTGGGCCTCTAGGGAGAGAGAAGGATTTGTGCAAGGTCCTACCTTGTATGCACTGTGTAAGTCTGATTGAGCCAGGAACCAGGAAACAGAACCCATGACGTTGTTTGTGTATAAATAAGGGGCCATGGAAAGCAGGCAAGAGAATACAGGTCCAGGAGGTCAAGTTTCCTGGAACTTGGAAGTCACCCAAAAGGAACAGAAAACAAACCTTCAGCATGCTCCTGCTTTCCGATTCACAATGATGACCTCAGTGTGAAGCTCTGAGAGGCAAATGGCAAGGGCCCTGGGCCTCAGGCATCTGCTCAGATTTGGGATTAATGCATTTAATTTCTAATCTAATTGCCTTTAAAGGCAGTCACCCTTAATTGCTTTTCGGGCCACTGGCAATTTGGGAAAAAGATATGCATCATTTGGCCAAGGACAGGGCAAAAGTCCTAAGGATGGCTGGTTTCTGGGTGTAAAGTTGACATAGCTGGGAAGCAAGGACCTCGAAGCTGAGAAGGCACATGGTATTTCTGTGGTGTAGTTTTGCAAGGCACTAAAAAGGTACCACTTGGGCTTCTATGTCCTTTCTATGAATCTCTACATATCAGTGTCTCTTTAGCTGAAATGCTGCCTCCCCTGGGAAGCCTCCAGTCTCCTCAGGCAAAGCTACTCCCTCGTGCTCTCTTCTGTTCGAACCCCCTCCCTTTCCTCCTGGGGAGTTGTTCTTATGTGATCAGTTCTTTGGGTACTCAACAGCATCCCTAGTCACCAGATGGCGGGGACAACCTTAAGTGCCATCACTTGGCATCAAGACTACAGTGCAGCAGGTTCCCAAAAATGTTTGCTGAATGAATGAGGCTGGGAGAGGGAATGCAAGGTAGCAGAAAAACAAGATTGTTTTCCTGTTTAGCCTCCTGGAGTAGAAGGTCAGGAGTCCCAGGTCCTGAAATGGACTGAAAAGAAAAATCTAGGGCCAAGCTAAGGCCAACTCTCACAAGTGATTGTGGGCGCTAAGACCCCCAAGGTCAAGCCAACTGGGATTCCTACCCCTCCTTTATTGTATGTCCTTCTCTGATAAGGTGGTTGTGAGTTTTAGCTTAAAAGCCTCCAAAATTCCAACCCAGTGTCACAGTCCTGAACTTAGTTTGAAGACTGTGTCCCTGGCTATCTCTCTCTAGCCAGTCTTTCTTTTTTTCTTTTCTTCTTTTTTCTTCAATTTTAAATCAAGTAAAATATTCTTTATCAGCGAGTTGTGTGTCATGTAGTAACTGAATCGCCAGGAACCTGTAACATCCTAAAGGCTACTTAGACAAAAAAGAGGCAGATGAAACGTGATCTGAGAGCCCAAGAAGGTACCCTGTTCCAAAACAGTGAAGATTCACACTCCAAGAGAAGTTGAGTCGGGGGATGCTGTATACGGGAGGCCTCACTCAACCCGCTGTCTCTGTGGAAGGGCTGCGCCCAGACCCAGCAAAAGATGAGGGACTCAGACTCAGGAACCTAAAGATCCCACTGAAAGTGTACCACTGCTGATTCCCTCGCAGCAGCCTTGAAAGGTAGGAAAAGCAGGTTCAGCTGCCCCTTCTGGCCATGTCCCATCTTGTGTTTCTCTGCTTATCTAACTGTTGGTGTTCCTCTTTCCTTCTTCTGCCTCTTTCCCCTCTTTGTCTTCCTCCACCCATGACAAGCACTTTGGATTGATCCGTGCACTGGCCAGTATTTATTCAGAAGGATAGAAGGCACTGTGGCCCAACAGTGCTTAGGGAGCTGGCAATAAGAGGTGGTTCCAGGAGGTTACAGAGCAGAACCACAGGCTAGAGGGGGCATAATGCTTGGGCTGCCATCTGATAAATCACTAAAGCCAGAAAGGAATGGGCCTGTTAGTAGAAGATTACATAAAGGCAAAAACCTATAGACTAGAGATCCTAGCCTACAGAGTAACAGAAAATACAGCCTGAAATGGGACTGATTTCTCAGGTGGGTGTCAGTTCCTCAAGTGAAGGCATCTCTTAGAACATGTGCTCCTAGGGGAGCCACCCTCTCCCAAGGCCTTGAGAAAACCCAAGAAACTAGTTTGGGTCTTACATGCTCCTCTTTGCATCAGACCCAGAATGAACTCCCTCCAGTCTGCATCCCATTGCTGAAGTTCAAAGTTAGGATTTAAGACAGCCCTGTACCTCCCATACCCGGTCCCAACTCAAACCCTTTAACTTGCTGTGGTTGGTCATCTGTTTTGTGTCCAAAGAAGATATGGTTGTCTAGGGTACATATTGACTTCTGCCAAGCTCAAATGCACTAAGGGTTCAGGACTACCCACTTGCTCTTTGCCATTGGTTCACATTTGGCAAGAGGGGCTTGGACCACTCCCACCCTCCCTCCTGGGCTCCAGCCCCTCCCCAGGGGCCCATGGGAAACTTTATCCCACACAAGTGGCCACCAGAATAGCAGCCTGGTCTTCAACCACAGCCCCTTTGAAGCAGTGCCCAGAAAAATACCGTGCCCTCCAACGGTTCTCAGAACACTGAGCTTTCAGGTCGGGTGTTTGTGAGAGCAGAACAGCTGGCAGCATCTCAGGAGCCGTCTATAGCATTTGATTTTTTTTCTCCTAATTGGGACTTTGTTTGCTAGAAGAGCTGAGGGATGCTGGGAGAAGTCTAGGAACTGGACCACCATTGAGCCAAGGGATCTCCTTTCTGCACATCAGACCTGCAGATAGCAATTCTGTTCCCAGAAAGCACCGGGTATTACTGTGTTTGAGTATTCAGCAATGTCTGCCCTGCTTGTGCAGTATATTTATACAACGCAGATGTTAAGAAACCCTGGTATGAACATGTTCTTTGGGAGGTCTCCTCCAGCCTTACATTCTGTAACAAGCCAGTAAGATTGTTAAGAGCAGGTGGAAATCGCTAGGAAGACCCCACTGGAAACAGGTGTTTTTGGCCTCGGCCCAGTAGCTCACAACTCCCGTGTCTAGATGACACTCAGAAGAGGTATGAGAAAAACTCTAAGTCTGTAAGCTCCAAGGTAGTTCATCAGAAATAGCTATCATGGATAGTGTGAAGGAATGTTCCCCTAAGATAAGTTTTAAACAAAGCATAAGTAGTGAATACTAACTGCTGCCTCTTCTGGTTATGATGAGTAATGACAGAATTATAAAATCGACTCCCACCATATTTTGGGTATTTCTGAACAATCCATCTTCCCTCACCTGGCAATGAAACTGCGGAGAAGAGTCGGTAATCGAGGTAAAAGACCATCTATTCCACGAACATCTCCTCTACAGGACCCACAGTACCTGAAGCTCTATTCATTCAGTAGATGATCTCCTGATGGTCTACTACTCACACACCAGATACTATGTCAGATGGTGAAATACAACAGTGAGCAAGGCACACATCTGCTCCTTAAAATTAGCTGCAGTATTTCCATTGGATACAGAAAGAATCAAGACTCAGGAGAGTTGAACTAGTCAGAGGTCACACAACTAGAAATGAAATACAGATGTGCTCAGCCACAGAGCTCTCCCTTTTCTGTTCCTCAACAATTAGCAAATATGAAATGCTCAACCAGAAGGAGGGAGACTGCCAAGGCTGAACAATCAGGGGAGGACTTAGTTAAGCCACTGTTGCTGAGAACTTTGAAGAAGAACCAGCTCCTTCAAACCCTTGCAGTGTCTAAAGACTCTGCTGCAAATTGGATCTAGTTTCCAGAGCTCACGTGGATTCATTCTAGCTTCTAAGATGGTTTCTGGTCTTATGGGCCATGCAGAGTGTGCCCATCCCCATCAGTCAACAGTACAAATGCACCCTGAAAGAGGGATGACATGAGAAACCGGGTATCTGACCACACCTTATTGTTGGACACCGGGGTCCCCTAGGGCAACCGCCACAGCACAAAGCATTCTCAAAACATGCACAGCACGAATGTTTCTCCCTTCCGCCTACACTGCATAGCTGAAGTCAGTGTTTTGACTAAGTGACCTAGTGATCTCATGTGACCCGTAGCTCTTGACTCTGCCTGCCCATGGGAGGTGACATTACAAAGTGGTCTTAGCCACTTGCTGTAGCACACTTAAACACTGCGTCTAGATGCTCCCAAGTGCAACAATGCAAAACAAAGAGGAACACATTTCCAATGCTATGCCAATCGCTTTGACAATAAGCAATAGGAGTACTGCAGCTGAACAAATGTAGCCTAATATTGACCCAAAATGCCAGCGAGTTACTAGAGCCTGCTGGCAACTTTCCCCAATGATGAGAAACCTACTGGCTTTGAGCATATCACTGTTATCAGTTGCAAACAGGTGCCATTATCTACATGCAGGAACTGTGCGTGATCAGTGCTAAGTATTCTCATGGATTGTCCCATTTTGAGCCTCATTAAGACCTCGTAGAATAAGTGATGACCTTAACACGATCTCACAGCATTGACGCTTTTGGAAATAAGTGGTTTTCCCAAGATCATCTAGTAAGGAAATGGGGGACCCAGCATGTCAGTCCAGGTGGCCTGACGAAATGGGGACCCAGCATGTCAGTCCAGGTGGCCTGACTCTAAAGCCCCTGTTTGTCATTTTCAGGCCATTTACTTAACCTTCCAGAAGTACCTATTTAACCACCAGTGACCTGGGAACATTTCACAAGATGGATGGGCTTTCAGGATCACTAAGTATACAACCTCCTTTAACTTCTTTGTCATACTCGCTCCAGAGTTAATCTGTACAGTCTGGGGGATCTGTGACCTAGGCCAAGCTGCCCCATGCATTGCCTATTGTATTATATTTCCATGGTAACCTTCTCCTACCATCATGGGCATACACATATAGTAAGAGTATTTGCATTTTCTCTGAATCATTGTCGGGAAAGATGTTATCAGAGATTCTGAGGGTCCCTTCTTTGCCTTTGGCCCACTTTCCCAGTCTTCCCATCATTCTCTTGGTGTTTTCATCCTTCAGCTCTAACTACCATGCAGAGGATGAATGCAAACTTTGAAGAGACAGGAGGTGGGAGGAGGAGGAGGAGGAGAAGGAGGAGGAGGAGGAGGAGGAGGAGGAGAAGCATCAATTAGGGCAGGAAGTGGAGAAAGATCGAATCTTCCCTACGCAGGGTAATTTTACTTATGGCCATTCAACCTAAGACATAACCATTATCTATTTAAAATCTTGAGTGTGAACAATTTGTTATGAGGGTAGCTCTTAAGTATTACAACAATAAAACTTAATAATAATAATAATAATAATAATAATATTAATAATAAAACTGGTGTTTTCTAAACAGATTCTGCTTTCCAACTTCTAGTGTGATTTAATGAGTCTACCCGTTACTACTAAGTAACTGCTTATCTGAGTATGGAAATACAGGATTTGAGGATAAGAGGGAGAGTCTTATTACATAACAAGCTGGAGAGGCAGGAAGAGCCCTGGGGTAGGGGGCACTTGGGAACTAGTGTCACTTTGTCTTCCGCTCACTTTCTGTGTGAGTTTTGCCTACCGGCACCTTTCCAGATCCCTCCATTCCACACAAGGAACAAGTTGGAAAGGCTCTACTCCACTGTCCCTTACTATCTTAGGGCCTGGCCCTGTTTTATTGACCCTTTGTATTTCTCATTTTAGGCATTTCCGTCAGCTTTTACTGTATTTCCATCAGTCGTGGTCCACTGTGTCACGCACCCCGTGCTCTCTAGTGGCACAGGAACACCATTAACCATCGCCTCTCCCAAAGTGTAGCACAACCCGGGTAGCTTATTTGCCATGCTCCTTGAGCCCTTCAGAGAAAGCTGTTCTGAAAACGAGTGAGCTCCCCCCATCACAGTCTCAGACTCTCGAGGGACAGTGGAGGCACCAAGCCTGCACTTCCATGTGGATCTCAGTTTTCCCTCTAACATCCTGGACCCGGCTTATTCACATCCTTGCCATAGAAGTTTCTATTTATGAAAGTCAAGGGAGACATGTCTTACTCTGTGGGTATTTTTTGGTCATCATTTCCCTTGTCCTCCCCACCTCTATGTCCTTGGCTTGTATTTTTTTTAAAAAAGCAAAACAAAAACAAAATACTGTCCAGTCTGTGGGTAGCAGTTCACAATGTCCTAGGTGAATTCTTTCTGCACCAGCAGAGCACATCAGCAGGATCCACAGGAAACACCTTGCTAGAGCTGGAACAGAGAGAGGTATGCACTGGGTGTCCCAGGCCTGGCTGGCTCCAGAGGCTGGGCACAGGAAACAGGGGCAGGATTCCAGGCCCTGGGAGACAAACACCCAGCTGGAGGTTGGGGGGGGCAGCTGTCTTTGGTGGTTTCCAGGGGGAATCCCTTCAGTTTGCTTATCTATTCCCACCTGATCTGTGGCAAGACAACAAAAAAAAAAAAAAAGGAAGATTGGCAGCTTGTAGGCATCTCCTGTTGGGGGTTTATCAGCCCTTCTTACTGTGTGAGGTGAAGACTTGGTGTAACCTAGAATCCAGGGTTGAATCTGCATTCCAACTTCTATGACTGTCGTGTGTGTATGTCTGTGTGTGTGTGTGTGTGTGTGTCGTGATGGGAACTGAATTGAGGGCCTTGCTCATGCTAGACAAATTCTTTACCATTGAGCTATATCCCCAGCCCTTTAAAACAATAATTTCATTTTAAGATCAGGTCTTGTCATATAGCCTCAACTGGCCTTGAACTTGAGATCTGCCTGCTTCCACTTCCCAAGTAGCTATGACTACAGACCCTCTCCTCTCAGGCAAACTATCTTACCCTTTGCATATTGAAAATGGAGATGTGATCACATCTTATTACCTCAGGTAAGAGCACTGAGATACAGGTCATAAGAGGAAGAAGGGCACTGATTATTCTGGAAGAGACTCCCTGCCGCAAGGCCATGAAGAAGCTAGAGGGCATTAAGAAAAGAAAATGGAGAGTCCTAGCCGAGCCCCATATGGGACATCGCAGGCTCTCAGCCTGGCTGCCAGCCTTCCCCCTCTTGGAATAGTGGCTGCCCCACTTACTCTTGGCTAGCACAGTTTGATTTCAGGTCAGGTAGAAGCAAAGGATGTTGACTGGTATCCGTCCAAGTGGACAGTGCAGAAAAGCCCAGCAAGAGGAGGGAGAGGAAACGTGGATGCAAATGCTAACTTCTGATTGAAGTCTAACAGGTGACATCTTGGTCCTTCCTGAGACTGAGGAGCATTTGGATGGATCCAAAGTAGTATGTTAATGTGTGTGGTCAGCCCTTCCAAAGCCTGCCTTCTAACAAGGCTGTGGGTCTGGGAAGCCAATTGTGATGTACAAAGTTAGGCCGGAGAGCCATGGCTTGGCAGGCCTGCTTGGGCCATGGTCAGTGGCCAGAGCCATGCATTGTTCTGGTTGGGGGAAGGAACAACCAGTGGCCAGCATTCTGTGGGAGGTGAAACCAGACCCAGACCAATTAGGACCTGATGGAAAGCAGGACCACTCTATGAATCAGGAGGCCAGTGGCCTTGCTGCTATGAAGATGCTAGCTAGCAGGTGCATCTGGCATTAATCATCTCCCAAGCTAAGAAGCAAGAATGCATAGGAGTACAAATTAGAAGCTGAAGGCCTGAGGCTCAGGCTGCACCTCCACCCTATTCTATTTCAGAATAATGAAGTGCCAACTAGGAGCCAGGTGGGCAAAAAGGGACATGTTCCCTTGCTCCATCCACTGGTTGGTAACAATTACAAGCATTCTTTGGGCACCAACAGGAGCATCTAGTGAGGGAGTTGTGCTCAGAACCACCAGGCATGATCATGAAAGGATGGCTCAGATCAAAAGTAGCATCAGTTTAATGTTCAATTTAGTTCCTGCCTCTCTTGGCTTACGACTGGGGTCAGCCATGTGGCTAGACAGACTGCTAAGAATTGTCTAGCTGAATTTAGCAGATCCTATTTTGTCCCTGTCCCCTTTCAGCAGTATACTTGGAGGGACAGAGCTGGTGACATGTGACCTGACATGCTTCAGTCAAGTCTAGGTCAACAATAGAGGGTGAGCTGGTGGTCTTCTTCATCAACCCTCAAGGCTACCCCTGGAGCAGTGGGAAGGTAAAGGCCAGTTGCCCCAGAAATACTGTTTTTGTCCTCCCATAACCCCAAAGGGAGGGGACTAGTATAAGTTTCCTCGAGGGACTGACTCCCCCAAGATATTAAATGCCACTCAGTGCCAGCACCACTCCCCTCTACTGGAGCCAGCACTGAATCTAGTATGCTGGTGCACCAAACATGGAGAAGGGAAGTGTAGTATAAAAGGGGTATGCTGTTTCTCCCAGGTCCAGCCCAGAGAGCCTGTAGCAGGTAGACCAGAACTCCAAGTGAATTGAGGAAATCTTGGTTCTACTGTCTGGACTTCTAACTCTTGGTGTTACCATTGGCAAGTCACTTCTCATCCCTTCTTCCTCAACTGGGAAGGAAGCAAAGAATGATTGAACAAATACTCTTAAAGTCTATGAGTTGAAATAGTCCTGCATGTGGTCTAGAATGCTCCCTAGAGAAGCAGAAATGGCTCCTTTAAATTCTGGCCCTTCCTCCCTAGGTGCACATAGCTCAGCAAGTACCTAAATTGATGACCTCTTTCTGATGCACCAACCAACAGGTGGCAGAATATCCTAGTCTGTAGTAGATGAAAGATCTGCTTCCCACCAACAGAGAATGCTGACTGAAAGGCTGGCTGCCCCTAAAGGGTCCTGTTAGAATTCTCCTGTTTGGGCTTTACCCACTCAAATACTGAAGCATGGGAGCTGAGTCTGAGCCCGGAACAACCCCTCTCCCCTGCTGGGGACCCAAGACAGAACAGTTGATCCATCTGAGTCCCAATGTCCCTGACCTGTTTACAAAAACGTGTTATTTCATGCATTTTAATCAGCATTAGAGTTCCAAGAATCTTCTAAGAAGTAAGATCTCTACATTCCTGGCACTATGGTAGAAGAGACAGAACAAAAACACTCAATACAATACCAAGTTCTAGGGAAAAGGGGAGAGAGGGAATGGTTGGGGTAGACAGGCCTCCTCCATAATGAGAAGGAGCCAAGTAAACAGAGGTCAGATCCCATAGAACCTTCTAGAACTTGTTAAGGAGTTGAGAAGCCACTGAAGAGCTTTGATCAAGCCATTGCTGACAATGACTGACATTCCAATAGCTTGCTCTGGCTACTTTTTGGAGGATGGGTTGTATGTAGGGAGCTGGAGGAAAAGCAAGGAAATAGCCATCGTTACCACCTTTGCTCTCCCCACCTTCTAGGGTCACTGTAAACCTGACAGGAGATTTCTGCTAACACCCAGAAAAGCACAGAGGCACAGGCAGGGTACAGACGGTCACATGTTTGAAAATCCATTTGTACAAGTAGGAGCTTGCAGGCCCTGGCACCAGGCTAGTTGGCACTAGTATTCCTGTATGGATGGATTTCAAGGAAACAGGGTAGGGTGGCAGACTCTGACTGCCTGATGCAGCTGTCCCAGTCCAGATGAATCCACATATTTTAAAAGGGAGCTTTGGGTGAGGCCACGCCTGGCTCTGCTTTTGCTGGTGGTGCTGGACTAGGGTAAGCTAACACCCAGCAATGTGGTGAGGCTGATGCCGATGAGAAACCATTTGCTGAGTGCCTGGCACATTCTCTCACCTCCCCAGCTGGCTTCCCTTTCAGGACTAGGAAGAAGGCACAGGAGAGCTGGAGATCAGGTTAGCTAGGGGTCTGAGATTTCAGAGTACCCCCACTATGAGGAGAATGACCTAGAAAACCCCAGCACCCCAGGGAAGCACATCCCAGCCTCATGGGTTCCCGACTTCTCTTTCCACTGGGGTATGGAGTGCTGGCTTGCAGCTGGAGCCTTGGATTCATAGCTATAGGCTCCCACCTGTGGGATGAGAGTGGATGTAACAGCAGTGTCTTAGGGCTGTCACTCAAGGGAGGGAAGAGCAGTTAGAGAGCAGCGCAAGGATCCCTCACTCACTTGGACACCTCCTGAGTGACAGGCTGGGGCTCAGGGGCAGACATCTTGGTACTTAGTAAATATTTGCAGAACCCAACACTACCCAGAAGTTTCATTCCTCTCAACTATTATATTATCGAAATTGCCAGAAGACAGTAATTAATCAGATGACCTTGTACGCACTAGCTAGTGTCAAACAAAAGCAGAACTGTTAATTTCTCAGAATGTGCATCATCTTTTCTCTCTGCAACAGGGATACGGGGATTCTCCAACATTTTACAAAATGGAATAGAGGTATCTGTTTTTTCTACTGTGGCCGCTGATCCTCACTCTCCCTGCCAGTTTTCAAGTCTGCTTCTTGTTTTCTTGCATTGTTTCTTTCTGTATAATGATGAAATCACGCAGAAGAAAGAGCAGAGGGAAGCAGAATGAACATAATACAATACCTAAGACTTGGCATTTGCAGGGTACCTTCAAGATTTTTTCCTTAGATTGGCCCACTCTTGCAGACATGCAATTTTACCTCTGACAGACTCATATAGAACACCACTGTTGGTGATCTGTGTTCTTTCCGTCCAAACATGTTCATTCATATAGTTAGGTCCCAAGAGCTTGATGGACAGTTTTGTAAACAACTCTGTGATGAAACAACCTGTATGTTAATGTCTGTGCATAATCACGAATATACGTAAGTATTTATATGCACATGTACATATTCACGTGCATACATACGCTGGCATTACCTGCTTATTTTACCTGGATATAGAAGCTATCTCCTGTTTTTAAACATGTCACTTCATAGTCCCTAAATCCAAGTCAGCGGGTCCTTGGCTCACATCAGCAGACCTCTGTAGACATCTCAGGGTGACATTCAGTGTAGCTGACAGAGTGTTTGACACAGCTTCCTAGGCCCGATGAATGCGCCCCTGCCTCCCAAGACCCCTACCTACAGCCTAAGTCTCTCACCCTTAGAGGCTGCTGGTGACAAGCCTGAAGGAAAGCCTATCTAATTTTGTAGGTCTTGAAGGACCCTATTTGTTATTTCAAAGTCTGAGGCAACATCCCAGGACAGGTTGGGGGCCACAAGGAGCCTACTCATTTAAGTTCACAAAGTCATAGCCAGAGGCCACATTCCTGTCTCTTTCTGCCCGCCTGCAGCAGGCAATTTTAGCATGCTCAGTGCATAGGGAGCATCCCTTTCAGAGTGAAAGCAAGCTGTTCTCTCTTCTCTTTGTTCAATCTCAAAGGCAGTTGCCTGAAACATTGGTCCCTAAATGAGAATAGAGGAAATGAATGTGGATGTCTTTTGTGAAGGGGACCATGCTCATACTCCATTCAGCCAATGAAAGCAGACTCTGTCCTACATGCCCCTTACCAATCTGAACTCAGCTATTTATATTGTCCTAAAAATATGTATTATTATAGTTCATGTTGTAATGTGCAGTACATGTCCGATATACATGTATGTATACACATATATCTTCCATTTTAAAGATCCATTCCCCCAGCCCGTGATTCCTGGGTGCACTTACTCCAAGTAGGGATTTAGTGATGGCTAAGGTAAGGCCAGCCCTTCCTCCAGCACGAAGCTGTCTTGCATGATACATACCCTTTCTCCTTATTCGCCCTACACCCAACTGCTGCTCAATAAAAAACCTAGCAGTGTGTCCCAAACAAAGTCAACCAAGGAGGCACTCCCTGGCTTTGGTGGAGGCAGGTGGTACCATGCTAGAAATGGGTTCAAAGGCATTTTTTTACCCTTTGTGACGACTTCATAAGTCATCACTCAACTCTGTGTGTGTGTGTGTGTATGAACCCTTCACCTGTACAGGTGTGAAGTGGGGCTCTTAAGTGGAGTGAATTGCCTAAGATTCCAGTGACAATGGGGGTTCTATAACAATCAGCCCTGGTCTTTTCACACTGAACCCCGAGTTCCCTCGAGTCCCCAAGTGGCCTTTCACTAGCCTTTGAGAGCTTACCAAGTTGTCTCTGGCGCTAGCAGTCACTATGCTGTCTGCCCAGAGCCTTGCTCCCAAGGTCCTTCATGTTCTTTGAGATGCTCCCCTTCTTCCACCAGCTGTAAGGCAGATGCTTACCTTTCCCAGACTGTCCCCTTCTAGGCCTGGGCCAGCTTTGAGAGAACCCACAGGACCTTGGCTACTTCTAGACTGAGACAGAGAGGGCCCTTGGAAGCCTGGTCTCCATGACTCTCTTTTTGCAAACTTCCTGTTGTAGCTCTGGCCCTTCTATTTAGAAGAGAAGCAGAGGAAAACAGCCCGAAGTCCCCTTTCCCCCAACCAGGAACATTCCATTTGGAAATCTCTTGTGGAAAGTCTCACAGACCCCTCTTATAGCAGGTGCCTCAGACAGAGCCACACAATCTCCAGGTCCATGAGAGTAATTGGGGCTCTCAGGAAACAGCATAAGATCTGAGAGTCCCCCACCCCCCACTCCACCTCATGAGCTGTGAGAAGCACCCAAAGAAAAAGCAGGCTGTTCTGACTCCCACCCACCATGAAGCCCTTGACCCACACACAGAGGATCCACAGAGGATCCCTCCATTGTTCTTTTGTCTGATTATAAAAGCGATATGTCGCTGTTGTGAAATTTCATTTCCGGAAAATACAGGCCAAAATGACAATCATCCAAAACTACACACCCTATGAATAAACAGGGTTGATACTCTGGAAGACAGAGACAATCTGACTTTTCTCTAAGCATTTATATATGTATTCCGATCTTTTATTATTACCACACGCCAGCTTCTATTACTCAGAAATGACCCAAGGCTATCCCCATGTTTATAAACAGAGAAACTACCTCAGGCTATTTTATGACTCTTTGGCAACTCACTGGGTTAATAGTGTTGCCCAGTTATTTCTTGGGACCAAACTTCTAGAAACATATTGTTTGTTAAAGGGCATGCACATTTTGGGAGCCCCAGATGCACAGTACCAGGCTGACTTCCCCAGGAGGAATAATGCTTTTCTCAGCAGCAGCCTGTGAAGGTGAGGCCTATATCCATGAGAATGGAAAACACCAAGTACCAGGATTCCCTGTATAGCTCTGCCAAGCCCAGGGGCATCTTCTGGAAATCCCCGAAGCCATCAGCACCTGGAATGGCCAATTGATAGGAAGTGGAGAGAGGGTTTATCTCCACTGACAGTACATATGGTGCCAAGAGGTGCTGTATGTGACAGTGGTAAAAGCCCAGGAAGGAATCTAATGGCAGGAAGCTGCCGCCCTTCCTCCTCAACAAGCTCGTGACCCCAGGAAAGAGTTTTTCCCATCTGGGTTTGTGTTTCCCTCTGCCGTCTTGTCTCCTTTGAGAATTTCTTACTTCTGTGACTTTGGAGCCAGCCCTAATATCAGAGCACTGAATTCTGCATACTGTGCCCACCATTGCATTTTTTAAAAAATCTGGCCTCAAGAAATGCACTCTTAAAGTCTGTCACCTTCTGTGACTTCTGTTGGTACCATTGGCGCAATGAGAAGGCCTTAATGCCTAGGAGAGAGCACAGACCTTCTTTGGGAAGTAAAGAGCACATTTCTCAGATGTAGAATCAGCTCAACATTTATTGAGGTCCCCAGTCATGGCTGCCATCCCTTACCTACCTTCCCACCAGCCAGCCCTGAATTAGAAACAGGATCCCTTGCATTTTGCCACTGGGAGAAGCAAGGCTCAGACTTCATGCTTTACTCTTCCAGCGATAAAAGGTAGAGTCGGGGTTCCATCACAAGTATGCTTCATTGTAAGCTCATCTTCCTGCATCCTTCACTGTCTCTCCCAATCACCAGGAGACCATCCTGGCAGGACTCTTCTTTATTATTATTATTAATGCTAGAGTAAGCATTCATATGAGTGGGCTTGGTGGAATTTGTACTCATGCATACATCTGCACTGGGAAGATCCCCAGTTCAGAGTAGGATGTTTTCTAGGCAGAGATACATTGAAAGGACATGCTGCCAACCTGGATTTCTCAGGCTGGTCACAGTTGGCTCAGGAACCTTGAAGCTAATTAACATCTTGCTCACTAACCTTTACCACCTATGAAATCAGCACTGACAACATTAATTAGCAGTCCCTGGCTTTATCCTTCAGACAGTGCTCACACTCTGCAGTCTTCTCCTTTCCTGCTTCCAAGAATCAGTATCTGTAGGGTGCCTCTCCATAAGTGAGCCACTCTGAGGCCCTCCCCCAACCCCAGAGCATGCTTATGCCTTATATTCAGGTGTTCCCTGGCTCCTGGAAGTGCCGGATTCTGGTAATGTTCTCCAAGGTGCTGACCTTGAAGACTTGTCTCCATACATTAAGCAGTTTGGATTAAACAGAGGGCGGAGGTTGCCAATGAGCTGGATGTCTGTCGGTCTCTGATTGTAGGCTTGGTGTGCCAGGCTCCCGTATGGTACCAGAGCATTGGGAAAGTGGGTGGTTAGGCAGAGAGAAGGCCACAGACTCAGAGGAGAGAGGAGGAAATGGCAGGGAGATGGTCTGTGCTCATGCCCAGAGGAAGCAGCAATGCCCTTGGCCATAGGAGCCAGTTGCAGCCTGTAAACCACACATGAAAAGATGTCTTCAGATCCTGGGAGTCCAGGGAGAAAAAAAAGATCAAGCTAATGGTTTTCCTAGAAAACCCCTGAGGAGAGAAACACTGTAGAAAATAATCACAGTGGCCAATGACTCCCTTGGGCCATGAGTAGAAGTGGAAGTCAGGCAAAAGGTGCAGCACAAGGGAGTCAGTGCCTTCTCTCACAGAAATTTTGTGTGTCCTGCATGTTTGAAAATAAGACATGCAACCGAAAGGGGATGCCTTGCTCGGGGCTACTTAGTTGTCCAAGATGGAACTGAGAAGGAAGGTGGCCAGACCTACACCAAGCAGGGGTATGGGCTGAACCCCTTCAAGGTAGGGTGATGACAGTACCTTCCTAAAGACTTGAGCACTTTGCCTACGTCTGGAACATAATAGGTGTTCAATAAATCCTCATCCACATACCATCAGGGCCTTCGACACGTACACCCACCCAGATAGGTGGCGGCTAGATGAGAGACGGCCCCCTTCTCACCTAGTAGCTTTAAGACTCATATGCCTGGTGGCTGGGGAGGAAGAGAGGAGGTGAGACACAACTTCCACATGGGTGCCTCACACATGAGACATGCTAGGGTTGGGGCAGAAGCCCTCAGCTCCTGATGAGCCTGGCACCCCATCTCCTGTGTGTCCTGAGATGCCTCCTCTGTAAGCCTCCTCCCAGCTCTCTGGCTGGGAAACCTGCAGCAAGCAGAGAGGCAGCTCCCTGGTAACCCAGCACCAGCCCAGAAGGCCAGGCCTCCTTCTGCCAGCACAGATCATGTCTGCCTTTATTCCTTCACTCAGTAGTGGGGAAAAAATGAGGAAAGCAAAATTCCCCTGAGCAACCTGAAACCCCGACCCCCTGACTAAGTGGCAAGATTCAGCTCCGTCCTGTTCCCAGTCCCCTCCCTTTCCCTGGGTCACCTATCTTCGGCCCAGAAGCCAGCCTGGGTGTTATTTATATCCATGTCAGAGGAGGAGGAGACAGGAAATTAGGAAGGAGTAGGTGGGGGGAGAAGCATGGTGCCCAGTAACCCACTGGATTGGAACCTGCTGTCTGAGCTCCATGATAGGAACTCTCCCTCCCCAGCCCAGGCTGGGGTCCCATGACCTGCAGTTCTGCCTGCAGCTCCTTGTCTGTCCTCCTCTTTCCTATGCCACCATCATCATCCTGGATCTGTCTACCTAGAGTGGCTCAGTGGTGTTGGCTTTTTTTCTATCAAGTTAATGTATAGTAGCTAGGGCCAGCCAGGAAGCCCAGGCCCAAGTGCAGAAGGGGACCCCAGCTCTAAGAAAGCATAAAGTGGACCGATTCCCAGCCTCTCCCAGCTGCTGTGTGCCCTTCCCTGCTTTCTTCTTCACCTGTTTAAAAGCCACTATCTTGATGGTCTCTGCTCAGGCACTCAAGGTTTGCTATGAACTGTATTAGGGGCCTCTGAGAGGAGATAACTCATACAGAGTAACACAGCAGTGGAGACAGAGCCAGGCTTAGGGCACTGACCCCTTTCCCATACCAATGTGCTGCCCCCAGCATACGGTCCACTAAAATTCCCTGAGCTGTGTTCACGGTGCCTGAATCCTAGCTGAGCACCTCAAGCCATCACAACTGTTGCTCTACCAAAACATCAGCCAATACTGAATCAGCAGAGACATTCACATCAAGGTAACTTTGGATAAAGTTAGGTTCCTTTGGGATTGTCTTGTTTTATTTGGGGCTGTTTAATCTTCACACGATCGTTGCTCAATTCTCTAAGACAAATGTGCTCATGATTATAAATGTCCTTGGGGAGAATGTCTGAAATTCTTGTAAGTTGTATTATACATACAATCAGATTCCCACAGATTTTCCTATGTGTAAAACAATCATGGCCACGAGACTAAGGCCCCAGGGAGTTACCGCATCTGTATGTCTGTCTGATGCTCATGACCTCCTCTACCCTGGACTTGAGGCCTGGACCTTCAATACCCCATCTCCCACCAACATTGTTTTCCCATCAAGCCTGCAAATCTAAGTAATTTACTAGGTTCTACAGCTTGGATCTGGAGTGCATGCATACGACGCGCCATGTGCACACACACACACACACACACACACACACACACACACACACACAACACAAACACACAAGCCTATATGTTAAAGGTTGGTCCCTCAGTCCATACTATTGGAAGGTGATGAATCCTTTAAGAGATGGTGCCTAAAAGGAGGTGGTAGGTTCTTGGAATCCAGCCCGTGAAAGGGATTGGGGTGTTTGTCTCTTGCTCTCTTTTTTGTGCTCCCCAGCTACTAGGAAGTAAACAGGGCTCCTCTGGCCCCCACACTTCCACTGTGATATCCTTACGTTGTTACCAGAGACCCAAAGCAACAGAGCCAAGTAACTATTCACTAAACCCTCAGAAACCGTGAGCCAAAATAAATCACTTTCCTTAGTAAGTTGGTTAGTTCAAGTATTCTGTCACAGGGCTAGAAAGCTGCCCAAAATGCTGATTTAAAAATCTGATGTGTGCCCCACACTGAGCCAAGGAAGTCCTGAGCTCAGTGGTCAGTGTTCTTCCTCCCTTTGGTTTCTGGCCTCTCCCTACCATCTACTCATGAGACTTACAGCCATTTCTGTGCGGCAGCCCCACATGAGCTACTTCCCTGTGAGACTTGCGATGAAAATGGTAGTTCTTATTTTCTCTATCCACTTAGCCAACCTCAAGGCAGGCAAGGAGGCAAAAGCAGCCTTCTGAGTCCTCACCTGGGCAGTGTCCTGGGGAAACTGCAGTACCTTGGCCAGATGGATATAGGAATTGCTGGCTTAAACCCAGCTTGTTATCATGCAGCAGGACTTCTCAGGGCCAGT
>JAMJFZ010000320.1:5162500-5457500 GCA_026225945.1 Cricetomys ansorgei
GGAAGAGGGTGGTACCAAGTATGTAAGCAGTGCCTGTGAAGATAGTTCTGCTTTAGAGAGCCATTGGCCATATTCGCTATCTGAGAACCTTAAGGAGACTTAAGAGGTCACTGGACTCAAAGTTACAAAAACCTATAACCTATACAGCTGGATCTGTGCATGTTTGACTATGTCTGTGCATGTGTATCCATGTGTGCACGTGCGTGTGTGTTCTTGCATTATACTGACACTTAAAAACTCAAGTTTCACACTAGCACTTCGGGTTTCTAGCTTATTGCCTAGACATATGGCCAGTCTGTCCCCTTCCCAAGGGACATAGATTTTCCAGTTTACCATAATTGCCACCCCTCTCTATTGCCTCTCTGATATCGACGAGGTGCTCAAAGTCATCACATACGTATTTAGGAAGAGATGTGGGAAAACAAGAGACTGGAGGACCATATATGTTCAGTATGTGTAATAGTCATGTGTTTGATATACAAATACCCTCTTTCTGTGGCTAGTCCCTGTAGGCAGAGTTTGTAACTTGAACTAAATTACAGATGAAGGAACTCAAGGATAAGGATAAGGAACCTGGATCCCACAGCTACCTGCCCACCACTGGCATTAGGCTCTTCCCCATCATGCCCATCTATCCAGAGCCATACCCCAGGGAGCCCCTTGGGTGTTAGGGTTCTCACAAATCTCAGTCCTTTGGGACTGTTTGCCATCATTAGAGAGCAAAGTAGAGTGGGATTGCTCAGTGGTCACATTTTACCTGGGACTTCCAGACTCTCTCCATAAGGCTTGTAGGAGATAATGTCTGTATCTAAGCTGGCTCTCTGGTGGGAAGTCCTTTCTGCAACTGAGAAGGCTTCTTACCATGCCCTCCAGCAGTTAGTGACTGACCCTGAAGTGACCCTGATTCTCAATTCTAGCCTTAAGCTAAGTGTGCAAGGCTACTGTCTGCTAATCAGCTGTGTTCCAACAGGAAGTCTGATGGTCACATAGATCACTGAGCTTAGATCATTAGAAGTGTTCAGACAGAATCCTCACCTCGTTCACAGCCACGAGAGTTCTTGCTCTAATCTTACCCAGACCATATTTCTAATGACGTTCTCTTCTTCTAAGGGTGTCATTGGTGGCACTAGGCTTTCAGTCCTGAACTCTGCTAGAGAGCCCTCTCCAAGGGAAGCTGACCCAGAATACTGACACATCATAGGCAGTTAGTAACACCCATGTGCAAAAGAGTAGACACACACAGTCAGCCCTTCACTTTCCAAGTAAGAGATCAACACCTGGAGAGGATCACACCACTAGGGTAATTCCAGACTCAAGTGATAAACTTGAGGTAGACCTCAGGTCTCCTAATTAGAAACCAGTGCTCTCTCCACGCTGAGACACTGCCTCCTTAGATCCAACCTGAGGAAGTACTGACTTGTCATCCATGTTTAGTATTACCAGTTTCCAGGACCCTCCCTTTGGGTACCCCATTATCTTTTACTTCTTCCTACCTATCAGAAGGAAATGTACTTAGAGGAATCTAAATGGGGAAGAGCAGCCCCTGTCCTTGACGAGCATTGGACTTGGCCTTCAGACGCATAGGATCTACTCCTAATACATCTGCTCTGCAGCAATGCTACCTTACCCCATCAATCCTCAACATTGACAGCCATCAAAGGGGAACAGAGGCCTCCCACCACCCTACTTTCCACATCATTATGACAATGAAATTATCCCATCACCCCTCAGAGTTCCACTTTCCTCAGGAAAAATGCAATAAGAATACACACACACACACACACACACACACACACCGGGGGGGGGGGAGATTATCTCATGGAATCACCAACCCCAGTCAGTTCTCCCCAGTTTCACAGATGATATAACTGGACCAAAGAACTTTCTGAAGCAGAGTTCACAAGAGCTATCAGGTCCCAGATCTAAAAGGTCTATGCTCAGTGATGAGGTCTCCGTCAGAAGGTCCCTCCGGGAGAATAAAGTGTTCACACTTAGCCAAGCAGCTTAGCTCAAGAAGCCATACCTTCACAAAGTCTTCTCCACTTGCCATTTACTTCCCCGTGTCCAAATCTGGGTCTCACAGGGACTTGCAATTCGAACGCAACAGACTGCAGGTCCACAAGTGGGCACTGCACATGGTCATGTTGCCTGGGCCAAGGCTTCCACCCCTGGGCAGCAGGTGAATGAGGAGGCCAATCCCCTGTAATATTGAAGATCTGTGCTTCTAGAGGCTACTCTGCTCAGGACTTCCCCTCTCTGCCCCTGCCCCAAAACCCCACACCTTCAGCCACTCCATCACCCAGGGCTGTTTTCCCCTGGCTGAACTTTACCTTGGCTCCCTGAAGCCAAATCATTTTGTTCTCCTTCCAACCCTTCTGCCGGTGGCACAGACCTGGTGATGCTGAAAGCCCCTAGTATCCTAGCTGTGAATGACACAGCTGGCTGATAAGAAATGGGTAACATTAAATCAGAACTGAGTGCTGGGCAGTGCTGTGCTGTGAAAACTATCACTTTTGGGACAGTCAGGCTGTCTTAGCCTCACAGAAGGATTCTCCGGTCTCCTCTGCAGCTCCAGACACAGTTATTATGCAGATGAGCAAAAACACCCCTTGATTCCATCACAGTTTGGAGATAAATGGGGCCCCCTGCACATGCTGTTTAGTGAGTCCCTTTAGCTAGAACCAAGGCTTAGTCTGTTGTGCTGATGGCATTACACACCATCAGCAAGCTGCTAGGCCCAGGCCACATCCTTAAAGGGTGCTCAGCCCAAGGGGACACAGAAGCTAATCACTTCTCCACCAGCCCTGGTCACATCATCAGGGGTAATGCCGGAGAGGTGACAAAGGCAGTGACTTCCTAAGAGACCCACAAGTTCTTTTAACATTCCGGTAGGCCGACCCCAAATCCCACACTCAGGAGAACCCCAGTGTCGTTATCACTACATTACATTGCAATTAATTAGCATACCAGCCAATGTCCAACTCATATCTGCTAGCATTGTAGCAATTTTCTGTTTTAATGTGTCTGTTTAAAGGCATGGGAATCAACACTCAATACACGAAGCTTACTCTTCCAGAAGCAGAACTCACTGAAGGAAAAGTGGATGTTAAAACATGTTTCAACATCAAGAAGGATGGAGACACTGGAGGCCAGAGTGCTGGGTTAGAATCAGAAATTTGTGAGGCCTGGTTCCATTGGGAGCCCCAAATAACTAACACTGTAATAAAATTGAGGGCGGCAGGGAAGGGAGGTGCACTTCCTGAGTACTTCCCAACAGTGCAAGTCAGAGACCAATGTGCCAAAGTTGCAAAAGAAGGAAAACCTTCCCAGCTCTAGAGGAGAGACTTTCTAGTCTACAGGAGCAGAGGCCCCGAGTCTACAGAGGAGAATAATTCTGAACACAGGCTTCGGGGATGTAGCTTCAGGCTGGGCGGTATATTGTGTGATGGTGTGGTTTTTCTCCTCCAGCTGAGGCTCCTGGGTGGGTAGCTGGGAAGAAAAGCTCCCACTTTAGAAACAACTAATGTGTAAGTAAGGCGCTCACCCAGTGCTGTGGAATAGTAACTGCAACCCCAAGGGAAAGGAAGATTAGCATGCTGGGGTGTTCTTTCCCTGAGATGATGGGGCTAATCTTATCACACAAGCAGAGGGCAAAACAGATGCTTCCCTCTCCGGGTAATGCACAATAGGAATACAGTTCTAGCTTTGGAAGGATCCCGCATACAACTTCAGGAGAGCTGACTTTTAGTAGAAATGGTGTCCTGCTGCAGCGGGTTGGACTCTAGGGGAGTGGGATGGTTCTTCTGCACCCACACCATGGACACGGTGGGAACCTGTGACCAGTGAGGCTCAGAAAGTGAGAAGTTCATGAGGATATAGGATGGAAGGACACAACATGGGTCAAGAACCAGGCAGAAAACGGGATCATCTAGAGCAGGGGACCCAGGAAGAGGTGGGTGGGGCTCACACTGGTTCTTATAAAAGCCATTTTATCATACTTCATCCCAATAACCCACTGAAGAATTTCTATCAGGACAGTAGAACTCTCTGTTAAGCCAGGTCTCATAATGTCAGGACCCCAGGGTTTTTCTCCGCAGGGCCCACTGTGCCTTTTGTCCTCAACCATTTACCTCCATCCTTGTGGCCATCCTATCACTCCCATCTGTCACTATCCACAGGCAACAACGAGCGAGCGCAGGAGGGAACAAAGGGACCAGTCTTCTGCCACCCTGAGCCCAACCAGGGAGACAAAACCCTATGCCTGAACTTCACACATACATTTTTTTGGACTTGAGTTCCTGCAAAAATCAAAGACCAAACAAGTTTGGGTAATGAAAAGCACACCAGTTATTATAAAAGCAAAACTCTACAGCCATCTCTAGCTAAAGTAGTCCAGATCGACACAAGTCAAGGACCCTGGCTATCCTACCACTTAAGGCCTACTCTTGATGTAAAAAATGATCCCATTAACTTGGCCTGAGTGGCCCTAATTGTGTTCCCTTTCAAAAAGATATAAAAGGTTGACCAAAGGCAGAAGTCCTCAGAATAACAAGAAAGTTTCTAAACTTGTTTTCCATTTGAAGAAGCCTGAATGTATCTGTAACACAGCACTGTGACATTGCCTCCATGCCCCCATCCCTGTCCCTCTGTCCCCCTAGCTGCACATCTCAAAGGGACAGAGTCAATACACAGATCTAGAGGGTGGACTACAGCAAGGATTAAATACACAGTGCCCTTAACTTCCATCCAACACTGCCAGGCGTCTGTCTGCCATGGAGAAATAGCCATGCTCAGAAGCAGAAGACAATAGAGTGACTATTTGTTCCAACACCCTTACAAAGATAGGTTGTTAGAAGCATAGATATCCAAATAGAGGCTGTCTTAATAAATGAAGATAGACTCACAGGGACATTATATTGTCAGAGCAATATCATCGCATACAGTAGTATACATATTCTACAGTGTGGCTGGATATACCTTAGAGGTGGGCTACATGGGTTTAAATACTGGGTTCTGTTACTTACCAGATATAGCACTGGACAAGTTATCTAATTTTCCTGAGCTTCAGTTTCTTCAGTGAAGATGACCATAGCACATCGGCCTCACAGGACTGTTGAGAGACTGGAATGAACTACTGCATATAAATTAGAGTGTTGCCTAGCACGCAGTAATCTATTTAAAAACTCAGCACTGAGTTTTAAAGAATTATAATCCTCTGGAATACTAGAAAGAGAAAGATATATATATACATATATACATATATATATATATATGTATGTATATATACACACACACGTATATATATATACACACACACACACACACATATATATATACACACGTGTATGTGTGTGTGTGTATACACACACATACATACACACACATACTGGTGAAACTTCCTGATGCACATGATTGAATGAAAATGACACTAAGGGCATTCCAGCATTTAGTCTTCTAACTTTTCAAGTTCTTCATGGAGAAAAGCTGCTGCAAATCTTCTACAGATGATCATCTAAGGATGCGCATGGAGAACAGAAGGAAGTGGTATTGAGGCAGTGTCCCAAAAGGACGTTCTCTTTCTGATTTTATAAAGGTGGACGAATGAAGGGATGATAGAGATAAGTGGTAGATAAGAGACAATAGATAGATAATAGGTATATAGCAGGATAGAAATGGATGGATGACGGATACCCACACACATGGACGTAAAATACCCTCATCATTGTGACTTTGAAAGCATGAGTTAAAAAAAGGTCTGAAAAGGAAAATCTACGTGGGTCCTTTCCTAATGAGGAGAGTGAAGGCTAAGGGGACCCACTAGATGCCCAAACACAAAGCCAGCAGGACCCCAGTGGGAGGATTTGAGCCCAGGCTCTTCCATCATCCCACACTGCCTCCAGAGACCACCCAGGAGCTGAATGTGACAAAGGTGGAAAGAAGGGGCCTTCGTGTCCATACGGGCTAAAGTGGTAAAAGCCAAAAGAGACTAGAATTGTGCTGTTTTTGTTTTTCATTAATGAACCTGTTGGAATGTGCCACTCAGCAGCTGAGCTCAATGGTTCCTGCTGTTCCAGCAAAACCACAGCCACTTCCCAGCCATGTTCTAGTCTTGTCTGTCGGGGGACTGGGAAAGGGACAGACTGGTCGGGGGGGGGGGGCACCTTCTGCATCCACCAGGATCCCAGTCCTCAGACATCCACCCTGGCCCATGCCTCTCTCTCATCCACGTCCCGCTATGCATCGGGTGGCTCCCTGGTAGCCCCTAACCATCTCCCACAAGCATGCTGGGAGTTTGGCTTCTGTCAGCCTCATTCTTCGCCGGGTCTCAGTGATACAGTGAATCACTTTTTCGCCTTGGCTTAATGATTTTGAGAGTCTTTTTCTGGTTCTAACAGCCAAGAACATAGAGAATTTCTTTGATTTGTGTTTTTCTGTTATAAAACTATAATCCTTTCCCAGTAAACATGTTACTTAATTAAAACCTCTGGCCATTTTAGCTGCCTTCAAAGTTTTGAGAAAAACGTTCCTGATCTAGATGAAAACATCATTGGTTCATTCGGTTTCAATTCTAGGAGCAGGTGCCTGCCTTAGGATGTCAAGAGATCAATGGAAGTTGGAAAGTGTCGTAGTTAAGACTGAATGCAGGAACCACCATTGCTGCGTGGCCTTGCATAAGCATAACCTCGGTCAGCTTCAGTATTTTCCATCTGAGAAACGGATGCAATACCTACATTTAAGGTTGCTGAGGTGTTAAGATAGCATCTGTGAAGTGCTTGCACACCAGGACAGGTCTGAAAGCTGTCCCTTCTTTCCTCTTGCCCAACAACAGTCCTCCTCCGGCCAGGATTCCCAAGATACTATTAGCCTTGGTACACGTGCATACTAGCATGTGTGCGCATGCGCGCGCTCTCTCTCTAACTCTTTCTCCCCCCCCCCCCACCACACACACACACACACACACACACACACACACACACACACACACATCGTTAAGTGGCTGGCCTTTATCCCCAGTCCTATAATTTCATTTTCTTTGTGTCCCTAACCCATGTTTCAGTGAGAGCACAGATCAAGTTTCTCAAAAAAAAAAAAATAATAATAATAATAAGCTTCTTTTTAAAGCCGCAACTTCAGTTCTGATATTGAAGAACTCACTGGCATTGGTCCCTGTCAAAACAATTCAGTGATATCAGGGCTATTCTCCAGGGCTGGCAGCTGCTCCTCCCAGGCCCAGGGACAGCCCTGACACCCCACCAACCCCAAAACCACTGCTTAATTTCTCCTTGTGAATGAGGACAGAAGGAAAGATTGGCCTTCTGAAGCAGAATTCTCTCTACTGCTTCCATCTCTGCAGAAACCATACACACACCCACCACCACCACCACCATTCTATTCCGATTTTCAGAATGCTCTGAACATTGTCGAACTAAAGCTTCCAGAGCAAGATCTGTCTGGCCGAGACTGCCTCCTTTACTCCCAGCACTGGCCTTCTGCCTCTTCAGAGTTAAGGTTTTGATGGCGTTTCGGGGGCAGTGGCTGGTAGAAAAAGGGCCCCAAGAGTGATGACTGCTGCCAAGTCCCTTTCTTTGCCCCACCGTGTATCTGATAGGCCTCCGTGTAGTTTATTCTTCTAAACACTTCGACAGGGTGCAGGGCCTGCAGTTGCCATAGAAACACCTTTTAACTCCTCCTCACCCAGAAGGTTGTGCCAGTCCCCTGGGCTTTAGAGAAGAAAGGGAAAAGAGACACCCGTGGATAAAGAGACAGAAAAGGGAAAGCCATTGTGAGGTGGTGGTGGGGGCTTACGAAGGGCCAGGCCTGGCACGCTGTGCCAGTCCTTGGCAACATGGCATCTGGCCAGGATGAAACCTATGCAGGAAGATTCTAGAAGAGAAAGAAGGCAAGCTGGCTTGAGCATACTTAGTGGGCTCTGGTGTCCAGAGGACTGTTGAGAGCCACCTACTGGAGGCAGCAGGGTGTCTGCTGCTGTCAGGCAGCAGGTCAACAAGCCAGCAGGCACACTCCCACACCTCCCATTTTTAAAAACATTATCTCATCCCTAGTGCAGTGCACCAAACTGAGGGCTGAGTGAGTCTGGATCTCTGCCAGAGCATCAAAGATTCTCTCTCTGTCCCTCTGTCTCTGTCTCTCTCTTCATCTCTCTCCTTTTTGCTACTACAGTGTTCTGGGTTTGACATATTTCTTGGTAACTTGGCTTTTCTCTGGGAAGTGTATTAAGGGGAAGAATAGAAGCTGTTTCTTGAATAAACACATAGAAATTACAAGAAATCTCGTCAGTCCCAACCTACACAGGACCCTATGGAAGTGGCGAGCTGATCCCAGGAAGCCCACTGGGAACAGGATTTACTGGTTCATATTGCCACTTTCCCATGAACTTCCAGGGTAGAAACCTCAGAGCAAAAGACACCTGGGATAGAGATAAAGTCTCTCTCTCCCTTATACATACTACAAAACCAAATCGAACACACCCAACCCATTGGAAGAGGAAAAGAACTTGGGCCATAGTCTGCACACCCAGATTCCACCTGCTAGCTCACAGGCCAAGAACATGCTCCAGCCTGAGAAAAACCAGAATTCAGCAGCACTAATTAGTTGGGAATGTCACTGACTGGTGAGAGGAGAGAAATGCCAAGAGGAATCTGGGTGGGGGCACTCAGGGGAGAAAGGAGAAAACCTTCCCAGGCCTCCAGCAATCCAAAAGGATGCTTCCAAGCAATCCATAAAGCCAGGGCTAGCCAAGCTCTCCCCCCAGGGACAGGGAAAGGGAAGGGTGTGTGCCTGCAGGTCCCAGGAAATCTCCAACAGGGGTGACTGCAGGTCACACAAACACCCTGGGCTGCCAAGTGGACTGACCTGACCACCACAGCCACCTCCCAGATCCCCCACCCCTACCCCACACAGAGGCTGGCCTGCCCCACCAGCAGTGCCCCTCCAACCTCAGTTGCCTCCCCTGCCAGGTCACTACCCCTCCCCCCTCCTTACCACACACAACACACTTGCAGAGTGGAATCCCTCACCCAAGACCCAGTGGAAAATTTCCTTCTCCTTTATGGCCATACTTAAAACACACACGCTCCATTCTTCACCTCTGCATAGACACAGGCCAGGGAGGCTTAGTGTCCCACTCCTGCCCAGCAAGCACACAGCAGGGACGTCAGACCTGGGTGCTTTAGGAGCTGGAGAAAAGAGAGATTTTTCAGCTTCCACTCTACCTGGGGACCTCCAAACACAAGTGTCCCCAACATTCTTCAGGCCCACTGGACAGACGGCTCTGCTTCTTAGCAAGTCTCTCTAATCAACACACAGTTTGGGACCATCACTACACGTGATGGGACTCTTGGCATCTCTGTTCTTTTGGTAGCAAATCTGTTTTCTCCATTACGCACTCTCCCCCTCCCCACATACATTCAAGAGAGAAAAAACAAAAAACAAAAACCTTCCTGTGAATTTTCACAGCTACGTGGTAAGTGATCCCTCCCAGCAGTCACCTCAAGCAGGCTACTGACACTTAGATGCAGTTCTCCCAGGGAGGGGGTCAACCCACAGTTTTTTTTCCCACCCCCTCCACCCCCACCCTCTTCAGCCACCCAAACTTGGCAGATAAGAAGTCCCATTAGCACTTGCTTGGAGAGCCTGCAGCTAGGCTGGGTTGGATCTCAAGGAAAAGAATGAAGTTCAAGGGCGGCGGGGGAGATAAGCAATCTCTGAATGCTAAGTTTTCTCTCACAATGCAACTCTTCAGCCTGCACAAGCTGGCAACTTCTTGTAAAGAGTACTCGAGGTCCCAGCGCTTCAGTTACCATAGTTCTAACTTTCCAGAACCTTCTCCCACCCTCCTCCTCCAGCTCTTTTCCCTTCAAGAATCAGTAGGGACATTTTCTAGATGTCAAGCAGGGACCTCGTTTATGTCTGCCTGCCAAAGACCACTAGGCCACTGCTTGGATTCCCTCTGCAAGGAATCTCCCCACACAGAGTCCCCGCCCAGGGAAACTAAGTCTCCTACTACACCACCGTGCAGCTTGCCCGGGGCCTCCTCCAGCTTACCGATGTCGGAGTTGCAGAAGGCATCCTGGGGATGGCTAGGCGAGCATGTGCACGCCTCCGCGCCCCAGTGCCCAAGGCTCCAGCAGCCCAGGAGCACCACAAGCCCAAGCCAGGGAGTCATCATCGCTGCTCTGGTCCGCTGCGGGGACTGCCGCTTTTCTCTCCAAAGTTGCCGAGCGCCGACGCAGATGCTGCAGTCCGCGTCCGAGCTCACTCGCTGGGTCTGACCGTGCAAGCTGGGCAACTTTGAGCTCCCGGGAACTGCCCTACAAGTAGCCCGGCGGGACGGGCTGGGACGCGGCGGCGAGGTGGCCCTGGATGGCTGGAGCGCAAGTCCGCGGAGCCAGCGAGTGGCCTCCGGGAGAAGGATCGGGAACCAGAGCGGAGAAGCAGGAGGAGAAGCTTCCCAGTGTTGGCGGCTGCCCGCTGCCCACTGTGCTCAGAGTCCAGGACTGCAGTGATATAGGGGCGCGAGGGGACCCAGCCCCTCGGGAGCTCGGGGGCCGCCCCCTCCGACCAATGGCAGCATCGCATTACCTCATCGGCCCTCCAAAAGGGGCGGGGGCCGGGGGGCGCGGGGTGATAGGGCGGGACTGGCCCGGATTGTTCAGATCCTTATAGGGAATAATGCGGTTGTGGACTCGGGAGTCGGTGGGCTGGGCGCGTCCTGGGCCAGTGTGCAGCGCAGAGGCGCCCCACGCCCCCATCGCCCTAGGCCCACCGGCTCTCTGAATGCCTTCGACCCAGACAAGGATCTACTCCCAGCCACCCAGCCAGCACAATCCCTAACAAGGGGCGCAGGTGTCCCGCGCCCTGGAATCCTTGATCCTGCCTCCTGGAAAAAGTCTAGAAGGAAGTTTAGAAAAAATTTTCACCTTCCTACCTTCCCTAGAGAGAGCAGGGAGTAAGAGGAAACACCTAAGCAGATGGGCAGATGCCATTATTTCCTCCCCCAGCCCACTCCATACAGCCTTTGGGGGCTGCTCCCTATGGTAGTTGCCCCTGGGGGTAAATGTTGAATCATTCAACAAACACTGTTCTGGACACCAAGCACAGCCTTGTAACCAGGGTGATTGTGCTCCAAGGGAACTAGAATAGATGAAGACCCAGGTTAGAATGACTAAGAGGGTGTTGCTTTCTGTGGGACACAGTGAAAGAGTCCTCTAAGGCGACATCATGCGAGAACAACTACAAAGGCCCGGGTCTCTTTGAAGGACAGAATATAGAAAAAAAAGGGAGGGAGGAGTACGATAGCTGGTCTCACTGGTGGCAGACAGTAATCCTTCCTTCAGCAAGGAACTTTGAGGGTAAAGTGATCCAAAAGTGGAATAAAACAGATCCTGGAGAAAGCTATCCAAGACCCTAGATGATCAACTATAACAGAGGAATATTGGTAGTGTTGTCACCACCCCATTTTAAGTCACATCTTGATTGCGATACATGTGTGAGTGTAAGCGTGTGTATGTGTATGTGTATGTTACACTCACACTATTGTTGTTCTGTCTCTTTTAGAGGAGTCTCACTATGTAGCCCAAGCTGGCCTTGAACTCAAGATCCTCTTGCCTCTGGCTCCCAACTGCTAGAGTTACAGATGTGGAGCACCACACCTGTTGCCTGTGCTGTTTTGGAAAGAAGGGTTCCGTACTCGGCCTTTTTTACATTCATGTATTCCTTCTAGTGAGGAAAAGCATGAACAGGTGCCATGTGTACCTTGCAGCTGAGGAAGGAGCCCAGGAAGGAGGCACTCCCACCCCATGCCATCACACTTTTCCACTGACTGTTCTTACCAAATGAGACATATGCCCTGGACTTAGCAGCAGTTCTGCCTAACTGACAGTGCTCTTTTGTAGCAAACTCTCTCTCTCCCTTTCTCTCCCTCCTTATCCGATTCTGAAGGAGACCTGTATTTTAGCTACAGAAATGCTGAAAACTTGCAAAAAAATAAGGAAAATGCAAGGGAACCACTTGGTTTATCCCCAAGAGAAGAGACTCTTTTCAACAACAGGTACAGATAGTATTGTGGTAACATTCTTTCTGATTGTATTGTCCTTCTTAGGTTGCTTTGTATCTTTTGTTGGTGTTGCTGTTGCTGTTATTTTGAGACAGGATCTCAATATGTACCTTAGGCTGGCCTTGAACTCTCAATCCTCCTACGTAAGCCTCCCAAATGCTTCCAAGAATGTTTTGTGAACTCCCCCAAGCATTCTAGCTATGGAGAAGAGAAGCCAGCTTTCACATGTCTCTGTTTTATCCCCACTGGGCTCTTAAGCCCCTCTCATCCTTAAATCTGTCCCATCCTTAAAGATGTCCCACCTCAATGTGGTTATATCATTTCCCTTATTGACACTTGGAGACCTGAGATATTTGGCCATGATGCTTTTTAGGCTCAGAAGGTTCCAAGAGACTTGAGAGTGGATATAGTGAGTAGTCACTTGAGGCCTGAACCACGGCACTATGGGGCCACTGTGAGGAACTAAGTTGAATGAGGACATACTTGGTGGGATTTGAAGGATTCGCTGAACTTTGCACAGTGCCAGTCATGTGGAAGGCTTTAGAAGGGTTTGCACATAAATCCGCTTGGGATAAACACCTTACAGACTAGAGGCCCCCTCCTCTCTGCTTCCCTGTTGCAAGATCATTTTGTCTAAAGTACCATTTTTCTCCCTCCAAGAGAGAACGTTTTCTGGAACCCAAGACAAGTGCCAGGAAGCTCCTCAGAGAAGACATCTAAAGCATGACTTGTTCCAGCAGCTACTTTACCAAAGTATGGGTGTCCTCTGATTAGTTTCCTTGCTGAAAGGTGCTAATTTTGGATTATTTCCTCTGTTCTCTTCTACTTTGGCTCGCCCAGTATTTGAGGATTTCAGAGAACACACATTCTGGTTGGCGTTCTCTCTTCCACCTAGGCTGGGATGCTCTTCTGGGATGCTCACCTCTTCAAGGTCAGCTTAGTCATGACTCTGGGAAAGAGAACAAGGGTGTCCCTTGAGATATCATGTGTATCCTTCTAGCAGGTAGACCTTGCAGCCATCAATCTGGATATTAGGGTGTCCACTGGACTAATACTATATAAGGATTGCTTTTTCTAGTCCGTTTAGTGAACAAGGTTGAGTGGACCTGGAGCTTGGGGAAGAATAGGGATACCAGCTTTCTTCTTATAGCTGAGAACAATGTCGTGTATAAATCTGGAGCTAGCTGAGGAAGCTTCAGCCAACACCTGGCTTGTCCTCAAACCTGCCAGGCTCACCTAGTTTCTCTGTTGGAACTTTTCTAGAGAAAGTGAGAGCATGTCCACTTCCTATGTGTCAAATTTCAGAGTGTAGAGCCTATCAAAGGTATTTGTTTAGATATCTAAAGGAGACACAAAGTCTCTCAGAGACTGTTCATATGCATGTTCTACATGAGAAAAAGAAGTTTGGATGACGGAACTTACCCAGTGTCCCCACAGTCAGCTAGAGGCAGAGTCACATTCATGTTGTGAACCCCAATTCCTTAGCTTTTATCTGCATCATATCCACAGGAGTAAGTCTTTCAGGTTAGGGCACGTGATAAACGTATCTCCAAGTCTCTTTGCATAGCTGGCCCACGGAGAGCTCCCTACACTTCTTAAGAGTTGTTGACTACACTAATGGATGCTTCTGAGCTGACCAGCATTATACAGTGCTATGTAACTAAGAGGGTTACTTCCTGTTTGTTTCCCTTTCCGATTTATTATATGGTACATTTGGAAAAACACGCCTAGCATGTTTTGCAAATATATGTGTGAATCCCTCCTTCGTGGAGAGGAAGGGGGAGCTGTGGTAAAAGAGAAACATATCCAGACCTGAGACCTGTTACAGACATGAATAAAAGATTAAGCTTTCTGGTTCCCAGCAAGATGCCCATCTGCTATTCCGTGGGAAATTCTCAAAGACAAAATGGAATGTCTGTTAGGAAGGCAGATCTCTCTGTGTGAGCAGGTTTGACACCAAACAAGTGTGCCCAAGACCTGTCTACCACACTCTCAGCCAGCGTTTCCCTGCATTCTCGCACACTGTTTTCCACGACAAAGAATCCACCAGTGGTGAGAAAGGCACAGGAGAGACATGGGGGCTTGATTCTGGCAGAGCCTCTTGTAGTAAGCAGGCTATCTTTCTGTTTGTCTTTTGGATTGGAAGCATTAAAGGGTCTGGAACCGTGTCTTTTTTTGTCTTCAAAACTTACTGGACTCTTGCATGCCCTTCCAGTCTCAGTTTAGATGGTACCTTCTTAGCATAGCCTTCTTCCATTCCCTGCTACAGGATCCTCCACAGCATGTAGCTTTTTCCCATGAAGCTCGTTTTTCCCATGTGGTTGCTCATCTGCCTATTTCCCGTCCTGAAGTGTAACCTCCTTGAGGATAGAGCATTGGCAACAGGGTTCATTTAGGTAATGGCTGCATGAATCCAATGGTCCATGTTAGTCCTGCTGCCCAATATTGGGCTTAGAAGGTGGCAGTTCCAGAGAGGGATTCATGGAGCCTATTCCTCTGGCTAATGCTAGGGGGCGCTGCAAGCCAGAAAACACTGTTCTCAGCGCCTTCAGCCTTCAAGTCTCATGAAGAGGTCTGGAGAGGGACAGATCCACACCAGCCAGGGGGGTGCCGGTGCCTTGAGTGGGTGAAGCGAGCCCTTCCCAAATGATGGCCACAAAGCTCTCAGTCAACATCCCGTCTGTGTGCACAGCTGCCCGGAGCTCCTCCACCCAGGGCTGGCTGCACAGCGATTGAAGTGGGGGAGGCTTACTTGGGAAGCTACACACTTGTGAATCACTGATTTGGGGGCCATGGGGAGATCTGGGAACACAGAAGAGGATGCCACAGTCCCACTCTTCCAAATGGGGCTCTGGAAGTTCAACAAGCCTAGGTCAGAACCCCACATAGGGAAGTACCTCAGCTTCCCTCCCTTTCCCCCCCTCTAGACCCTAACCACAATGCTTTTCCCAAAACCCACAGTTCATGTGAAAGCCATTAGCCTTTTCCAAGCAACAGACAGCCTGGTCCACCCATCATGAGGAGCCCTAGCCAGTCTCTCAGCGGAGTTGCTGCCCAACACAGGGCAATCAGGAGCCTAAGGAGGTGGGTGCTTTAGGTTCACCCTGTGCCTGGTACCAACAAGGAATCAGCACCTTTCCTGGCTTCCATCTGGAACCAATTTCATGGCAGTAAAACTAGAGGGCGTCTTCATCCCTGCTCCCCCACCTCCAGTCCTGCCAGGAAAGCGAAGACCCCTCTGTAAGGTCTCTGGCTGTGTCCACATGAATGCTGGGGTTTTCGTATTTCTTTCCATAGACAGCTATTCCCAGGAATTTTAAACCAGAAAACACATGTGTGTGTCAGAGACATTTTGTGTCCTGTGTTTTCTGGGGTGGTGGGAAATGGGAAGTAGAGTTAAATATTCCAATTCCTGTTTTTTTGTTTTTTTGTTTTTTATTGTTTAATGACTTTATGTTCAGGCAGTCAATCATTTCTGTAAGGGCTAATGTAAAATGGAGGGACCAGAGCTTGCCCGCGAGTCTAGTTTAATGTGTTCCTTATGTACTTGAGGTTCCTGCACTTTGCCTTTAACAAGGAGGTGTTAGCTCCCCGTGGCTTCTCTGAAGGTATGGAACTCAGCTCCACACAGGAATGCACAGGGTTGTCTCAGCCAGCCAGCACTGCTGCAGCTCAGATAAAGATAAAGATGGACATGTGGTCAGGCTCCTGCCACGCCCGGGCTGGAGATCATGTTTCTGCAAAGGTATGTTGAGCTCACCTTGGTGGAGCCTGATGCAACTGGAACCCACTTGTCCTGAGGGGGACAGTTCAGGGGGAATTCGACACTGTGGGCCACATCCTTCTAGATACCTGGCTGTGGAAGTTCCTCTGCCTCTGTTACTTTCTACCTCTCGTCACGCACCTTCTGTCTCCATGGCAGACTCCCCGCTCTTCAGTTTTCTGTGCCTAGATCTTTCCCTTGCCCTTTTAGCCGCCATGGTCACCTTGCTTAACCCCAGCCTCTCCCCTGGCTTTGATTGGTCAATGTGCTGTGTATACTGGAATGAGATTCACAAGGCGACAGTGTCCCTCTGGTTTTCTGACCTCCCTGTCCATCCTCCCATGACAATCTCACTTGTAAATCCCATGACCTAACTAGACTCCCAGCTGTCCTGAACTCACTGTCTTCTTCCTGTCTCTTCCAGCATTACTCACCCCCTCTAATGACATCACCATTCACTATGTCCTAGAGAGTCTTGGCCTGGACACTTCTACTATCTATCCATCTTTCCCACTCTCACTCTTCCTACCCTGGATCGTACCCCGGAGATTCTTTCCAGACAGTCCCATAACTGGCCCTGCTGCCCAGGGTCCTTTTCTTGTCAGGTTCCTCTCTTGCCTTGCAGTTGCCTACCATCTCTCAACTATAAACCTGGAAGCCCTGCTAAACTTTGCTTCAAGTGATCAGTTCATACTCCATGGCTTTCTGAACAAAGCCCAAAGGCATGTAAGGTCCTTTGTGACCTGCTTCTTCCTATAGCACCTCAGGCTGCAACTGGAGGTGACACTATTCATATGACTGCCACCCACCATTATACAGCAGCAGACCTGTCCTTAGCCTTGTCCTAAATCTCTGCTACCTCAGTGCCATCTTGTGCCATTAATATGCCCCCTGCCCTCCTTCCTCCACCTCACATGCCAGGAATCAGCTAGAGCCACCAGTTCCTAAATGTTTGCTAACTCCCCTCTTTCTCCTCTGAGTCCCGCTTATAATGAATGGGTTCTTCAGCTGTCCATCTGGATACCTCTCACTCTCTGCTGACCCTAGTGGTTGAAATTCTGACTCTCCTCTAGACCCAAGCAAACATGGGGGCTTCTCAAATGCCCGGTGCAACGTCTGTACAGAATAGGCACTTAGCAAATACTGAAAGAAGAAACTAACCAATGAATTTAGGGGAAAGGCGTGTGTGTGTGTGTGTGTGTGTGTGTGTGTGTGTGTGTATCACCATCACAGCTACGCCGTGAGGGATTCTAGGATGCAGCTTCTTGAACTTGGATTCTGAGAGAGGTTCCCAGAAGTGAGCAGTCTTATGGGTACAACCAATTCATAAGAGCCAGCAAGTCAGCCAGATACAGTGCCACTGCCCTTGCTCCTAGAAGGCAGATGATTGAGGGGTAGGCTGAGAACCCATGTCGACAGTATCCCCTATTATTCTGATACTCAAAGAGTCCCATATCTCCTCACTGGAGAACACGTTGAGTTGGTGGGTATGGAATTAGAACATGGATTGAGGTCACCCTAAGAGGAACTTCTAGATGAAATCCTTTACAATTTTTCTTTTAATTCCACATTTTTAAATGTATTGTGTGCAACAGAACACACCTGTGGAGGTCTAGAGGGAAACTCATGGGAGTTGTTCTCTCTTTCTAACATATCTAGCATCAAACTCAGATTGTCAGGCTTTGTGTCAAGCGCATTTACTCCCTAAGTCATCTTACCAGCCCTTTAACTCTTTCTGATGGAAGCATGCCCACTGCCAAAAGCCTGTGTCCCTGGATGGTGATGATGGCTGGGCTCACAGCATTAACTGTGGTCTCCTTGGTCTTCTCAGTCCTTTGCTCAAGATTTGTCATGCCTTCATCTTTGCCTAGACATTTTTGGCCCTGGAAATGTTGCAATTCATTAGTTTCTGAATTGTTTTCAGGAACTTTTGATGGAAACAAAACATCTACTACTGAAGCTTCCAGACGATTCACCTGTTCTTGCCTGTCGTACATTTCTCTGAACTTGACTCTCGGGCCTTGTGTTTAAGAGCAGTGTCTCTGAAGCCACACTTGATGACAATGAAGAGGCCATTCACAAAGTATATTGTAGGCATGAGGTAGCATAAGTTATAACTACACGTGTGCGCACGCACGTGGTATGGAGACCCAAGGTTAATAAGAGTTGTCTTCCTCTATCACTCTTCACCTTATGTTTTGAGAGTGTCTCTCCTTGAACCTAGAGATCACCGATTCAGGTAGGCGGACCAGCCAGTGAGCTGCAGAGATCTGCCTATTTCTGCTTCCCCAGCACTGAGATTACAGACGCGTGCCACACCTACCTTTCTTATATCACTGTTAGAGCCTTGACTTTAGGTCCTCAAGCTTGCACTGCAAGCATATTGCCCATTGAGCTGTCTCCCTAGTCCTATATGCTCGCTTTATGATCAAGGAAGCTAAGGCTCAAAGAAGTTAACTAATGCTTGGTTTCTTATGAACAAGGAAGTATCAGAGCCATGGCTTAGACCCAGAGGTCTCTTTCCTAGCCAGCTTCTCCTAGAGGAGAGTCACAGTATCCAAAGATCCATTGGAAGGAACCTTGAAGCATTAGATTTCTCCTTTATCTTTTTGGTCAGAGCATTGCAACAAACAGGGAGGCGCTACCCGAAGGGCTGGGCGGGAGCTGGCTCGGCAAGTAGGATGCAGCTCCTGTTTTGTCTGATTTGCCGTGGAGCAAAGAGAGAGAAGGGCTTGGCAGAGAAAGAAGTCCAGGGTTTTGGGTGTGCCCTTCTTTACTCAGAATTTGGAATCTGGAGAACTGCCACAGGAGAGTTACATTTGTATTACAAAGAAAGGACCCAGAACCCAGAGGCAAGCTGATGGCATACTGATCAGTACATTTGTTAAAACGGCTATTGACTAGGGCTTCATTTCCTCCTGAAACTTCTAAAATGAGACCGAGGCAGTAAAGCAGGTGTTTGTCCCAGTTCCACCACCCAGAGCTTCGTGGCCTTGAGCGAATCTAACTCCCTTTCTTCAAATGCAAGGCGAAGGGGTTAGATTTTAACATCTCTCCAGACTTCCCAATGGGACGTTTTTAGGAGGCAATCTAACAAAAGGGTCGGGTACCAAAGCTACTGGGTTTTAATCTTCCTTCACTTTTCCACCATGAGTTTGAACAGGCTCCACGGGAGGCATGGAGGTCCTCGTGCTCACGGATAAGCACTTGGGGAACCAGGAATGTTAAACATACAAGGCTGACAATTCAAAGAGAGGATTTATAACCTGTTTTCTGCCAGAAGACTGGGAGTGGAGGTGGCTAATAGCCTGGTGACCTTCCTGTGATCTGTGTAGCTAAGACCACACCAGATCACCACCACCCCCAACCCCAGACCCTTATCATGAGTGAATGAAAATGAGGACAGGACCGCTCCTAGGTATGGTTGAGAAGAAAGGTTTTATTGTAGATATGAGAGTGAGTACATCTGGAGACATCTGGAAGAGTCCAGACTGAACCGGGCCATGGGGGGGGGGGAGCAAGAGAGGAAGAAGAGAGAGGACAAGTAGACCAAGAGAGGACCAGTGAGCCAAGAGGCCAAGAGCAGAGCTAAGAGGCCAAGAGAGTATGTGGCCAAAATGGCCTGTTTATGCAGAAATCAGAAGCTGAGGGAAGGGAAGATCCTAGGCTGGAGAGGTTTAGGGTATGGGACAGGGTGGAAGGTGCTGGGAGGATCCACAGGTACTGAGTGAGACTTGGGCCTTTGTTTCTTAGGGACCTGGCATTGAGCTTGTTTTTCTCAGTCAATCTACAGATCCTGTCTTTATGGAAGTGTAAGTCCCACTGGTTGAGAATAAGACCATCACCACAATTTTGAGCCAAATTTGAAACAAGCTTTAATTAAATTAATTAAATACTGGCCAGTAAGATGGACTCTAATTAGTACCATTCAGAGGTTTCCCACTCTGGGGTTTCCATGAAATGGTGCTGAGTCACATGTAGCAGATGCTAATAAAAGCAGAACCTATAAGGCTTTCCACCAGGTCCAATCAGGGCCAAGCATACTTCCAGCCTGCATACTTCCCGCCTCCAAACGACTAAAAACATCCGGTGCAGTTGGATTAACCATAAAGAGTCTACATATGTGTCCTGTCATCTCACGTGAATACCCTCTTTCCAGCATTCCAGGAGGTTGTCTGTCCATGGCAAGTGGGTATTACAGGAGTTTACCTTTTTGTATCTCACATGAACAGCCCCCATCCAGCAGTCTAGGAAGTTACTGACTTTTTTGTTTTATAGACATCTTAAGCACAGTAATTAAAATTTAAAACATAACTTTTGCTCTTCCATTCACCCTTTGAGTTGTATCCTTGACTCCATGGTGGATATATGTTTATATTGGGACCTAATAACCATCAGCTTAATGGTGTCCAGATGGGAATTTATATATCTAATTAAGACATTAATGATGCAAGGGCCAACAGTAATTAGCAGAAACAGAAGGGTCAAAGGCCCTGTGATAGCTGGTATCAGAGTTACTATCTAGGAGGAATCCATAAAATAAGAATGAGGACCAGTCATTTATTTCATCTCAGGTCTCCCCTTTGTGTGCAGTGTTCTTTTGAGTACAGCTGGATTACCTGTAATGATTCCCAATTGGTTAGCATAGAATCAATATATTTTTTCCTAAAGCTATACAATAACTCCTTGTTCTACATAAAGCAGGTTGAATCCCCTGTCACTGTAGAACTGTTATAGCTGATGAATCTACTTGCTTATAGATTTGGGTCTATTTTGCCTTAATCAGTACCTTTCCTAGTATGCCAATAGGCACTATAGGTAGCCATTTTGTTCCCTATGCCAAGGAGTTTTCTTTTAACAAAACATTCCAACCTGTTGGGAATATGGGGTGATGTATTCTCTTCTGTATCTACATTCTGCTGAAACTAGGACATCATCATTGTTGGGGGGAGGGGCAGGAATACTGGAATGCTAGTCAAAAACTAGGAAGGAATTCAGTAATGGGGCATTCATCAGATGCCTCTGGTTAGTTGTCCCAGCTGAAGGAAGGAACAGGAAGCAAGCACATCAGCTGGACTGGTCCCTTTCAGCCTCAGCAAATGCAGGGCTTGCAGCCCTTTGGAGCAGTTTGTAGTCTGCAGCTGATCGCTGGATGATGTCTGTCAGTCAAGTGGAAATCTACTGAGACAGACAGACTAGAGACAGAAGTTAAAGTTTATGAAACTTACATTTGGAACTTTCAGGACTGAAATCCACAGTAGAAAAAGTAGCTAACAGGTGTGTGTAAAATAGCTGGAATAGACTCATGCCTTCAAGTCATAGCAACAACTATGGCGTTGGGTTAAACGACATGAATGTTTTTCCTTTGTCCAGAAATCCAGCTGTATAAATTGGATGCAGATAATTGTAGCCTAATGAGAAGCACCTCAAAGTATATTTAGAAGACAACCAAAGGAAATTTATAATCTCGAGCTTGTGACTGATAATACCAGCTTAACAGAACTCTATAAGAAAATTTATCCAGAACTCCATCAATGTTACAACTATGACCCTCTGAACTCTTAGTATGACAGTAGCATAAAGTGAGAAAGAAATTGGAAACATCTCCCATTTTTCATGTATCATAACTCACTCTCTTATACCTTTACAACTTGCATCCATGTATCTTAAATCACCTTCTCAGACCCTTAGAATTTACTTAAGCTTCTACCTCCTCAGACCTTTTTACATCTTAGAACGCTTTCTTAGACCCTCACTGGGAAATAGATTTTAAACTGTTTTCTTTCCAGCTAATCATTCACCAGAGACAAATAAAGCAATGGTAAAAAACCTACATCTGAAACTTGTTTATTCTTTAATATAAAGCCTGTTAGCAAGGCAAACCTGTTTGCCTTTCTGAGTAGGAGATCTAGTACCTTGATGAATTGAGATTGTTTTAATAAGGTACCTGCAGCCTTGGGGCGGGGCGGGGGGCGGGTGTTGTCTGCATTTGTTAAACTAAAAAAAAAAAACTACAGTTAGCCATCAATGCCATCAGAGATCTGGGAATAATAAGTTATAGCAGGAAGTATAATCCAATTGACTTATATATTAATTAAAATGACAAAGACATACATTACCCAGACAGGTGACCCCAGGCTCCCGTGGTCTCTAGTGACTTGTTGGAGGAGGAGTAGAGTTCCCAGAACAACACCAGTCTTCAGCCACCAGGCCCAGAAGCCTGGGGAGGTGAAACTTGGAAAAAACTGACCTTACTTTGTCTATGCAAAACGGGGCAATCCATTCTCCAGTGTCCAGGTTGTCCATGGTTTGGTCAGGGCCCTGGCAGCAGGTGAGGCATTGGGGCAGATTTCCTAGGGGTTAGCGTAACCACAATCCAGATGAAGCCATGCCCTTTGAAGACCTTGGGGGTCAGTGCTAGGAGCTAGCATTTCTCTCTATCACAGGAAGCCTTTATATATATATATATATATATATATATATATATATATATATATTTGACATACAATCCACAGAGAGACTGGGAGCTTTCCTTTTCTGGCCCTCTCATAGCATACCATTATAGAATATTACAGTTTGTTATATTATTCCATTTATCAAAATAGCTAAAGTTTAACAAAGTTAATAAAGACAAGAGGATAGGTATACATTATGAAGCCTGAATAGACCTTAAGTGAGGAGAAACATTCTCTAAGCCAGTGGTTCTTAACCTTCCTAATGCTGTGACTCTTTAACACAGTTCCCCATGTTATGGTGACCCCCAAACCATAAGATCATTCTAATTATTTACAACTGCAGTTTTTGCCACTGTTATGAATTACAATACAAACATACAATGCCCAGATGGTTCTAGGCCACACCTATAAAAGGGTCCTCTAACCCCCGTATGTTGTGACCTATAGGTTGAGAACTGCTGCTCCAAGCTCTTTGTCAGACTACTTGGGCATTATCTTGAATCATGACATAGGAATATCCCAGTTTCTGGTGTTTAGCAGTTGGTGCTCATAGCTGTGACATTAACTCTTTAGCCTTTTATTTATTTTTAAGATCATATATTAATAATATAAAACATTTTATAAACTTAAAATGTCCCATAGCTTTATAACTTTAAGTGTCTTAAAAACTGTTTCTTAAAATATCCAGTTTTAAAATTTTCACTTTTTTTTTTTTTTTGGTAAACTCCAAAATTTCCTCTTAAAGAATTTTAAAATCTTTCAGCGATGTGCTCTTGCCATATTATAAATAAAGTACCTTTTTACTTTAAGAGAGGAAAAAAAAAAAAATACACAGGACAGAACCACAATTTGAACAAAGCAAAACCAAGGTCCAACAGTGCAAACAATTCAGAGCTCTATATCTGGGATTCATTCACATTCCTCTCTGGCCCCACCCTTGGCAGCACAAACAGCTTGCCTTCTGGATCTCAGCCAGTTCCATTTCACAGTGGCTGGTTTTTCTTGGGGCAATCACATGGCACTGGAATCTCCAAAACTACCAGGTTCCTTTTCCTGGGCTCTCTTAGGAATTACAGTCCTGCCATACAGGGACAAGCCTCAGCCATTTTGCACGATCCCTTTACACCTTTAAAATCAATACCATCTGAATAACTCTTACATTAAAGTTTGACTGCCAGCTCAAGGTATGTTCCTGTATATGAACACATGGAGGTGCAGCTTTAATACCTTATTAAAGAATCATTGTTTTAAAATCCTATCTTTTATAATCCTTGTTCACAGGACAGGAACAATCATACAAAAATTCACTCTAATCTAAAGTATATTGGAGATGTGTTGTCTCTGTGGCCGGTTAATAACATTCAAGATGGCAGTCAAGTCACATGACATCCATCCTCCTCAACCCAAGCAAAGATGGCTGCCAGCCATGTGACTATCTCTTTCCCCAAGTGGGAAACCAATCAAAATGGTGGTAGGCCATGTGGTGACAAGCTACATGTAGTCCACATCCCAAAATTCTGTCATGCCATATGGTTCTTTTCCGATTATCTATGTATAGTTTTATCTATCAACTCCATGTTTCTATCTTTAAGTTAACTTCTTTTCAGAGACTTTTAGTTTTAAATTTTCACAATTAAAAATACTTTTATTAATAATCTGAGTTTCATACACTAAATCTCAATAACACCCTCTTCCCATTCCTCCCTGTTTCACCCTCCTGCCCCTGTGCCCCCAAGAACAAAACAAAAAAACAAAAAGACTCCCCACATTCACACACAAAAAAAAACCCAAATAAAAGAAAATTAAGTCCAGCCAGTGTGGCGGGACCATGGATCACGGGCATCACCGTGGTTCCTAGAGGCAGCAGGCGGCTCTGGTGATGGATATCACCTGGCCCATAGCAGCATGAAACCAAGCAAGCTGAAGTTTCACCAGAAGTTGGGCCTCACTCCCCAAGCCCACTGGCACTCAACCCTCTGGCAGGCACCCAGGTATTCCCCAGGTACCTTGATATCCTGCAAGCTACAAGGCATCCTGCAGGCACCTGGACATCACGTAGGCACCAGGAACCCACAAAGGCACCCAGACAGCCTGCAGGCAGCAGGACATCCCACAGGAAACCTTTAGCTCCTCAACGCCCTTGTTTGTAGTAATGGAAGAGCGCTAGTCCCCGCCTTAGAGATGCCGTGAAGAAGTGCACTGAGACGTGGAAAAAATGTGGTAGGATGCCTGGTGCCACCTCAGCATCACCAGACATCTACTGTCAACATTATTAGTCAGTCCTGTTTGTCATCAGGCGCTGTGTTCCTCCTGAGCTGGATGCTGGCATTCAGGATGATGCAACTTGAAATTTCTCACACTGGCCTTGGATCGTTACTTTCTGGGTGTCTTAACTACTTTTATCCTCACTGTGTCTTGACAGAGGCAACTTAAGTGTAGAAAGATTTGTTTGGGGCCCTGGATTTCAGGGAACATGGGTCTATCGTGGCAGGGAAGGTATGGCATCTGAGGAGGCTTTCTCCATTGGTGATGGGAGTTTGTGGTGTGGCTTGTTGTATCGTGGAGGATTGGGAAGCAGAGAGCTCATACATCATTTGCAGGACCTACCTCCATTGATCCACTTCTGCTAGGAAGGCCCCGTGTCTCAAAGATTCCCCAAACAGCACTACCTGTTGGGGACTAAATGTTCAAATATGCAAACCTGTGGAGGACATTTCATATTCAACCCATAATGGTGCAACCTGCCCATCTTTACCAAGTGTGATGATTGGCTTGGGCTAATTAAGTTTCCAGTTCTGAGCATCTATCCCAACGCTTGGGTCACAGCACTTCTTCAGCAAGCTGGGGTTAAATTTAGGAAGCAAACTGTTCAGAGGCTACTGAAGACTCAAAATTAGAAAACACACTAACCTAACTACACTGTACCACCGTATTTCTTCTCTGCACTAGAGAATTGCTGGAACTAGAGAATTGTGGTCCAGGAGTCTGTTCCTTTTATAGAGTGAAGTCGTTTTCATACTTCAGAAGCTGAAAGCTCCCCGACGTGGTGCCCAAAGAGACCCCCATTGCTGGGTCTCTCTCTGCTTAATAGCTGTACTGTCTTCATGCGTGATACAAAGCCCACTGACGTCCTCAGCCTGTCCAGAGAGGCATGACCAGTAACTTTCCAAACTGCTTAAAGGTGCCTGGAACTGCTTCTGCTTAAAGTATTTACAAGGAAAAAGAAAAAAAGAAACTTGATGTCATATCAACACATGCTAGAAGAGACCGCACATACCTGAAGTGACTTTCAAGTCCCAGGAGCTTGTGATTAGAGGCTGGTGGCAGAGAGAAGGAGGGGAGAGCCTGAAGGCATGGTGAAAATATTTTTTTTTCCTATGGTCTGTTGTTCCTTTGTATAAACTGGTTCTGGCTTATGCAATACCCAGTAATTAAAATGGCTGGAATACTTTGCATTTTTACAGCAACTTGAAGGCTTCTCAGAGGGCTGGAGCTGCAGCCAACTCATGGAGGGCCTGGCGATCCTATGATGCCTGTCCCTTGGCAGGGTAGAGGTGCCGGCATCTGTCTTGAGGAGAGGAGGAGGAAGTGAAAGTAGTCGTGATTTGTACCAACTTCTCTCCCCTTTCCCTAGACAGGTGCCCATGCGTATTGCCCAGAGAAGGAAGGTCACCGAGGGCCATTCATTTTCTGAGAGTTTGATGAGAGGTGATAATGCCTAAGGAAGATAAGGAATGCTCAAGCTTTTCATTTTCCAGTACTGCCAGTGTATCACATCCTATAGTAAGAACCTATACAGTATTTGACTTGAAAAAATAGTCAGATGAACCCAGGCCTAGCGGTCCATGTCTGTGTTACCAGCTACTCCTAAACCAGAGGCTGAAGGATGCCAAGTTCAAGACATAACTGGTAGGTCTTCCCACCACTCCCAGTTGCTGCTGCTTTTTAGTTCTGCCTCATAAGATCTACCCAGTGCTTTATATACAGTAAGAGCTCAAGCCTTGTATTTGTATGAGGAAGAGCATCTCCATGCATGTGTTTTCTTAGGCCAAGGGAGCAATCACTGACAAAATTTTGAGGATACACCTCCAGCAGTATTCTTAGGCCTGCTGTGATTTGCTATTCTACTGAAGGACTTAGGTCTCTCATGGTGTTTTATCCCAGCAAGAGAAAATAACTAAGATGCCCAGTTATCCCTGGCTGTGGTCTGGCATGCCTCGACAGTCCTTTGTCTGTGAGTCTCTCCATAGGCAGCTTTGCTCTGTGACGAGTTCCTCCTCAGAACCAGCATGCAAGAAAGCCTCCCAGAGCAAGCATTGCAATCATGGTTCACAGGGGGTGAGCACCACAATCGCGTTCACATAACCATGTGCATCCTGTCACGCTGGCCATGTTTTATTTATGCCGCAAGCTCTGCCGCACTCGGGAAAGAGAATTACACAGAACGTAGATGCCAACAGCAAGAATCATGGAAGTTACAAGGGCCCACTTTCCAGGCAGAGTAATCAGAACATCAAAAGCCCTGGAAGCCAGGGAGTTGAGAGAGTTGTTGTAAGTACTTGCTTGCTGTCAGTGGAAGCAGTAAGCATTCTTGAGCTCTTTTTCAATCAGATGTTTTGTTTGTTTGTTTGTTTGTTTGTTTAAAACCAACGGCCTCAGGGCTTGATTTGGTTGGAGCACAGCATTGTTTTTTTGACAGACATTCAGAAACTTTCAGACTCACAGATTTTCCTGAAACCTTGGGAGCTCTGGGCCCACAGCCCCAGGATTCCATCCACAGGGTCTAGCAGCAGCTGCCCAGGTTACAAGACAAGGATGCTCTGCCCATTGCAGCTCAATTGTCCCAACTTCCTTGCCAGGATGTCACAATAATAACTGATACCTTGGGTAGTACATACTATGGGCCAGACACTGATAACTTCCTGTGTCAGCCAAGCCCAGTGTGGTCAGCACATTAACCCTTCCTAATTTGTATGTGAAGAAGCTAAAACCAAATAGTTGTAAACTAAAGCTTACCTCTTTTAAGTTATTGAAGCCAAGCATTTTTGTGACAATGAAGACAACATGTGCTAATACAATCTGCAAATTTTTTTTTGGTTTTTCAAGACAAGGTTTCTCTGTTGTAACTCTCACTGTCCTGGAATTCACTCTGTAGACCAGGCTGGCCTCGAACTCACGGAGATCCACCTGCCTCTGCCTCCCAATTGCTAGGATTAAAGGTGTACACCACTCAGCAACAATCTGTTTTATTTTAACTTTTTAAAATAATTTTTAAAAGTTTTGTTTTATGTGCATTGGTGTTTTTTTTTGCTTTACATGTATGTCTGTGTGACCCACAAACTCAGAAAGGTTAGGGTATGTGCCCAAAACCACATCGCTCACTGTGGCAAGGTCCAGGAAAGCCATTCAATCCTGCTTTAAGATCTGTACTTTTATGCAAGGATTTTTTTTTTGAGTGTAGGCTTGTATGAAGCACCATGCTAGATCGATGGAGAAACAAGGAAACATAGTCAGGAAGGTTTTCCCAGCTAGTGTGCTTGCTTGTGTAGGGCCTGGGATGGGATTGTGAACTAAAGTGAACCCTATGGTAAGGTTGATGTCATCACCTCCGTTTTAATTCTAAAGCAACCAAGTACAGGAACCTTGTCCAAGGTTGTGTGGCCTGTGCGAGGTCACACAGTTGGGATGGGGAGCCAAGAGAGTCCAACTAGGTTAAGGTCATGTTAACCACAAGGCTCAGAGCCAGTAACAGAAACAGTGACTATCTGAGATCCCATCGCAAAGCTCCTCCAAGAAGGGTGGAGATGGGGACGGCAGTTTCCGGGACAGTAACGTGCAAATCAGGTGCAACTGGGACTCAGTTCCCTATCGTAACAGTCAGCTTTCCATTACTACAACAAAATATCCAACTCACTTTATAAAGAGGCAGCTGACTTTATAAAGAGGGAGAGTTTATTTGGCTCATAATCCTGGCATTTCCAGGCCAAGATCAGGCAGCTCCATGCTTTAGATTACTACTACAGTGATGGGACGTCAACAGTGGGAATATATAGCAGATGAAACTGCTTACATCATGAGCCAGTAACCCGAGGGAAAGAAGATTCTCTTCAAGGCACTCCTCCAACAAACTAAGCACCGACCACAAGGTTATAGCACCTTCTATTAGTCCCACCCTGGAGACCAAGCCCTCATGTCTGGGCCCGTGGGGAACAGTCAACATCCAAGCTGTGGCAGATGCTCCTGTATCTCCTGGGGAGGAAACGCATGCTGTAGGAAAAGCATGGCTCTAGAGTCACAAGGACCAGGATTTGAGTCCCCACAAGGCCAAGAGCTGACTCTGTGCCCTTAGACAAGTTGTCCTTTCCTGTGAAGAACTAGGAATGTCAAACCAGAGAGTTGCAGCAAGGCTTAAATGAGCAGCAGCTGACTTCATGCCATCACATGGAGAAGCGTGGCGGAGGATGGCCAGGGGGTGCTTCTATGTCTATACTCCAGGTCTGTGTCTGCAGACCTTGGCCATTGGCCTTCTCCAGGGCAACATTCTTTGACCCCAGGTTCTAGATAGAATATGTCGTTGTAAGCCAACACCGCATCTCAAGTCTGTAGCGTAACATCGCGCTTTGCACTCACCAGGTGATCATTTGATTCATGTCAGTCTCGTTCTCTAGCCACATGCAAGCAGACGCTGTGAGTGGTTACCCAACATGCTGATGTGGTCTGTTTACTGAAGGGAGGTGTTCTAAGCATATGTTGTTGTTGTTCTTGTTAATAGAGAAAGCCTTAAGGTTTGTGTATCATCTAATTTTAACGAGCTAAAGATGTGTTCTGAGTTGTCTTAAAGAGGCCATCGAACCCTTTTGCTTTCTTATGTGTTTTCCTAGTTGGGCTATGGTTGAATGCAAGCCCTAGGGATGACAGCCCATCAGTGTGTCCCATCGAAATGTCATTCAACTTTGTGTATTTATGGAAACAGAAAGTTGGAAATGTGGACCTCATAGTGGGAGATATGTGAGTAAAATGTTTGCTGTGCAAAAGGCCCTGAGTTCAGTCCCTAGAATCCATATGAAAAAAAAAAAAAAAAGCCAGCATGGTAGTGTCATCTCAGCACCAGGGATAGAGACAGGTGGATCCCTGGAGCTCGATGGCCAGCCATTCCAATCTACTTGAAGAGTTCCAGGCCATGAGAGACCCTGGCACAAAGAAAGCAAACTGACTTTGAAGAATGACATCTAATGCTATGCTCTGGCCTCTTCATGAAGGTACACACGCACACCCCATACATGCACACATGAATATGCACACACTTAATCACATGCAAACAGAATACAATTTAAAAATAAGAAAGATTTGGACTTCTGTCACAGACCCCCTTGATCTATAACCTCTGCTCTAGAAAGCTGAAAATGAGAATAACCTGTGTCCCAATCAGGTGTTAGAAACACTGGGAAGTACACAGTGCTGAGGTCTTTGGGTGAAAAGCACAGACTTATCTCTTTCCTGTCTCTAGATTCTATTTATCAAAGTGATGACCCTGCTGTGTCTCAGAGAGTCAGTAGTTAATTAGATAAAGTACAGCTTCCTGTTATGACAGCCCCCTCTATCATGACACACATGGGTCCTGGGCGATTACTTTGTGTCTCCCACCAAGTGGGCCATCTATTTCCGATGCAATCTGAGATACTTTTAGGTGACATTCCCATGTTGTTTTTTTCTCTAATAACTTTTTAGTACACTGTGTAATCAAAAATAGTTAAGTGAAACCTATGAATTAGTGGGCAGTGTTGCTTAAGATAAACCCAAAGCTCCCGTCTAAATAAGAGAAAGAAAAGAAATGAATCAACTCAGAAGAAAATGCTAAGTAAATATGAATGGTAAAGTATGCAAAGGAAATGGCAAAAGTCATGAGTTGGAAGGCTGATTTGCAAGTTTTTGGGAAGTTGCAATGATTCTCTTGTGCCTGTCCCCATTAGCCTGTGGGTTCCTTTGAGATGGAGGTCATCTTTTATTCTTTATACCTGAATATAAAGAAATATAATGTACCCGGGCACATGAAAATTAATGCCTGTGGGATGCATGGATTTAAAAAGGGATAGGCTATCATCTTGGATTCTTTCAAACCCACTGAGGTTGGGTCCCTCACAAAGTGTTAGGGACAAGCTTGCCCCAAAGACTTCTCTCCCTCAACAGATTCTCCTCATAAGACAGCTGCCTGGGCTGAAGGTACCAAGGACGTGTTGAGAAGAATTCTCTGGCCATGTGGTTTTAGACGGGTCACTAGGTATTTCTGACTCTTAGGCTTTGGATGAGAAACATTGCCCATAAGGTCATATGTTTGAACACATGGTCGCCAGGTGGTGGCGCTGTGCAGGGAGGTCATGGGACCTTAGTAGGTAGAGCCCTGCTGGAGGAAGTATGTTACTAGGGTGGGTTTTGTGGGTTTATTGCCTTGCCCCACTTCTATTCTCCATCTCTTCTTCCTCTCTGTGGATGAAAAATGTAGGGAAGTAGCATCCTGTTCCTACCTCATGCCCTGTCTTCCACATACCAATGGACTTTATCTCTCTGGAACCATAAGCCAAAAACAATTCTCTCTTCTTTAAATTGCTTCTGTGGTGGTATTTTATCAGAGCAACAGAAAACAAAAAACAAAAAAACTGATACACCTCCTGTCTCCTCCTCAGTAAGGCTAAGGAGTTGCCATAGCTGGATACATTTTGTGGCTCAGGTGGGATTGATTCTGAGCCTGAAACCTGCAGGGAATGTGGCTTGGAGGGGCTTCAGGGAGACTGGATTCAAGCTTGAAGAACTGGTCCCATGAAATTTGGGACCATGCCCTGGTCAGCACCAGGGTCCTGGGCAGTGGTATCTGTGAGGGTTTAGGAACGTTCCTGTGTGCACTGGGGAGTAGGGATTGACTGTTACCACTGGTGCCTCTGCCTATCTCAGAGCAATAGTTCGGGTAGATCTGCCATGCCCTGGAACGCTTGGTCTCCACTTTGAATACTTTTAAAAAAAAGATTTATTTTTATTATCTCTAAGTGTGTGTACGTGCATGTGTGTGTGTGTGTGTGTGTGTGTGTGTGTGTGTGTGTGTGCGCGCGCGCGCATGTGCACAGGTATGTGTGCTCATGCATATGGGTATGCACATACAGAGGCCAGGGGCATCAGATCCTCCTGGAGTTCATGGTGAGCCACCCAGTGTGCGCACTAGGAACTGAACTTCGGTTCTCTGGCTGAGTAGTAAGCACGCTGAATCACCGAGCCATCTCTCCACCCCCACTTTGAATTCCTGTGCCTCCTCCTTGAGTGCCATAAATACTCTTCATGTTTTCTTTCTGTCTAATCCTCAGAGGACCCCAGAGGAGGCCATCTAGAGTAGTGCAGAGGGAGGATAGTCACCGGGAACTCAGGACTGTGTGACTCAACAGAGTGTCTGCTCTGATGCTGAAGTGGCCCAGGGCAGGGACTTGGAACCAGACCCCTTCAGTCAGAGCCTAGCTCTATCAGGCAGCAGCTGTGCGGGATTAGGCACACTCCATCACTTCTCTGGCTGCAGTGTCCTAATCTGTCAAACAAGGCGACGACTGTGTCTACTTCTCAGGCTATTGTGAATACACAATGAATTCTTGGACACGTAGGAAGTAGTAGCTTGTGTGTGTGTGTGTGTGTGTGTGTGTGTGTGTGTGTGTGTGTGTGTGTGTACACACTCAGGCACCTGTCTTTGCTTCCCTGGCATTGGGATTACAAGCACTTGCTACCATACCAGTTTTGTTTTGGATTTTAATGTGGGCTCTGGGAATCTAACTCAGATCCTCAAGCTTACAAGGCCAGTACTTTACTAAGCGATCTCCCCAGTTCTGCATGAGTATTATAAAGATTTATTGAGATATTGGGTCACTCTTTTCCTAGACTACCATAATAAAATACCACAAATTGGGTGATGTAAGGCAGTAGAATGCTTCTGGAGGCCAGAAGTTCAAAGTCAGAGGTGGGAAGGGCTGTGTTTCTCTGTAATCTCCACGTAATGATCCTTGCTGACCTCTTTCAGCTTCTGGCAGTGCTGCACTCTATGGCATTCCTTGATTGGGAGATGTTGGTTCCTTGATTCTAATCTCTGCCTTCTTGGTCACATGTCATTCTCTGTGTCTGTGTCTAAGGCTTCTCTTCTTCTGAGGACACCTATCACTGAATTCAGGCCCATCCTAATCCACCATGACCTCATTTTAACTCAATGGCCTCTGCAAAGAGCCTGTTTCAAAACTCACATTTACAAATGAGGCAGACTAGGACTTGAACATTTCAACTCCTGCCAAGCACTCAGAGCTTCCCTTACCATCGAGATAAGCTCAGAATCTAAACATGTGTGCATTAGGTCCTTCACTCCTTCTCACGGGTATATCCTGAACTTGCCTCTGTCTTGTGCCTCAGACCCCATTCTTTAGGTGTAGAGAAATGCTTGAAGGAGTTCTGTTACCTTTTTTTCTTTAAAAAATGCATTTGGACTATGCTTTTGTTCCCATCCCAGGTATGGTGGATGATGACGAGTTTGATTTGGACTGTTTGTTGCTGGTGGCTATAAATAGGTTACAAGCAGCTGTTTTGCCACGTGTAGGTTGTCCTTATGATTGTGTGCCGCTTGGACTTCTCAGAACTTTTGCTTAGAGTATTGGAGAGCTGAGTTTGGTTGGTTGATTGGTACTTGGTGGGTTGGTTGGTTGGTTGGTTGCTGGTTGGTTGGTTATTGCTTAGAGGAACATCAATTGCAGAAATTGGGTTCGAGAATATTGAGCTGAGACGTGGGTCCAGCTCACTATCAGCTCCTGCTCTCCAAGTTTTCAGACAGCCAAAAAGGACTGTGAATATTTTTTCCTTTCTCTCTTTCTCTCTATCAAGGCCACCTACTAGGGCAGTGAAGAGTTCTTTCTTTCTTTCTATCCTTCCTTTCTCTTTCCTGAGATAGAAGGGGGAGAAAGAATGGTAGCTAACAGCTACAGTTAGACATCTTGGCCCTTGCTCCAGCTGGTGCCCATACCATTTTTTCCCCTTTCAAGATTTGCCCTCTTCTGAGTCCCACTTCATTCTGCAAGACTCACTGTGGGCATCAGGTCTCCCTGCAGGCATCAGCTCTCCCTACAAGCCTTGTTCACTGTCCCCTTTTCTTCTGATCCAGGGAGAAATAATCTCTTATCCCCTCCAGGACTCTCTACCCTGTTCAATCAAGGATCCAGTTATTTTGTCTGCTTCCTTCTCTTACCATGAGTTCCTAGAGGACAGACACAGTGCCTCCAATGTTGAGCCCAGAGTCAAGCATACAATAGACCACAGGGTGAAAATTGGAGCCTCATGGGTGGGATGTGGCCCAACAGATGTGTTTTATTCAGCCTGCATGTATTGAGAAGAATTTAAAATAGCCACCAACAATTAAAATGAGATGAGTTCTCATAAAAATCCAGAACTGCAGCTTCTTTTGAGAAATTGGGAGGCCTCTTCCTCTCGGGTTTTCGTTCCTATATTAATTTGCTGAAGCTAAGCCAATACCACCTCGTACATAAAACATGCATTCTCTGTTGTACTAGCAAATAGTGACACCTGCTCATTTGTGTATTGCCTCTGGACGCTTCTGCACCCAAAGACTAGAGTTGAGTTACTGTGACCCAGATATCTTCTCTCTGGCCTGTATTAGTTTCTAGTCTCTGCTGTAACAACTACAATGAATTGAGGCTTAAAACAACATGGAGTTTCTAGTTCACATTTATAATTGACAGAAGTCCAGAGTTGTTTTCATGAGGCTGACATCCAGGTACGAGTAGAGCCACCCTCTTTTGAGTGGTCTCAGAAGACAATCTTATTCTTGTCTATTGTGGTACTTGGCTGCTGAAGACATTCCTGGACATGTGACTTTGTCTCTCTAATCTCTTGTCTCTCGGTCACCACACCCTAGCCACCTATGTCTACAGTCTCCTTTTTCCTCTTCTTATAAAGATAAATATGATTGCATTTTCAGGAGCCACTCAGGTTCAAGACAATCTTGTCTCAAAATCCTGACGTTACTCACGTCTGCAGAAGCCGTTTCTTCACGTTAGAAAATACCCAGGTGTCATTGTTTGGGGAATGGGTATTCCTAACGGGCTGTTTTTCAGTGTATCTCTTGACCTTTGAGAGGAAAGGCTTTTCCCACCCCTGTTTTAGGACTTATTCCACCCCTTGTGGAAGCCCCGGGGCTCAGTCTCTATCTCTATCTGGCCCAACCAGTGCTCCTCATTCTGTTGGCCAATTCCTAGGACTGACTCTCCCCTCCTCATCCCTACCCTGTCCTCCTGCACAGAGAAAATAAAATAGCATCATCTGCAACATTGCTGGGTCTTCAGATACTGCTTCTCTCTCCCTCTTTGCCCAGTGCTATCTTCAGGGACAGAAAAAATGATAAAGACTTTTTAAAAAATGAAAACAAAAATGGTCTGTTTTCCATGTGGGATCCTTTCTTCACCTTGTTTTGCAGGTTTGATAGCTTTTCCAGATGGGCTAAGGGGATTTTGCTCCCTTTTTTTCTAGACTCAAACTGCTCTCTGCATCCTATCTCAGCCTTGTATAATCAACCACCCTCCCCAAACTAAACAGCTCTGCTCCTCTATGTGTGCATATACTTGCCCTTGAAAAGCAGTGCCCTGAGAGAAGCATCACCCCTCTCCTTCACGTCTACTGTGGAAATACAGATACAAATTGTTTTCCAGATTTTTTCCTTAACTGGCAAAGTTAGCAGAAACACGCGGTGAGTGACTATCCACTGTAAGCATGAATGGGAAAGCACATGGGCTCACAGACATGTCCACACGGAGAGAGCAGTGTCCTTTATGTTTTCATAGGTATGTGAGAAGGCCAGTCATGTGCACTGGTAGTGGGCATCAGCATTCTTAGGCATCATGTCTGCTAACACCCCTCCCAGGTGGAGGCAGGCAGTTATTCTCTTCATTTTAACGAAGGAACTGAGGCTTAGAAAGGTGGGATGACAGTTCAAGTGTCAGACAGCTGGCAGGTGGCAGACTTGGCTGTGAAGTCCATTCCCCACCCAGGGCAGTTTCCACCAGCAGGAAAGGATTCCACTGCAGGACAGACCATGTGGATGGCACAATAGACTGGCCTGGAGCTTGGCAGCTGCTCCTGATGATTTCCTCTGTCACTAGCTCAGTGAGTAGATGCTTTCTCTCTAGCATTCAGTTTTTCAAAATATTAGTATATACTTGTGGACATCTCTAAAGATACAGATTGGCTCCCAATAAAAATGTTAACCAATATTGAATTGGTACTTTTCATGTGAGATGCTGCATTTCACATACCTTTTACAGATGAACTCATTCAATACTCACAGCATCATTGTAATGTGGGTGTGCTTATTGTAGCTACCTTGTAGAGAAGATACAGAACTTTCAGAGCCTAAACTGAGGAGTATACGTCTACTAATGGAAAGGCAGGAGTGCCACAAAGTGATACCTATCTTACCATTGATAGATGGGCTTCAGCCTCTCTGATGAAGTAGGAACACGAATAAAGGCAAAGTTAAGAGCCACATGAGAATTAGAAATGTAATTTTAGAGCAAGGGAATATCAAGTAGAAAGGCACGGGACATCCTTGCTTTGTTCAAGGAACAGCAAGCAGAGCCAAAGGGAGATGAGGTTAGAGATGTTTGGGACAGGTATCATGTGAGGTGTCCATAGTAAGGACTTTGGCTTATGAGATCAGGAGCCATTGGAAAGACTTTGAGCAGAAGAGTAGCAGTCGGCCAGATCTGAAAGCATCACTGTCTGCTCTGAGACGAGAGTAGGACACAGTCAGTAGATTGAAGACACTACAGTAATTCAGGATGGAAACAATAGTGCTTTGGCAATAAATATGATAAGTGTGGTCCATTCTATTTTACTCTAAAGGAGAGATTGAGACTATATGCTAATGGAGAAAAAAAAATCTTGGATAACTCCAGACTTTGGGGACAATAAACTGAAGTAGGAAGTCTTCAGGTGGAGCCGATGGAGAGGCTGGGACTAATAACACCTTTGGACATCCTGGATGTTGAGGAGTAGTTGAATCTGTACTAATTTAGGAATCCTCCGCACATGGAGGATGTCTAAAGTCATACGTAAGACTCAATGAGAACACCAACTGTGGGAGAAATGTGGTGGGGAATCACTGGGGGCCTGGTGCGCCAGTGTTTAAAGGTTGCATTTCAATGTTTGCAATGGCATCTGGGAGGAGATGGTTGGTGAGGGAGGGAGAGATAGAGGGAAGAGAGAGCGGAGAGGGGGGGTGTCCTTGAAGCTAAGTGAAGAAAATGTTTCAATGGGAGTGATCATGTCAGATGTAGTAGCTTTGTTAAGTAAAATGAGAGTTTAAAAAAATGGTAATTTGAACTCACAACTTGGAGACATTGATGGTGTTAAGAAATGGAGAGGTGGGAGAAGGAATGAAAGAGAAGAAGCAGACTCCAGACACCCAGATGTGCGTACTTTTTATATGAAATACAATAAGAAATAGACGAGGCTTTTTATTAAGTGAGATGCGTTTTAATGATGATAGTCACGGTATAAAAATGTTGGTGGTTACGGTAGAAGAAAGTGGGTACCGTCAGAGTAGAAAGTCAGAGAAACTGGTGGGTCGATGTCATAGAATTGGCAAAAGAGGGCGCATATGATGGGGTCTCCATAGTAGGACGTAAAGATGAAGAAAAGAATGAGATGTGTTTGGGGTCTAGATACTGGACAGTACATGGATGGGATAGTGGGGACTTCAGAAGTCCTTTTCTGACTGCTCCGAGTGCTTCAAGGAAATGAAATGAGGTCTTATCGCTGAGATTCTAGAGAGGCTGAACAAGGGGCTCAAGAAGAAAAACACAGACTAAAACCTGCCCAGACGATTGGGAGAAGAAAGGAGCTAAAGTATGCTACGATGGTCACATTTTCTCTAGTTTAGGTGTGGTATGTTTTGATGGCTTTTGCAGTGGGTAGACAGCATTTAATGAAACGGGTTGATGTTTGTAGGACAAAGGCAAGACTGGTCTTGCATAGGTGTTAGGGATGGCCATAGGATATTCATATGACATGGTCATATGGCATTTGCATGTATGTATGTATGCATGTATATGTGTGTGTGTGTGTGTGTGTGTGTATGTATAATGAATAGAAATAAACTTTATGTTCTCTCTCTGTAATGTGTGTGTGTGTGTGTGTGTGCGCGCGCGTGTGTGTGTGCGTGCGTGCGTGCGTGTGTGTGTGTGTGTGTGTGTGTGTGTAGGAAAAATGTCTTTACTTTTTAGCTGGCAGGAAAGGAGAGCTACAGGAATGGTCACAAGGACAGATGAAGAAGAGGGATGATAAGGGCGTGGCAAAGAAAATGGCCTCACATATCCGAGTGTCTGTTGGAATTGGGTCCATAATATGCATGTTTTCTTTTTGCTTGTCTGGTTGTTTGATTTGGTCTGGGGTTATTTTTAGACACGGTCTCACCATGTAGCTCTGACTTGCCTAGAACTTGCTCTCAAGACTGGCTTGCCTCAAATGCAACATTCCTCTTTCCTTTACTTCTTGAATGCTGGAAGCATGCATGTGCCTCTACATCCAGCTTTAATGCATATATTTTAGAACTAATCTATTTAATTCTGCAATCCAAGAGTATAAACACACACAATCACTTGAGATCCATCCCCTGTAACCCACTGCCACACAATTGGAATAACCCCGTGAAAAAGAAATACAAAGCAAAGTGTGTTTCTCTCTATGTGTGTTTATATGTGTCTCTCTGTGTCTATGTTTTCTGTGTCTATCTCTGCCTCTCTGTCAGCCTTTTTTTAGCTAAAAGATCAACTAAGCCTATGCTCGAGTCTGATACTATCTCAAGAAGGCGTCACCACAGAGATTCAGCACATTTGAGAATTTTATGAGTTAGCCTTGCCTACAGATAGGGCTGACGGTAATGGGTATGACTGAGCAGAGCACAGAGGTCACAACTTTGGTTTTCCTAGCTTTGGGAATCTGAATCCACTTCTCCAAGCACTAGGTTCCTCATTACAGAAACTTTGGGAACACTGCCCTTACTCAACAGGCCCTCGTGGGGTGCTTACAATATACCAGACATAGTTCCTGTGCTGGGGACTTCTTGTCGAAGAAAACGGAAGATGATTGCCGTGACTACCAATTGGTCCATTGAGAGTCCCTTAGGAAATTGGTGAAGCTCACCCCTAGCTGTATCTGTAAGGGCCTTTCCAGAGAGGATTATCCAAGAAAGGAAGATTATCAACGGGGGGGGCTTGGATGTAGCAATAAAGGAGCAAGCAAGGAGGAATCCCATAGATGCAGACGTGTTTCTTTTTCTGGAAGCTTCCAGTCTAGGGGACAAAGAAGAGCATAGTGAGCAAAGATTGGCACCGGAGCTGGGGACGCAGAAGTGTCCAGGACACACACACACAGTCCTAGGAATAGCCTCTCCCATCCGACCCCTCCCCGACGTGACTTCCCAAAGTGTTCAGATCCCACTATACCCTAGACGGTTGCCAGAACTATGGCTCTGAATATTGCTCCCCATCTCCATGTCATAGAGGTATAACCGACCTCATTTTTTAACCCAAACTCCTTGAAAACTGAGCTCTCCCATCTTAGCGGGAAGCCAAAAGAGGAAGCCTAGTACTTGGAGTCCCTCGGCTGTCTAAGACCAGAGTCTCAGGCCTGGCACTCAAGGCTCCCCGTGGGCTCCCTGTCTCAGTTTAGCTCCTCCTTTATCCCCAAGTTCTGCTGCCAGTCTGATGCAGGAGTTCCAGCCCCCGTGGAAACACCAGCTCCCACGCTGCCCACCCTAAAACTTTGTAAGAGCTACTTAGTTCTGTCCTCTCTCCCCCTGCTTTCCCAGGCAGCTTCCCTGTGTCAGCCCGGCTTGAGTTCTCCCTCACGTGTCCAGCTCTCCCAGGGGAGCTCCAGTGTGCGCGTGCACCATCCTTGCCATGTGAGCATCCTCCCCCCCCCCCAGCCCCCAGCCTCCCCTGTCACCCTCTCGCCTGGACAGGCCTGTCATTTTCTCATTATCATCACCATCCCAGACCCAAACTTGTCCTTCTGCTTTCCTGTTTCCAATTAAACTTTGTCCTATCAGGAATCCTAGGCCACATTGTTCTGCGGTTACAAGAGAGGAAAATGACAGCATGCAAAGGAAATTCTCACTGCTGGGCCTCACAGACTTGGCCAGAGATATCCTGGTGGGGGTGGGGAAGGGGAATGAAAGCTAGGGGGAGACCCCGGGGCAGATGTGGTGGGCCAGTGAGGTTTGCAGTGGGTGTGGGTCAGAGTGCATTTTCTTTCCTCGTCCTGTGCTTTTCTTTTCACAGCTGCTGTTCCTTGGAGACTCCAACATTCCAGTTCCCAGGGCTAATTTTAATTTCTTGGGACTGGCTCATTCTGAGTGACCCTTACCCCTGCCTTTCCCCTTGGCTACATGTGTTTATTCCTGCCCTCTGGCTTACACAGCCTATACACACACACACACACACACACACACACACACACACACACTCTAGCTCATGTGACTCTTTAAGCAGAGAATAAAATAACTACTCCAGGACAGCAAATGTCCAGGTCTCTATACCAGAAAACTAAATAGCAGTGTGTTGGATTGTGGTGTCCCTGAAGGACAAAAGAAGGTAAGGGCGGGAACCAAATTCCTGCTTCCCAAGTAAGGGCACAAGGTTTACAACATCAGATTTGAGCTCACAACCTTCCTGGAAACATTCAAGAAAAGAGAAAGAGTATGAGGGAGGAGAGAAGCAAAAGTAAGAGTAAAGGCATGCAGAAAGATGTCTGCCATTGCTCTCTGGCCCCAGAATTTGTACAGTACCCCAGCATCTCAGTGCAGATTCTCATGGGTCTCTAAGTGAGTTTTACAGACGAAGACATAGACAACAATTCCGTAGTAGCAAGATCAGGACTCACAGATGTGTGACGAGTGCCCCTATTTGGGGTATTCCTGGGAGATGACATCAATTCAGGATGGATGGATGCATGCTCAGCCTCCTGACCGCAAGCCAGGTTTCTTCCAGGCTACCTTTTGCCATGTTCACCATCCGTTTCTTAGGACCTGAAAGCACCTGAAGCATTTGGCTGTTGGGTGTTGCCCTCTGATCCCACCCAAGCTGGCTTCAGCAGAGCATCCTTAGCTTCTTTGCAAAGAAAGAAGTGGGCGGGGAGTGATACTCGTGAGGGAGCAGCCACACCTGCCCGGTTCCAGCTGAGGACCAGAATTCCCTTTCTATTCGCAGTCCTCCACTCTACTAGTTCTTCAGGAAAACTGATCAGGAACGAGGGCTTCTTCCTCCAGCTTCAGAGGCAACAAAAAGTCTCCCTGGACATCAGTAGTGACTGTTCCCTCCTCTCAAAGTTTCGTCCTATTTTTAGAGATGCTTATTCATAACTCACTATTTTTCTCCATTTCCTTGACCATCTCTGTTCACTTTCTTGTCTTCGTTTTCAGATCTTGGGATTTCTTCACCTAAGGGAGTAAAGAATCTAGAACTTTCCATTGGCTTAATGTGGATGTATTAGACTTCAGAGCACTCCCAACAATCTCTTTGTCCCCAAGACAAATAACTAAAATATGAAGAAAGGCTATCTGGATTTGAGTTCTGGCTCTGCCTCAGTTTCCACATCAGTAAATGGCAGTGTCCTAGTGTGCTTTCTGTTACTGTGAAAGACATCATAAATAACCAAAAGCAACTGAGAGGAGGAAAATGTTTATTTCCACTTAGAAGTTATAGTACATCATTGAAGGAAGTCAAAGAAGGAACCCACAGTAGGAAGCTGGAGCAGAAACCAAGGAAGGAATGATGTTTACTGGCTCTTACTCCCAGGTTCATGTTCAACTATCTTCCTTATACGGCCCAGGCTCACCTGCCTAGGGATGGTACCACCCAGAGTAGGCTGGGCCCTCCTATATCAATTAGCAATCAGGAAAATGTCCCGCAGACATGCCAAAAAGCTAATCTGGTGGAGGCATTGCTCCAGTTGATACGTCCTCTTACCAGGTTTGTCAGATTGACAACCAGGAGCAACCATCAGAGAGTGTAAACAGAATAGAGCAATTGTGCAGATTAAACGAGTTCCTGTGGTATACACAAACACAAAAATGCTAATTACTTTATTGATTTACTAAACACATTCTTGCCTTTTAAAATAAAGATTGGGTTGATAGAGTTTCACATATTCGAGTGCTCAAAACAGTGCTGATGCTTAGCGATGTTACTGTAGCCATCACAGTGCAGTAACTACGGAATTGGTGTCATTTGCTCCCAAATGTCCAGAATGAGAGTACCTCACATTTGACTCAGACCTTCCAGTTTACCACGTACTACTCTTTTTCCTCAACAACCTCAGAGATAAGTAGCATTTTCTCCACCTTTCATAGGAGCATACTGAGGCTCAAAGACACAGAGTTGACTTAGCCTAGATCATCCAACCAAGAGGTGGGAGACCAAAGCGTGTCTCTCAGTCCTTGTGACTATGGTGGGAAGACTGCACCCAACCTTAACTCTTGCTCATCTTTCCTTTGCTCTTGTCTTACTTCATGGTTACAGCCATCAGGCTTTCTTTAAGGGGATCTTCCTATTCTTAGAAAAGTGACCCACTCAAGGTCTATAAAGCTGAACACATCAAATAGGAGATAGAACCCAAGTCTGCTACAGTGATTTCCAGTCTGCCACTGCATTCAGCACAACCTTTTGTCTTGTTGGCCCGTTTCCAATCCAGATGCATTATAACAAAGGGATCCATTTCTGGGTGGTTACTATTCACACAGACATAAAGGAGGCAATACTTTTGTGTTGAGAATTGGGGTAGATTGCATCCTGGGGAAACAGAACGTGGACAAGGCAAAGAAGGTTCCAATTATCATGCCTCTGGGGTACACATGGTACCGTTCATTCCAGCTACACCCCTTTCACTGTTTAAACTCCTGTCTATTCCTTCTGGATTTGACACCTTCGGTATCCTAGATTACAAATCCGATGCTCAGAACCCCTATCCAAGCTGTCTCTGTGGAGAAGACATACTCAAGCCAGGCTCCTGAGAGACCCACTCAGGCTCTGAGTCCTGCGTAAGCCCCGCAGAATGCCTTGAGGGTTCTTCCACTCCAGCTGTCTCCTGATGTGGTTATTTTTAAGGAAAGTTCCACAGAGTAAAACCTCACAGGGACACTGGTGTTTGAGGGCTGGGCTCTTCCTGCCTTCCTCTGGAGACTGGTTTTGAGGTTGAATTGCTGAATCACTCAGCAAAAGTAAATAAATAAGTAGAGGAAGGGAATCTTCCTCAAAAGGAATTATGTTTCCTCCTTCTCTGACACAGCTGTCGTCACCGAGGAGCTGACAGCCTCTCTGGGGCTGTTCATTCCAAAGACACCCACACTGAAGAACCTACCCCTTCCCTAAGAGAGGGGTTGAGGAACAAGCTGTCCACATCCCAGGGTCTCTGGGTAGACTGACCTTGATGTCCTTTTCCTTCCTGTCAAGTAGAACAAGAAGCAACTTGCCCGTGGGCCTGAGGTCTTGTGAATTTGTGTGGTTTCCTTCGAGGCTCACCCACTCCTTCTTGTGACTTGGACATGGAGTTCCCACAGGCCACCTCTTGATTCCCTCTCCTGTGCCGGTTTTTCCTTGACGCTTCCCCTTCATGGAAAGAACAGGACAGAGAGCTCATCCAGTGATGAGATGCTTATTCCTGAATCCTGGTGAACCTCAGTAGTGGAGATGAAAGCTGGTGTGAGCATGACAGAGGTTGGCCTAGGAGCACCATTAGGGTGACCTAAATGTACTTTTTGTGAGGGTTTTTTTTTCTGTTTTGTTTTTGTTTGTTTGTTTTTGGAGACAGGGTTTCTCTGTTGTAACTCTGGCTGCCTTGGCACTCACTCTGTCGACTAGGCTGTCCTTGAACTCACAGAGATCTGCCTGCCTCTGTTTCCCGAGTGCTGGAATTAAAGATGTGCACCACCACCACCACCTGGCTCTAAACTGTATTTTCTATCAATTTATCCCTCCATAATAGAAGGATATGCCACCTGGAAGGCTCCACTTCATATTTGTTCTAAAACCCAGAGAAAGTTAAGTTGCTGATCATGTCTGAACCCTGCTTCCTTGTTTCCTCCCACAGGGAATCTGACTAACAACTCCTCCCACTCTGAGGATGGCGCTTCATGGCGTAGCTTGGGGGAGAGTGCTCGGTGGCCCTTGCTTCTGTCCTTCATCCCCTGAGTTGTAGGGCAGTGGTCACAGAATGAGGAGAGAACTTAGCTTAGACTCCAATTTCTCAGACTTACAAACATGACAGTCAAAGTTTCTAACCAGGCAGTGAGCAAAAATTAATTCAAAATCATTTCATAAACCTCGTGTGTCCACCTGTGTTGCATTGCATGACTTCACTGCAGTCTTGGCTCCAAACACACAGCAGGGCACTTTGCACTGTAAATACCCCCACAGCAAGCCATGCGTGAAATGCTACTGAACACGATCTGAACACGATCCCTCGACTCAGGTCTGAGACCGCGGAATGTTAGGAACTGCTGTGCCTTCACTGTATATGCTCAGTGTTTACTTTTATAGAAGAGACAATAATGGTTTCATTTCAGAAGACAAATGCTTTCCTTCCTGCAGTGCTTAACATGCAGGCATCAAGTTAATATGACTATTATATTCTATTATATATGCTTGTTATTCTATATATATGTTCTATTATAATGCTTGATTTTTAAAAGTACTTCTTGAATTACTTCATGAGTTTCATAAAAAAAAAAAAAAAAAAAAATGTTTCAGTGGATTTTTATCTTGGGGTTAGGCCAGAATTCTAACAAGTTCTGAAATGGCCATAAACTTTCTTCTGCCATTTTGTACCACATATTTAGGCAAAGTGGCAGGCTCAGCAATGACAATTATAAAATCAAAATATGAGTCAAATCTGAAATAGAAGGGTTGGGGAGGTGGCTCAGTGGTTAAAGTGCTTGTGTGCAGATCAGAGTTCAGATTCCCAGAAACCCACATCAGTGCTGCGTAGGCCTCCTCTAACTCCTTCCTTGGAAGGCAGAGATGGGCTCCCAGAGCAAGCTGGTTAGCAAGACTTGTTTATATATTGCCAGCTTCAGTGATTTTGTTACAGCAACATAAAATGGACTAATGCAGGAAACTCAGAGAGACCGAGAATAGCACAGTTAATATCTGTCCTGATTCCCCATGAGACCATGGGCTGGGCCACCAGACTTTAAAAAGAAAAAGCCTCATTGACTGAGTCTAGAACCTCACAGCACGCTGAATTTAACACAAAGCAGTTTCAGTATCCACTTCCTCCCCACAATGCAGCCACTGAGTGAGTTAAGGGAAGGGCACAATCAGTTTTTTGTTTGTTTGTTTGTTTGTTTTAAAATTTACCAAGAAATGTTGATCATTTAAAAATTTCATATCATTAATGGTTATCCCTCTTCTGGCACCTGAGCTACTAATGAGATATCTCAGTCAGCCCACATTTGTCTCTGTGGGTGATTGTTCATTCCACCCATAAGTACAAGCATCAGTCTGCTTCATTATGTTTTCCAGTGGGATTATGAGAGAGTATTTAGAAATGGCAATGCAGGCTGTTTATTTTAAGTTATTTTTATTGATTTTAATGATGTTTTTTATATTTGATTTCTCATATCACAGTCAAAGTATGCAATTTTTTTCTAAAAATTGCGCATACAGTTAGCTGTGGATTTTACTTGCAGTAAAGTTCAAGAAGCATCATAAGATATTTGTAGGATTTTTCCCCCAGATACTGAGGGTGGAATCACAGGCACACTAACCAAGTGCTGTTCTACTGAACCCCATGTCCAGCCCACAAGGTATTTGTTATAAAGAAAAGGACATCGGGTGTGGTATGAGGGTGAGTTTCCTATGGTAGATGAAGAAGCACCATAACAAAATTTGGATAATCTTTCCTTGTTGGTCTATTGATGTCAGAAGAGTAGAAACTGTACTAGAAGCATTTGGGTACTTAGGGAATGATTTCCTAGTTTGTCTTTCAAGAAAATGAAGGAATGGACAGAGCACTGAAGCTGGAGTCCGAAGTCCTGAGTTTGAATCTTGGTTCTGCCATGTCTTGATATTGAAAGCAAACCAACTCTCCCTGTCCTTTGTCCTTTATAATCCCCTCAGATGAGAAGGGAATCTTACTGTGTGACAGTCTATAGCTCTGGATCAGTGTTTGAGGGATCCTAAGATTCCTTCTGGAACAACAGATGGCTTAGGTCTTGGAGTGATAAGAGTGTCCATTAGAGTGAATGGAGGGCACCATCTTGGGAGGTCATTTTATTTCTCTAAGCCTTAGATTTAGCCATAGTGGATTCATAATTGAAACATCCTACATCATTGGGGCTTTAGACTCAGCAAGCATCACTTCTAAAAGTACTGGAACTCAGTAGTTCTCAGCACATGCTAGAAGTTAGTTTTCTCCCTCCAGCTTCCTCGACTTCTCTGACTTCTGTAGACCAGTCACACCTCTGCTCTGCTCTCCAACCTTCCATCCCAGAGAGAGCCGGGGAAAGATAGAAATGAGGTCAGGCTGAGTCTCCACAGTGTTCTTGCTCAGGTTCTAAGAGTTCCTGCCTACTCAAGAGAGTTTCTACTTCCCTTATGGAGCAGGCTGTGGAGTTCATGGAGGTAAAAATGACTATGACAGTGAGAATTTCTGGAGGCTTCTCTGGTCCTGAACCAAAGCCACTCCCTCCTAGGAAGCCAAGGAAAATGGTTTCTTAGTCTGGTGTCACAGAACAAGACCTTAGCCCAGGACACATAGAGACCATCAACTTCCCTTTCAGCCAGCGAGGAAGATCCAAAGACGGTTTACATTTGACAACATGCTGGAATTCATGATGTAGATCAAAGTGAGGGGATGTGGGAAACCACACGAATCCCAAAGCACCTTGCTTATCGTGTTCTTGAGCTGAACCTTCAAGGGTCAGAGGACTATGCTCTCAGAAGGAGTGCTTCAGTAGCTTTGAGTTTTCGTAGTCCAGGAATTGAGGAATAGCAAGGAAGGGGAACAGACGTAGGCCCTGGTCACGGGCAACCCCTTCCCAAATGCCCACTTGTCATCCTTCTTTTCTTCAGAGCCTTCAATTGCCAGTTCTTCCCTATCCAAGACACTCTGGGAATCCCATCCACACTGAGGTCAACAGGAATCAAAACTTTCCTTCAGGAGACCATTCTATCCAGCTAAGCCTCAGGAAGTTGTCTTAGGCCAAGCTAACAGTCCTGAGCATGAGCAACAACCTGTGTACACATTGACAGCTCAGATCCCAAGACACAGTCCCGTGCACAGGACCCACATTCTAGAGAGGATGATTGTCAAAAAAGGGTTCAAGCAACTGTCAATGGCTGTGAACCTGAGACTGCTGTGGGGAAGAGCCGGAAGAGGTGCACCTCTCCCTGTTGGAGTAGACAGACAGGGCTTCTCAGAGGAGATGACCATGAGAAGGCCTTGAAGAAGGAAAGGGCCTCCCAATTATACAGAATGAGTTCAACGTAGTCACCTGACATTCAGGCAAGTGACCTGTAAATAAAAGATTGTGCTGTCACTAACTTGCGTGTGTTAGCTCTGTTTTTCATCGCTGTGACCACATACCTGACAAAAGCAGTGTAAGGAAGGAGGGCTTCTCTTGGCTCATGGTCTGAAGGTACACTCCATCATGGCAGGCAAAGTATGGCGGCAGGAGCTTGAGGCCACTGGTCACATTGCATCCGTAGTCAGGAAGTGGAAAGACATGAGTGCTGGAGCTCAGCTCACTTTCTCTTCTTCATTCAGCCCAGCCCACAGAATGGTGCTGCTCACATTCAGAATGGGTCTTTCCTCCTTGGTTGAACTTCTTTGGAAACACCCTCATCGATACGCCCAGAGGTGTGTCTCCCAGGTGACTCTAAATCCAGTCAAGTTGACAATAAAGGTTGACTGCCACATCAAAAAGATCCTAAGTATTTTCACCACTTATGTGAGGTACTGGATCTCTTAATTAGCTTGAAGGTGGCTATCATTCCAAACAGGTGCACAATATCACATTGTACATACTACGTATATCGATCGATTTTTGCTTATTGAGTATACCTTACTAAAAGAGGGAAGAAATTTAAAAAATGAAAAGCAAGAGACTCAATCTAGTTGGAGTAGGGGAAAGAGGAGGCTTCCATAGTCTGGAAAGAACTGTAGAAAGCCTCAGAGGTACTACCTCGTTCCTGGCCTTCAACAGGTGGCAAGAAGGGACAAGGAATTTTAGTGGTTTTTAATGGAGTTAGCACACGTGTGCTGAAGTCACTGTGCTGCCACCAGTTTTCTCTGGGCCTCCAGATTCTCATCCAGAAAACAGAATATGGTCCTGTACTGGAATGCAAGCTCCCAGAGGGCAAGCCGTCCCCTGCTCACTCCTGCCTGGGGAAGGCCTGGAACAACACCTGGCTCTGGGGACTCCTCGATACACTTGCCGAATGAATGAGTGTATCATGTCTTCACTACCAATGCTGGCCCAAGTAGACGCTCGAGAATAAAGATGCTTTTGGTGCTGAGGTTCCTAGAGGACTCAACCGACGAGGATAAAAAAGTACTAGAGACCTTAGGTTCTGAAAGACAGGGCTCTTTCTTCAAACTGGGGAAACCAGTGAATCTCAGTGGACCTGGGACGTGCCTGGCTGTTAAGCATAACCCCCTGTTGAGGAGCCCTTTGGCCTAGAGATCTGGATATATGCAAAAGTACCTTCTCCGGGACCCTTCCTAAGGCAATTCCCAATGCGTCACTGTCACAAGGCAGCTGTGGCCTCTGAAGACAGCCTGAGTCAGGAATTAGGAATTCTTGGAGGTAGCCAAATGGTGACCCCTTGGATTTGTTCTCTGAGACTGAGAAGGAGAGCCTGCTTGCCTGATGCGGAGTCATGTGGTCAGCATCCGGGAGACCCCAAAGAATAGTGACTTTCGTTCTTCCCACGCGTCCTGACCTCTTGTCTCACCAGGCCCTAGTGTCAAACTTGCTCAGAGAAGAGGCAGGCTGAGAGAAAGTGGGGAGGCCTGTCACACAGTGTCGCACTCAGGCCAAGCTGCCTCTTGGCTCCCAAAGGAAGTTGGTATATGGGGCTAACCTGATCCTTTCTGTGCTTAAGTGGCTCCAAGGGAAGGAAGGAAGAACTTTCTCCAGGGTGCTCAGTTTCTCCCTTCATGGGTCCCAGACCTTCCCTCATCCTCCCTTCAGAGAAGCCAGCTTCTCAGGTATTCCTCCATATGCTGTACTCTCCCACAGAGAGTCATGGAGCTCATCTCTCCTGAGCCCTTCAGCCTTGCCCCACTGCCTCTCCTGAATGCAGAAGTCACGGACAGAGAAACCAGGGGCCTGGGAAAAGACGAGTGACGGGGCAGGTGTGTGGGCTGCTGGAGACTCCTTGGAATCAAGGCTGCTGAAGGCGGCTGTGTGGGTAGATGAAGTTGACTAGGAGGAACGGCAGGGCACTGGCAGAGGGCAGGGTCCAGAAAATAGGTAGGTAGTCAGAATGGTGGCCGGATTAGCGATCTACAGAACTTAATGAGCTAAAGAGAAACATTAGAGAAAGAAAAATGTAGAGACATGCAAAACGTAGGGGACTCGAGCCCAGAGGGGGAAACCTGAAAGCTTATTCTTGGAAGCCTTAGGAGGAGGCTGGACAAGCGATGGTCTATAAGCTCCACCGCATAGGAGTGAGATTTGAGTAGCAAGGAGGGAAGCTGAATGGAAAGGAGAAGGAGTGTTTTAAGCTGAGGGGTGATCAGGAAACATCAGCCCCTGCGTAGGCAGGAATTTTGAACCAAATCTGAGGCCTGATGTTTACCATACAGCTTAATGAAAGTTTGTTTTATTATGATGTCGCCTCAGTAAGGGTTCATTAGGAAGAACTCATCGTGCCCACTGCCCAGGGAACTTGTATTCATGAGTGGGTAAAGGGGTTCAGCTCATTGATCGCCTACCGAAGTTGAAGCGTGTATTCCTGGAGGCTATTAACTAATGGTGGTCCGGCAAGTTGCAAATTCCTCTCTCTAGGAGAAAAGCTTCCCATCTGGCTGGTCCAGGCTTTTGGCTTTCACTTCTCTCAGAATGCAAGTTTTAGGGTAATTCCAGTTTTTTTTTTGGGGGGGGGACACCATATTTCAATAGTTTAATGACCAAAGTGAGAGGCCAAATGTGTCTGTTATCCTTGATAGACTGGTTATAGATCCCTTCACTGCTTCCTTACCCTGCGCTCATCCTATCTTCTCCACCCAACACACCTGTATCCCTGCTTCGATCTCACCGATGTCAAGGCTTTAAAAGCCAGGACTGTATCTGAACCTGCAGAGGCATCTTTCCCAGTACAAACACCCAAAACTCAATTCTCCTTCCCCACAAACCTGCCTTGCCCGGAGCCTCCCATCTGTGTTAGCTTAGATACCCGTGCACTCATCCCCAAGCCCTGGAGTCCTCCTGGAGTGCTCCTTATCTCTCCTCCCCACCAGCAGTCTAACTCACAACTGCACTTTATAGTTCCTGCTGGTGAGGCCTCTCCAGCATTCAGCTGTCTCTCAGAAGCTCTGAGGTTTCCTAAATACTTGTCCTGTTTCTGTCGTTGCCGGCTTTAGTAAGATGGCTGTCTGCGTCTTCAAGCTCCACAGCAGATTTGACTAACCAAGGCTCAAAAGTACTTGAAAACAAACTATCAGATTTGTACTGGGTATGTGAAAGCTTTTGATCTGTGACCGATTCCTAGCTAATCCAGTACCCCCGCCCCCATGAATAATATTGATGCCCTTATAAGACAGACCTTGGAGAGATATCCAGGTATCTCTGCCACGTGAGGGTACAGGGAGAAGACAGCCACCTATGAGCCAGGAAGTAGCTCTCGCCAGTCTGTGAGCAGTGTGGTCTAGCACGGCACTGTCCAGCCTGTAGCACTGTGAGAAATGAGTAACTTCTGTTTAATAAACCACCTACCCTATGATCATATCTTGTGGCACCTTGAACCAAGACAACAAGCATGTGATAGAGTTTCAAGTCAACTGAGCAGAGACAGATACTTAGAGAAGAGGAGGGATGAAGGGACAGAAAGTTAACAAAAGTGTTAGCAGACCACAATGCAGGGAAGCCCAGGAAAGGGATCCCAAACACATGACCCGGAATGGAGTTTACGTTGTTCCCTAAGCCAGAGGCATGCCACAAGATAGCTCTAAAAGGCGGATGGGGACAGAAGCCACAGATACTATGGTACAGAAACTAGGGTGTATTAATGTTCTATCCAAGCTGATCCTATGCCACCCAATTGCTACCCCACCCTTGTGCAAGAAAAACCTCGAGTCCACATACCCCACAGCTGGCCCACTCCGAGGCTGGGGAGCCCACTGTGCAAGAACCTTATCTGAGCATCTTCCAAACTGACAGTCAGTCTCATCATCAGTGACAGAGAGCCCTAGGGTCTCATCATGATGGTTCACAGATGTTGGATGCATGGGCGAATGGCAGTCTCATTCACCTCTTCAAGGAGAGGAAGAGTGACAGTAACTCAACCACTATCAATGTTATACTTCCCATTCAATCACACTCCTTTTGTTCTGAGGTTTACAGTTCCCTCTAAGGTAGTTGTCATGTTTTATCACTTGAAAGCTGGAGCCCAGAAACTCGCTGTCTGCACAGTCCTTCAGCGTATAGTTTGCAGAGCCAGAACTGGAGACCCGACAGAACTGTCCGACTCTGAGCCCACCTGTCCCATCCTTCTGTTGAGTGGCAGACTATTGAGTATAATGTGCTGGCTACTGTATTGAAACATCCCAAGCATATTATTCTATTTAATCCTCTTACGAGACTCATATTACCCCTTTGCTACAAATGAAGAGGACAAGGTTCAGTGAGGGCACCTATCTAAAAAAAGAAAAAAGAAAAAAAAGCCTTGTAGTTATCTTCTTTATAAATACTTTCATTAGCTTTTTCTTTTGTTTGTTTGCTTTTGTTTTTGCCAAGCATGGTGGTGTGTGCATTTAATCCCAGCACTCAGGAGGCAGAGATAGACACACCTCTGTGAGTTCTAGAACAGCCTGGCCTACATAGTGAATTCCAGGACAGCCAGGGCTGTGTAGAGAGACCTTGGTTCAAAAGAACAAAATAAAAATGTTTCATGTAACTTCTCCCAGATCCTCCTCACCTCCCTGTGTACCCAACTTCATGTACTGTCTCTTTCTCTCAAATAAAAAACAAAAAAACAAAATGAAAATCAAAACATAGAAAAACAATAAGATAAAAATACCAAACTAAAACAAAAAACACATAGGAAACATGGAGTCCATTTTGTGTTGACCATCTACTCCTGGGCCTGAGGCCTGCCCTGGTTATGTATCCTACATAAACCTACATGTGCACCTACATAGGAGAAAAATGGTTTTCCCTTTCCCAGCTGGTACCAATGGCAAATAGCTTCTTGGTAAAGGAAGGGACTTTGTGTCCACTTCCCCTTCTCTCGAGGTCACCAATCTTAAAGCAGGTCATCCAGCTGCTAAGTTTTGGTGCTTGATTAGAACCTGGCTTTGTTTGAGCCCAATGCCAAGTTTTCTCAAGACACAAAGAGTCAGTGTCCTGGCTGGTTTACTCCCAACGATGGGCACAAGCTGAGGAGGGCAAGTCCTTTCTTCCACCTTGGATCAGCTAGCTTCAGTCTGCCCCTGATTTATACACTGAAATCAATAACACACCTTCCTGTGACCAAGCCCAAGGATAAATCACAGGAGCCAGTGGACAGGGAAGGCCCAGGACAGGGCATCTCCAAGTCTGGAGGAATGCAAGGAACAGCATGTATCTCCTCTGGCAGCGCACCAGGGACTCATAGAAGGCCACTGGAGGCTACTCAATGAATGACTCCTGCAAGCATCAACTCAGCAGAATAGTGGGAAGCTGGGCACTCAGACTCTAGACTCTGAGTCCTTAGGTTTAAACTGAGTCTATTTTACTGGCTGTGTAATCTTCCAAGCTCCATTCCTTCTCAGCCTCACTTTCTTCATCTGTAAAATGGGGTTAATAGTTGAACGTCTCATGGGACGTTCATGGGTCAGATGAAAATAAATCAAGTTGATGCGGTACATGGCAAAATCAATATCAGCTCCAGTGATGTGCTTTGTTTAATATCTGGGTAAAGAACGACGACACTAGATGGAGAAAGAAGCCGGGACTCGTAGGCAACACTTCCCACCTTTCCTTGCTCTTGGAAAAACAATGTATCTGAAGTCCAAGGATCCAGCTGAGTGACTTCTCTCTCAGCCTTGTCCTGCTCATACCAGAAAGAAAATAGTGGATTTGAACCCACCCTACTTAGCCCTTCCATTTCTTATGAGAGTCAAGCAAACAGAATACGTAGAAATGTTATGGGGAGCTGAAATGCCTGAGAAATATTAGCTGTGGTTTTAGGCTTGCTCCCTGTTCTTGTCTCCCACCCCACCCAGGTTCTCTCCAGCCAGTAAGCCTTCCCTCCACCCTCTTTGGCTCTCCTCTGCCTTGGAATCTCATTTGGCTCCCCGAAAGGCTTCACAGCAGAGCACAGATTGTCCAAAGGTTGCTTTCAAAGCCTCCGGCAGCCGAACCTGGCCCCAGCCCTTCCTTCTTGAGAATGTCTCGCCTAGTGGGAAAGAATGTAGACTGAAATTTTGTCCCATTTAAGTGCATGAGCACCACTGAGTCACCGCCAGGTGCCAGGCCCTGAACAGTGAGTACCTGCAAATAGGCAAAGTGGTCTCTCCCTCCAGGAGCTGAGAGAATAGTTGGCAAATGGACATCACACAAACCCACAATTGCATATTTGTGTCAGGGAGCCTAGAAAAAGCACTGTGTCTGGCTTAGAGGAACCGGCGAAGGCTTCCTGGAGGAAGTGATATGGGAGAGGGGGGAAGCCTGATCCTCACTCAGTCACATCTGAGTATGAAGCCTTTACTGCACGATGGATCCTTTGCCCGCCTATATTGTCTCATCATCCCAGGGGACATAGATTTGTCCCCTCCTTCAAGCCACAGGGGTCCTGTGATTTTAGAGAGCTGAAGCGACTTTCTCACAGGTTCCCAGCTGGCTCTGCTGGCATGAGTAGGCAGCTTTTATGTGAGAGTTAGGGTTTCTTCTGGGGCATTCATTTCAAATCGGACTGATCTCTGGGAAAGGATGCCAACTGTTCTTAAAACAGGGATCCTCACAGCCCTCTAACCTGCTGCTTAGGCTGCCATAACGAGGCATGCACAGCATTCAGCAGTTTGCGCCAGCTATCAATTTCCCACTCAACCCTTACAGAATCATGGGAAATGATGATTTTACCAGCCTGGTTTATAGGTAAGGAAACTGAGGTTCAGACAGAAATTCTTGGGGTGTGGCTGTGAAGCTAAAAATTGACTCCAGAAGTCAGAGCGCCCTGGGTCAACATCTTGATCCAACTACAAACTGCCAAGTCTATTTGGGAACTAAGGGCTGTGTGACTGCTTCCTGGCCTTCTCTTCCCCCCTCCCCCGAGATTGCCTTGGAAGAAGCTGGGATTTCTGGTGGCCATATGGCTGGAGTGTGTCTCTTTCCTGTCTTTGCCCCACCTCTGTTCTCTCTTCACAGGTCTTCTGCAGCTTTTCCTGTCCTGTTCTCCCTTCCATCTCTCTCTCTCTCTCTCTCTCTCTCTCTCTCTCTCTCTCTCTCTCTCTCTCTATCATTTATCCATCTCTCTCTCCCCTCCCTCTCTCTTTCTCCTTTCTCTCTCCCCTGTGTGTCTGTGTGTGTCTGTGTATGTCTGTTCATGCACCTATGTGTGTCCATTTCTGTCTCTTCCCTTCCTGTGTCCCTTTCCCTCCAAGTTATTCAGAGATGGCAGAGACGACCTCTCTGGGCTCCCAGCCTCCGGTTCCCAGGCAGCAATAGGGGAAAACCCCGGAGAAAATCTGACAAGTCCCCACCCAAAGGTGCACACCTCATTGGCAAGACAGGAAAGAGGATTTCTAGAGAAGAGATAAATAGGGGATTCTGGGTGGCAGCAGCCTACCTCAAAGGTTCTCTGTGAATATCTGGGCTGAGGAGGTAGAGCCCACCCTCTGGCTGGAGGCTATAGCAGGAGAGATGGACAGTGACCACACAGCTCACTTAGGCAAAGGATGTGGAGGGTGTGCATGGGGTAGCAGAGTCTGTGAGAGTGAAAAAGCTGAGCTCTGGCTCTTTCTGCTGAGGGTGGGCGGCAGGAGCAGATCAGAGTTCAGAGAGGAAAAGAGCTCAATGCGTCCCCGTTTCTGTGGGCTGAGTTCAAATCCTAGTCTTCATAGTTTGTAGCAATGCCTTCTGGACCTTTGGATTTCTTACACTGGGTCCCAATTCCTTCATTGTCTGGTAGCTATGACATCTCTTCCCTCACAGAGATATAGTAGTATTTTACTAGATGAATCTCTGGAATCCCCAACACAGCTCGCAGGTACTGGGTACTCAGTGATCATGAATCCCCTTCTTAGAAAGTCTTCCTGCATCAGCCCTATCCCAGGGCTCTCCCACCCTCTGATCTCTGCAGCTTTTTGCTGGTCCTTACAGCCCCGGTCAGTCCTCTGCCAGGCTGTCTTGCTGTCAGACATTACCACCCCCCCATTACTCTTACGGCTTTTCCTTTTGTTTGCTTTCAGACTGCTTTCTATACCTCTTCTCTCATCACTTCCTTGATGCTGTGATTTGGATGTGGTTCAGGTGTCATTAAGGACTCATGTGTTTTAAAGGCTTAGTCCCCAATTGGCAGAGTGAGGGATAGCATCTTTAGAATCTGGAGCCAATGTGAGGCTCCTGGTTCATTGATGGGATGCTCACACTGCCACCGCAGCCAATCACCCCTCCCCCACCCCACAGGTGTGTCCAACGTTTTGACATGCCATCCTCAAAGTTCATGTATTCAAGTTTTTTGTTTTTGTTTTTGTTTTTTTTAATCACCAACAACCTCACAATGCTTGAAGCAAATCTACAGTTTCACGTCAAGCCTCATCGGTAGCTATCCTTGGCTGTAGACAACTGCATGCAGCTCCTAGGTAGATTGCTTCCCCCATTGCCCCTGCCCTCGTTGAAAGAGACTCAAGTCACTGGATGACTAATGGTACCAGGATGGCTTGGAATTATCTACAGAGCTAGCCAAGGGTTGGTTGTTGGGCAGGTAACACACTTAATGTTCAGCATCGGATTTCAATTAGGAATTAGACTACTGTGACTTCCAACATGGACCAGCCACTTCCCCAGGACCCTTGGGAACTTATTATCTGTTTCATACAGTTCCCAAAGCCGCAGATGAATTGCATACTTGTGCTTAATTGTGTGTGGGGTGTGTGTGTGTGTGTGTGTGTGTGTGTGTGTGTGTATGTGTGTAAAAGTAGATCATCTCATCATGATCAATTTATGGGCAAATATAGAGTTCTTTGGTTCATTCAGAGTTTGATTGTTTAATGGATGATTAACACAGTGCTTTGGATAAATGACTTGATTTCTTTGATTCCTCCTTTATCAGCGGAGGTTGTTCATCACAGGGTGCAGGTGCTGGTTCAACAGACCAATGCATCCAGTGCTCAGGAGCAGTTCTGGAACCTGTTCACCATTCACTGTAACTGCTTTTGTCCTTAGTGTTACTATTGATGTTTTGATTAGATGGAATGTGGAGTATTTTAAATGCCATGTCCTATGTGAAGAAAGAGATCTATGTTTTACATTACACATAACAGGCCACAAGAGTGAAACAGGAAGACCATGTGGTTAACTGGAGGGACATTGGTTCAAAACTCAAGTAGACCTAGGTATGAATTCCACTTCTTGTTCTGCTGCTCTAGGTGACCTTGAGCGAATGCCTTTTCTTCTTTGATCCTGCTTCATCCTCTATAAAAGAAGACATGAGCATCACTGCAGAATAGGCACTCCCATAGTTGCCATAGTGATGGAAGTCCTGTCTCTCCTTATCCCTTCCTGACTATTGAGCTAATGAGCATCAAAGTTTGGATCTGAGAAAGATCTTTTTCTTTCTGCTCTCTGTTCTACCAGAGGTTTCCATGAAGGTCTGTGAGAGCTCCAGCTGAGGTCCAGAAGCCATTCTGGACCAGGAGGCCAAGAACCTGCTGCTTTCATATTTGTTTTCTCTTAGCTCTTAATAGGAGTTTAGTTATTGGTTATGGGCAGAAGTATGAAACCTTTGGCCTGGAACATTTCACTAGAATGTGATCAGGAGCAGAGCCTTGAGAAGATGTGTCTTTGTTGTGAAAAACCCACCCACGAAGTGACAGCTGTCTCTTGCTAATTTAACTGTTGGCAAGGAGATCTGGATTAATGCTAAGTGTTGTGCTTTCCAGGTTTTTACTGTCCATCTCAGAAGGGGCACCCTACTGTAACAGAGTGGTTAAGAACCCGGTTCCACAGTCAGACTGCTCGGGATTGCATTCTAGCTGTGACACTTTGAGTGGCCTGCTAACCTCGCTCTCATTTCCTCACCTGTAAAAGTGGGACTAGCAAATATCCGACACTGTGTGGTTGCGTGAGAACGGAATGGGCTCAGCAAGGTGAAATGATCAGGATAGCTCCTGTGTCAAGAGGTGCTTGCCAGTTACAAACTCTATCCCCACACCTACTCTAGGGCTTTTAAAGAAGACGTTTGGAGCTTTTCTTCATGTCCAGGATAGAAAGGTGGTGTCACCTGTGTCCCTAGCTACCAGAAATAAAATTAGCCAAGGAACAAATTGGAATATTTATCTACAGCGCCTGCTCTACTGTGCCCTAAGTTTTCATTGGTCCCCTCTGCCTGCTGCTCATAGAACTGTAAGCTTTAACTCTCGGAGAAATTCAGACTGACACAGACCATGGGATTCATCTAATCTAATCACTCTGGACACTGATATACCTCCAAAGCTACCCTCCCTGAACCCTCAAATGCCTCTGGTGACAGAAGCTGCATCCTGGTTGCTCCACCTCACTCTGTATGTCTATAATTCAAACAGATTTCTCCCTTACCTGTGCTCCAAGCTACTGCTGCAAAGGCGGCTCCTGACTGATCATCTCTGCTTTGTTAGCCTCCACTGTTTCACCTTGCTCCAGGCTCACACCAAAGCTCCCAAGACACACCCAAGGCCAAGAGGCTGTCCACCACAGCCACATTTCTTTCCCATACACAGCCTGGGTCTCACCTAGTTAGTTTTCAATGCCAGGCCATTTTACAGTGTGGTTAGTTTGCCTGTGCTGTTTCCCCTAGCTTCCCTTCTCTAATGGCCTCCTATACATTCTCTAAGCCTTCAGTCAAAGCTCTCTGCTCCAGGAGCTTGGCAAGTTCCCACAAAGGATGTCAAGGCTCCATCCTCCAACACCTCCGATTTCCACTGTAACCACCTGTTTTTGTGTCTGTGTCCCATATGAGTGACAGCTCCTTATTCATGCTCCCCACTGCTCCGCCCAGGCTCAGCTTACCACCTGCACAAATGAGGTGGCCAGAAGGTGTTTCCTCAATGAACAGGCAAACACGATGGCCACGTTGACAGGTGATCCCGCCCACTGGTGCCGGTTCCATTTCTGGATCAAGCCCTATTCATATGGCATCCTTTATATATCTGAAGGCAGTCCTTCTGTTCCCTGGATGCTCTCTTCTCCAAGTCAGCATTCGTAATTCATGTTATTTAGTGTGTGTGTGTGGGGGGGGGGGAGGGGTTTCCTGGGGATGGGATGTGCGAGGCAAGCACACTACCTCTGAGCTGCAGCCTCTTCCTAATGCCCCAGTTCTACCAGCCTTCCCTTGCATGGTTCAGCCTTGAGTCCCCCTATCCCTGCCACTCTTCTCTACATAAATTCCAAGTATTTAGTATTTAGTGTCCTCTTCAAACCATGACATCTGAAACTAATCCCAAGGTGCCCATATGGTCTGTCTTATGTGGGAATGTTCCCTACTTGTTCTAGCTGTGAAATGCTTCATGACATAGAAAGAAGACTAACTCAAGACTCTGTTGAACATAGACAAAAACTAATTCCGTTACCTGTCATCTAAATAACATGTGGTAATGTTCAAATTACTGAACAACTAGTATGTTCCAGGAATTGACCAACAGCTAGGGCAGGGTCCAGAAGCCCTGCTGAATTTGGTATTTTCCTTCTTTGGTGAGGGTAGGAGGGCAGGTTGGAAGTCAGAGCACCAGTAAATTGGTCAACAGTATAAAAATGTCTGAATATTTGGATGGCTGGGAGGCTATTCCTGTGTGGACTGGGTAGGTATCCATCCTGGATATGGCCAGAGTCCAGGACTTCCAGTTCTTATGCATCAATATCCTCATCTTGATAGGAGAGTTGAGAGTAGTAGCTGATGTTGGGAACATTGAGAGGACACAAGAAGTAATATCCTCTTCCCTGACAAGTTTGATTGGTCATTGGTTGGCCACTTCCCCTAGTTCTGTGACACCACTGCCCCAGTGCATCTTGCAGGAAGGACATAGTGTAGGGTGAAGGTTTTGTGGCTGAGTCGGTGACTTGGTCCCACCACTAGAAGACTTGCCTGGCTAGAGGATGGCTCGTTCAGGCTCCATATGTTTAGGAGTTCTGCAAGAACACCAATCCACACAGACATAATATATATGTAGGAGACCTAGCACAGATCTATACAGGCTCCACATCTGTCACTTCAGTCTGTATGAACTCCTAAGAGTCCTGGTCAGTTGGCTCCATGAGGTGTGTTCTCATGATGTTCTCAGCCCATCTGTTCCCCACAATCCCTCCTCTCCCTGCCTCCTCTTCTGGGTTCCCAGAGTTCCACCCCATGTTTGGCCATATGGCCTCTGCCTCTGCTCAGTTGGGAGATTTTAGTGACTGAGTCTATTTCATAAGGGGCTATAGGTCTATTTAAATTATTTATCTGATCTTGATTTAACTTTGGTAAGTGGTTCCTGTCAAGAAAATTATTCGTTTCTTTTAGATTTTCCAATTTTATGGAGTACGGGCTTTTAAAGTATGACCTAAGTATTTTTTGGATTTCCTTAGTATCTGTTGTTACATCATTCTTTTTATTTCTGATTCTGTTGATTTTTATATTCTCTGTCCCTCATTTAGTTAGTTTGAATAAGGGTTTGTCTCTCTTGTTGATTTTCTCAAAGAACCAACTCGTTTCATTGATTCTTTGCAGTGTTCTCTTTGTTTCTATTTTATTGATTTCAGCCCTTGGTTTGTTTATTTCCTGCCATCTGTGCCTCTTGGGTATGCTTGCTTCTTTTTGTTCTAGAACTTTCAGGTGTGCTGTTAGCTTGCTAGTGTGCGATCTCCCCAGTTTCCTCATCGGGCACTTAGTGCTATGAACTTTCCTCTTAAGACTGGTTTCATCCTGCCTCATAAGTTTGGCTACATTGTGTATTTATTTTCATTGAATTCTAGAAAGTCTTTATTTCTGTCTTAGCCCATTTTTCATCCTGTAGAAAGCTGATCAGTTTCCATGAGTTTGGAGGCTTTCTGTCATTTCTGCTGTTGTTGAAATCCAGTTTTAATCCACAGTGATCTGATGGGATTCCGGGGGTTGTTTCAATTTTTGTTATCTGTTGAAACTTGCTTTGTGACTAAGTATGTGGTCAGTTTTGGAGAAAGTTCCATGAAGTGCTGAGAAGAAGTCATATTCTTTTGTGTTTGGGTAAAATGCTTTGTAGGTTCTGTTAGGTCCTATTAGGTTCACTTGGCTTATAATGTTTGTTAGTCTCAGTATTGCCCTGTTCAGTTTTTGTCTAGATGACCTGTTGCTTGGTGAGAGTGGGGTCTTGAAGTCTCGCACTGTGGGTGCGTGATGATGACCAATATGTGATTTAAACTTTGGCAGTGTTCCTTTTACAAGCATGGGTGATCTTGCTCTTGTGAATTGAAACATCGTCTTGGTGGATTTTTCTTTGATGAGTATGAAGTGTCCTTTCCTGTCTGTTTTGATTAATATTGGTTTGAAGTCGATTTTGTTAGATATTAGAATGGGTATGCCAGCTTTCCTCTTAAGTCCATTTGCTTGGAATATCTTTTTCCAACTCTTTACCCTGAAGTAATGTCCATTTTTGATGCTGAGGTGTGTTTCTTGTATGCAGCAGAAGGATGGGTCCTGTTTTCACATCCATTAGACTGTATCTTTTTATTGAGGAATTGAGACAACTAATATTGAGAGATATCAGTGATCAGTGATTGTTAATACCTGTCGGTCTTTGTTTGTTGTTGTTGTTGCTGTTGGTGGTGGTGGTGGTGGGGTGTGCTTCAGTATATATGTGTTTCCTTCCTTTGCTCATATGAGGTTCTTTCTTTCCTGTGTTTTCATGGATATAGTTAATCTCCTTGGGTTGGAGTTTTCCTTCTAGCACCTTCTGTAGGACTGGGTTTGTCTAGCTACATCTATCTATGTCGTTTAAATTTGGCTCTATCATGTAATATCTTGTTGTCTCCATTTGTGGTGATTGAAACTTTTGCCGGATATAGTAGTCTGGGCTGGCTGTGGTCTCTTAGAGTATGCAGCACATTTTTTCGGGCCCTCCTGGCTTTTGGAATATCTATTGAGAAGTCAGGTATAATTCTAATATGTCTGCCTTTATATGTCACTTGCTCTTTTTCCTTTGCAGATTTTAATGTTCCTTCTTCTGTACTTTGGTGCTTTGATTATTATGTGGCAAGGGGAATTTCTTTTATGGTCCAGTCTGTTTGGTGTTCTATAGCTATTTGGTGCTTTTTGTAACTTTATGGACACCATCCTCTCTTTTTTTTTCCTGTTTGTTTATTTATTTATTTATTTATTTATTTATTTATTTATTTGACTTCTCTTGTATAATACATCCCAACACCCCTCTTCCCCTCCCTCCAGTGTAGGCATCTCCTTTATTAGGTTAGGAAAATTTTCTTCTATGATTTCATTGAAAATATATTCAGGGTTTCTTAACCTGGATTCTTCTCCTTCCTCTATTCCTACTATTTATTATTGGGTTTGGGTTTTTCATAGTGTCCCAGATTTCCTGGGTGTTTTGTCTCAGGAATTTTTCTGGATTCAATATTTTCTTTGATCAGTGTGTCTGTTTTTCTATAGTATCTTCAACTCCTGAGATCCTCTCTTTCATCTCTTGTATTCTGTTGCTATAGCTTGCCTCTGTAGTTCCTGTTCACTTTTCTAGACTTTTCATTTCCAGAATTTCCCTCTGTTTGTGTTTTCTTTATGGCTTCTGTTTTCATTTTCAGGTGTTCAGTAGTTTGTTCATTTCCTTCAATTGTTTGCTCTTTTTTCCCTTGGCTTTCTTTTAGGGATTTATTGATTTCTTCTAATTATTAATGTTTTCCTGGTTTTCTTTAATGAATTTACTCAATTCCTCCCATTGTTTCTCTTGTCATCGATTTCTTTGAGGGATTTATTCATATCCTTCTTAAGGAATTCTATCATCTTCATAAAGTTGGTTTGAGGGTCTTTTTCTTGTGATTCAGTTATCTTGGGATGTTCAGGGCCTGATGTGGTAAGAAAGCTGGGCTCTGATGTGGACATATTGCTTGTATTCTTGCCCTGTTGTCTAGGCATCTGGGTTTGAGGTGATTAGGCCCAGGTGCTGGTTTCTGGGTTTGTCTTTGTTGGGTAGGTATTTGTTCCTTGGTTTCTGTTTCTTCTCTAAATTTTCAGAAAGTGTGTTGGGTTTGTGCTGCCTGTTTTATTGGCCTGTTCCCTGGTGTGCTCACAGGGACTTCTTGCAGGTGTTGGAGGCTGATTCTTCTCGAAGGGGTGAGCTGTATCAGTTCTTCTGAATGGCATGAGCTGTCTCTGTAGTCATTTTTAATCATGCCCAGTCTTCTGATCACCCCATGCCTTTGCTACTGCTCTTTTGTTCTGGAATATTCTACCTTCCTCTCTCTATCCAACTACTCCTTTTTATATATTAATATTTGGCTCACATATCTCCTCCTTAAAAGGCTAGTTCTGTATGTGAACTTAAACTGGGGGCCTGGTTTCATGCCGAATCCTGGGGCCATGGGAAGCCAGTAGGCTATAACTTAATGTGGTTCACCTCCATGGGAAGTCGGACAGCAAGAGTTTCTATTTAGTCCTCTGAAGGTACCAAGAGGAGCAGAGCAAAGGAACTCCACATGTGAGGAGCTTTTATGCCTCATCCATTTCAATGCCCGATTCTTCTCTGAGCCCTGTGTTTCTTGCTTCTGGAAATAAGTGTGGATTCTATTTAGTGACATAGTGTCCACACCCATGGCAGCAGGCATATTAACCATGCACCACTTCAAGTAATATATTTAGCAACAGAATCCCTAGATCTAAGAATCTTGCTTTCCAGAGAGGGCCTGTCCTTCCCCTGCTGTTAGCAAATCCAGTACCCACTTGAGACAACCTACAACTTAAGTCTGTAGATAAGCTGCTAAAATGCAGGGACTTGACAGATGAAGATAGCACAGTTTCATTCAGCATGGTACAGCATCAGCCCGAAATAACATAGGCGTTGTGGTGATTATTACTATATTATCAGACAGGAGCATTCACAGCTTATTGTTCCAGTTGGTGAACTCTTGAAATGGCAATGGACTTATCAAACTACAGATTCATCTCTTGTTCAGGAGACATCTGACATAGGCCAAGAAGTCCTCCTACATCTATCTATCTTGTGCATGCAGCCTCTGTGGGTATCTGTATAGGAAGTAGAAGTCAGCTCCTAACTGCCTCTATCTGGAAGGGACATCTTGATCCCACTTCTCTGAGTCCATTGGTCAAACCCAACCTGATTCTTGGGAGGATGGAAAATACGTGGTAGCCCTGTAAGAGCTGGTAATTAATACCATCTCTTCTATAATTATTGCAGTAGCAAAGAATATACGTGCCTCTCACCTCATTTCCAAGAAAGGCTTGGGAACAATGAGACACCTAGAGAGAAGATTCCCTAGAATGGCTCCGTGAAGTTACTTGGCTTCACAAATTCTCAGTTCCTTCTTAGCAAAGTGGGGCTAATGAGAGCACCTAATCCCATGGAGTTGTCTGGAGGTCTGCATGAGAGATGTGGTGGAACAGAGGGTTTGGTTGACAGGTTAAACCTGTCCCGTAACCCTGAGATTGGTCTGGAGCTGTTTACCTAGCTCTTTGGGTCATCACTGCCAGTGAGCATTGAACCCAGCATAGCTCTTTTCAGTTCTTGCCTTTCAGCCATCCTGCAGCAAGTATATCAGACCCTTGGTTGATATTCAGGCCACACAGCTTGCCTTTCAATGTGCTGATGCTTAGCAGGTGTTCTGTGAATCAACAATAGAGTGGAAGGCCTCGAGTCCTTGAACAATGTGCCTGTAGGGTCTGTGGGCTCCATTCAAAGAAGGCTGTATGATATGCTAGGAATCTGAACCCCTGAGTTCCCCAGATAGTCTTCAGGATGTAGCATGATGCTAGTCAAATTGCTCTCTTCTCTGTCTCTCTGTCTCTGTTTCTCCATCTGTAAAATGAGAGAATGGAGAGCCTGGATCTTAAAGGTGTGGATACTGATTCAAACTATCCTGATTTTAACTTTGGCCCACTCAGTATTTGGAGACAATTATATTCTCTCTCTCTCTCTCTCTGTCTCTCTCTCTCTCTCTCTCTCTGTCTCTGTCTGTCTCTCTGTCTCTCTCTCTCTCTGTCTCTTTCTGTCTCTCTGTCTCTGTCTCTCTCTCTGTCTCTCTCTCTCTCTCTCTCTCTGCATGTGTGTGTGTGCCTGTGCACTTGTGGAGGCAAGAGGAGGATTCAGATGTCCTGCTCTGTCACTTACTCTTCTGAGCAAGGTCTATCACTGAACCTGCAGTTAGGCTTGTTGGGTCAGCAAGCCCCTGTAATCTCCCAGTCTCTGCCCCACACAGCCCTGCAGTTATGGGCCAGGGGAGTCACATCTAGCTTTTTAAGGTGGGTGTCGGAATCCAAATTCAGATGAGCATTCTTTACCCACTGAGCTCTCTCTCCAGCCCCTATATCATATCTCTTAACACTCAGTTTTCTTATCTAAGTGTGAAAAGGGGTGCTGACAGTACCCATCACATGAGATCGTTGTAGGGACTTGGAGAGAAGCTCTTAAAAGTACTAGCAATGTATTTATCTGACATTAATCCAAACATGCTAGGTAATAGCATTAAAATGGGGGATACCTTGTACTATAGAACACTGGTCAGCAGCAAAAGGGAAAGAACCAAACATAGATAAACCTTAAGAATTCTATCTTGAGCAGAAGATGTCAGATGTAAATAATCCCACGTAGATGGAATCTAGAAAATACAACCCAATTTATCGCAACCCAAAGCAGATTCATGGTTTCTGAGAGTTGGGTTATCTGAGGGCATATAAGATTTTTTTAGGGGGGGGTGGCATGAAATCCTGTATTTTGATCACTGTAATGACAATGAGTATACTCGATTATCAACTCATGGGCCTGCATGCTTCGGAAGCTGGGAAGATGGCTCTGTCTGCACAGTTCTCGCCTTGGCAAGCATAGGTTTTGTCACAAGAACCTACATAAAAAAAAAAAAAAACCTGAGCGTGGTGACACACATGTGTAATCACAGGAGACATGGAGACAAGCTGATTCCCAAGGCTTGCTTGCCAGCCAGCCTAGTCTACTCGGTGAGCTGGAAGCCAATGAGAGACTCTGTCTCAGAAGACAGTGGGCAGCATTCCTGAGCAATGACATCTGAAGTTGTTCTCTGGTCTCCACTTGCACATGTACAAAAGCTCACATGGACCTGAATACACGTGGGCCACACGTGTGTATACACACACACACACACACAATCAGTACTTCTATTTCATGTAAATTATACCTGGGTAAAGTACACTTAATTAATAAATAGAATCAACGAACAAAAACAAGAAAATAAGTAAGTTGGATCAGGCAAGTTGTAACTCTTGATTCTGGAAAAGTGCCAGAGATACCCCGGTCCTGCCTATCAATAGCACATCCTGTTCAGGAGCCCTTTGCTCTAGTCCCTTTCCTCTGGGCATCTGCTACAACTGTGCACATCCTGGTCCCTGTTTCCTGCCATTAAGTCAGCCAGATTAGCCTCTCTGTCAGTAAACCTAGGGGTAGGTGGGCAGGAGGGGTGCAAGATTCCAGACATGAATGGGAGTCCCACATATGACCTCATAGCAAAATGCAAATGTTGGCATACACACTCTAAGCTGGAGGAATCGATGACCCCTCTGTCTTTGAGGGGCTGGTGACTGTGATTCATGAGACAGCGTGGGAGGAGGTGGAACTGTCAGCTGATGGTGATACATCGGGTTCTTGTCCTCTTATCCTGTACTGTAAACTAGCATGATGAGAAGAAAACACATCTCTCCCTGCTGAAGTTCAGACACTTGCCCAAAGCCTTTTAACTAGATGTGGCAGAGCTGGGATTTGAACCCTGTCCACCTGGCATGAACCTAGGGAAAGAAGATGCTCTATACATCTTCTTTGCCTGCCCAGCACACACAGAGCAAGCAGCCAGAAGCAAGTACCTCTGGAAACGTATTCACGGAGCCTGGTAGCAGCAGAGGAAGCAGCTAGAGTGGCCTTCCTCTCACACTAGTGTCAGGGAAATGTAAATCACACCAGAAGTCCCAGCTCCAAGGGTGTCTAGGAATATACTTTCAGATTTCCTAGTTCTTTCAGAGAGGTAGACACCATAGAGGTAGAGTAAAATGAATACCTGGTCTACCTTGAAGATCAGTGCTAGACTAGTTGGAATCAAAGGCCATGGGAGGGAAGGGTGTTAGGACTCTGGATAACTAACTAGTAGAGACCAGTAGAAGAGTCTTTAAATGAGGATTTCTCCCAAGACATATGGAAAGGGCTCATAGAATTCAGGGCTACCAGTCAGTCCAGGAAAGGCCTGGAATGAGGAAGTTTGGCTGGCACTTTCTTATATCTCTGGTCTCTGTCCCTTTCTGTGCATATGCTTCCTTCCTGTTTCTATTTCCCTACTGATAGGGCTCCTCTGCGTTTCAAATCCAGGCAGCCAGAAACATGGCTGCCATTGTGGAACCAGCTGCTCAGAATGCCTGAATGCCAGTCAATCTATCTGTCTGACTCCTTCTCTTTCTTCCCATCAATCCCAAATTCCAAGGAGAGAGGCTTGGCTGGTGTTGGGCCAACAGTCCTTCCCCACCTGTCATGGGTGTGAAGAACACAGGGAGCTGCCACCCTGCTTTGCCACCCTGAACTAGGGATGAGTCTAGGTGGCTAAGATAATTTGGGAAGGGGTTGTTGGCCCAAAGGCTGAGATCCCTTCCCAAGACAGATCTCACACAAATATATATCCATGCATATTGAGAACTAACTTAATCCGGGCTCAGGAATTTTTCAGATTGCTCCCACATGCAGAGACGCCTCCAAGCTGCTGTCACTCAGACATCAGATGGGAGTTCGCATCTGTTCACCCGGCTCAGGCCGTTTAAGGCAGCAGGCCCTGCCTTTCTCTATACCCAGCAACCATGGCTGCAATAGCCCTGCGCAGTCTCCATTTATTTCTGGACTTTTTCTCACTCAGATCACAACTCTTCAGCATTTTAGCAACTTGCTCAGCGCGGTCCTGGCTTCTGGTCCTTTCGACTCATTGTCAGCCCTTGGTTCTCTCAACTAGTCTTGGACTGAGCTGGGCCCTGTGATCTGATAATGCCTCCCACTGGTCCAGTTTCATCAGGAAGTCCACTGCCCAGTGCCTTCAAGCCATCTCGAAGTCCCAGTGATCATCACCCTGGTAGGACACACAATAGGGTGTGACCATGTTGATGACTTCAACAGCATCCCATGGCTGGGAATAGTCAAACCATTCCATTTGTACTTGGCCAAACTTTTGGGCTTTGGTTCAGCATTCTGAGAGTTTAGGCTCCATACCAAGGCCTGTACCAGGCACCATGACACAGAGATGTACAGCTCTGAGACTGTTGCCTGAAGGAAGCCACAGGCAGGGGAAAGGTTTAGACGCAGTTGGAGCTTCCTATGTTAGATATTTGATAGCAACCAAGAGCCAGCTACCAGAAGCCAGCCCACCAAAGCAGAATGTACGACAGCCCAAAATGTCAAAGATAATTCTGGTCCTGGTGTGGCGAGCTGCAAGATAAGAAGTCTTTGTTACTTCCTCCTCTGTGGGCACAATGAGGTATTCATGCGATTCCCTCGGGACTCGGGAAGCATTTTTAGGCCCAAGAAAGGCCTGTGCGTCATAATAATTGTGTAATATGGCTGTCCTCTTTCCGTCCTACCCCCTTCACAGAACACGGTCAGGGAAGATTAAGTAGTATAGGTGTGGCTACCACTGTCCATCAAGCTTCCTTCAGTGGCCTTTTGACTTCCAAGGAGTTAAAAACTGGGGCATGATTTGTTTCCATTGTTCCGATCCCCTTACTCTCAGTAAGCACTATATCCAAGGACCAACCAATTCCCCAAATGTTGGGGTGCAAATTCTATCGGAGGACATTATAGTAGCAGGGAGAGACAGTCTTCCGTATTCAATGGAGACCCCAGAGAGGCCGTTAATAGAGAGTTGAGCAATGGAAGTAATGAGTTTGAACCAGTTATCAGCGGTGAAAGCTGGGTAATTTGTATAACCTCTGAACCTTGGGAGTTTTTGCTTTGTCTTGATTTTATCCAGTGGATGATTTAAGACGTAAGGAAACGACTTTATAACACTGGCATCAACAGGGATACTTATGTATCCATCTTTATGGTGAAACTATTCACAATGGCCTGAAAATGAAACCAGCCTAGATGTTCACCAAGATGAATAGACAAAGAGAATGTGGTACATATATAAAATGGAATTTTGTGCAGCCATATAGGAAAGTGGAATCACTGCACTTGCTGGAAAATGGGTGCAACCGGAGATCATTATGTTAAACGAAAGAAGACAGACTTAGAAAGACAAACACCACACTTTCTAAGAGAGCCTAGATTTAAAATTACGTGTATGTGTGTATATACAGGAAGGTCAAGAAACTATAAAATGGGTCATAAAAGAGGTGAGAAAATCATAAAGAAGATGAGGAGTAAAGAGGATAAAGGAATACATGCAGAAGGGAGGACTAATGGGAAGGGGAAGAAGAGAAGGAGGAAGGGCAGTGGGGGAGGCCAGAGTGAACACATGCATTAATTGCCCTTAACAGATGATTGGTCCTGAGCAAGTTGGCAAAGGAAAATAGATGGACACAGTCTCCACCCGCAGGAAACTTACAATCATGAGTAAGATGACTTAGCCACAGACCCAGAACCTGGAAAATGGGGTGGGTGTCCCTTAGATTTGAACTGGCTCTCGAGGTCACAGTCTCGCCTTGTGCTCCTCTGCCCGCATCATCTTACCAAATGCATTCGAGTAGGGAGTCACCAGGAAGCGGGTGCTGGGTGAGGGCTTGATTGGAGTCAAGCATCTCTGACTTCACAGAAATGGTGATGGTGAATACATCTCGTCTGCAGAAAGGCATTGACAGCTCACACACCCAGATCTCGTTAGCAAGTGTCATCAGAAGGCTGACGTAGGTTAGGCGTTCTCCTAAGTGCTACAAGTGAACCCTTGAGCAGCTATAGTCTGGTGCCCAGTGAGTGCCTGTCTTACTATGAGAGGAGAGAATGGGATCTCATTGGAAGTTCATCCCAAACAGCTTTGTTCTGTTAAGCAAGTGGAAAGGCTTGCAGATATAGAGGGACTTAATCCAATATCACTGCCAGAAAACACAGTAATAATTATAGTAATGACAACTGACAGGTATGAAGGGCTTTTCTTCATCCAGGTTATAACTGGACCCATTTTACATATGAGAAAACTGAGACCCAGAGAGGCTGTTAAATTAATAATGAGTTGAGCAATAGAAACTAGGTACTGTGCCTTTTAGTCCTAATGTCACCCCCTAATGGCCACTGCTACCTCTGACCACTGTTTCTGGTTTTTTGTATCTCAGAAATGGGTTTAGAAACATCCAGAAACAAGGGATGTATCATTGGCTATGGAGGGTTTATACCACACAGCTTCATTCTTTGTCTTGAACCTGCACCTACTTTAGATGGAAAGCTCAGCTTCAAGCATGAGCAGAGTCATGCCATTTGCTGGCAAGCTTCCTCCAGTCCTCACCACGAGGCTTTCCGTGTTGGCCAAGTCTAGAGCTTGGACTGTGTCCTGAATCTAAAAGCCCAGCCACAGGCTGGGCTCTTCCTTTCTGAGAACCTCAAGTGGGCATTATCTCACTTGTCCTCTGCCAGCGTCCCCAGAACACTGGCTGGCAGCCTCAACCCAGATCTATAGATTATGGGGCTGGAGAAGGCCAGAGACAGGAAATGACTCTTTCAAGGTCACCCAGCCAAGTTATCTGCAGAGATGCTCCCAGGTTTCCTGAATCCCAACCCCGAGACGTCATCTGAAGCTTTAATAGGCAGAGACTGTAAATCACAAAATGACCCGTGGTGTGGGACAGATGAAAGGCGTTTGTTCGCAGTCTTTTCCAAAACCTTGCATGAAACTGAATGTGTGCATATACATGCACCCAGTGTGTATGTCAGTGTGAGTTCACATGTGTACATGTGGTGATGGAGCCCAGAGGACAACCTTGGCTTTTGTTCCTTGGGCTCTGCCCACCTGGTTTTGTTTGTTTTTGTTTTTGTTTCTCCCATCTTGTTTTCTTGTGTGATCACTAGCCTCGAACTCCTCAAGTAAGCTAGGCTGGTTGGCTAGTGAGTTCCTGGGATCTGCCTATCTCCACTCCCCAGTGCTGGGATCACACGTGTACTGCTATGCCCACCTTTTCTTTGTAATATGAGTTCTGGAGATTTAATTAACATCTTAGCAGTTTACCAACAGAGCTATCACCCCAGACCTCACTGAACATTAATTTATTGATAACTCTCTTCATGCCAGAGCCTGGGATAGATACTTGGAAGGACAAAATAGATGAAGCAGATGTGGTCGGTACTGTTTTGGAGATCATGACCAGTAGGAAAGACAGACAGATGCAGACACACTAATGAGAGAGAGAGACAGAGACAGAGAGAGAAGACGGAGTTCTGAGACCAAAGGGGAGCAGTCAGAAAAGGCTGTTCTGGAAGTCATGGTGACACGTGAGGGGTAAAGGGAGTTTCCTGGGGGAGGCAAAGATTCCTGCTGTAAGTGGAGATACTGCCTGTTACGGTTTTAATATCCTCCAGAGGCTGTATGTTGGTTACTTGTGACTGGGAGGCGGTAAAACAGAGATCTAGTAGAAGGAAGTGATGTCACTAAGGGCATAGTGAGACCCTCACTTCTTCCTCTTTTTCACATTCCTGTTTTACCGTGTGTCTCTTAATGTGATGATGTGCCGCATCCCGGGCCCAAATGCCCTGGACCAACTAGCTGTGCACTGAGACCTCTGAAATTAAGCCAAACTATCCATCCTGCTTTATGATGGTCACCTACAGTGTGTTAAGCCAACTGACACCCTGCCTGGGCCCTCAGAGGGAGCAATCGAGAAACCAAAGCACACCAAAAGGAGAGTGGCATTTGGGTTAGTTGTCACGTAGAAGGAAGAAGACAAAAACAGCATTTGAGAGTAAATGTGCATGAACCAGGCTCACATGATTGTCTAAAGGCGACCTTGAATCTACAACTAGTGCTTAGACCGGAATACTTTTAGGACATTGTCAGTCCTCATCTCCAATCAAGACAGGGGGCTATAATCTGGGGAGATAGCTCAGTAAGTTAAGGGATCCCCCAGAACTCGTGTGAAGAATTAGCTGTGTAGGGCGGTGTGTTTACAACCAGAGCACTGGGGAGGCATAGATAAGTGAACCCTACATAGTACCTACATGGTGGGTTCCAGGCTATAGAGAGACCATGTCTCAAATAAAACAAAGTAGATGGTACCTAAGGAACAGTATCTGAGGTCATCCTCAGGCCTCCATGGATACTCACATGCTTGTGAACTCATGTCCACACATGCATCTGCATTCACACTAATATCCAAACATGTAAATACTTAAACACACACACACACACACACACACACACACACACACCAAGGAGGACACTGAATCAAGGTCAAATGAATGCCAATCTGTTAATTGACAAAAAGAATCAGCTAAAGTCGGAGAATCCCAGCCTCTGTATGTGTGACCCTTCCTCCTTCTGAAATACATGGGAAGCCACAGCACACCCAGGTTGCTGCTTAGTAAGTATCAAAGTGGAAGGAATCAGTCAAGGTCAATGTCTGATGGGGCCAGACTAGAACACATAGTGCAGCCAGCTCACAGTAGATTCAGCTTGGGCCAGATGAGAGGAAATACATTCAAAGTATGCACTCAGTAATAGAAGCTACCATTATAGATCTTCTGTTGGAGACGATGTCATTGTAAGACTATTAGGCAAGATGGCGTACATAATACCGATGTGCTACGAAGGCAATTATTACCTATCCAGGTGGAGCCTGGTGCATTGTCTTCATGCATGATCTAAGCCTCTGCCATTATCCTCCATGCCATGATTGCTCATGCTAGTATAATGAAAAGTAGTCATTCTCGATGCCTATGCAGATGGAGAAAGAATAAACCAAGGCTTACAGTGCAGGATAGGTTGCCCAAGGTCACTCTTCAAGTGAATGGAGAGGTAGGGATTCCAGTGACATTCAGCACATTGCCCCTCTGCGGCGCTATTAAAATGGATCACGCTTCTTCACACACTCGCTGAATATATGCAGGCTGTAAATCCAGTCTTGTCTCTCCCACTCAGGAAAATAGATTGAATTATTAGTCAGCAAGAGTGATGTCATCAGGGTGACCTTGAGCCCACTCTCATTAAAAGGGGAAATGGTTGTATAAAAATCAGTATGTAAGCATATTCTCTCTCTCCCTCTCTCTCTCTCTCTCTCTCTCTCTCTCTCTCTCTCTCTCTCTCTCCCCTCCCTTCTTCCCTCCATCCCTCCCTCTCTCTCCCTCTCTCCCTCTCTCCCTCCCTCTATCCCTCCATCCTTTTATTTTATTGAGTCAGGTCCTCACACTATAGCCCAGGCTGGCTTTGAACTTAAGGCAACACTGCTTAACTATTCAAATTCTGAGACTATAAGTGTGAAACACCATGCTCAACTAGTATTCTTAATAGTGCAATGACTCTTGGCTTGAAAGTTCCCAACTTTGGTAGTGGGTCTCATTCTGCACTCCCTATATATTCCTTATGTTTTGAAAGATGCTCCCATGAAGCAGCTGTGATGGATAATCTTAATTGTCAGTCTTGAGTCACCTGAGAGTCTCAATGAGGAATTGTTTAGATCAGGTTGGGCCCTGGGCATGTCTGTTGGCACTGTCTTGATTGTTTTAATTGTTATGGGAAGACCACGCCCACTGTGGGTGATACCATACCCTAAGCTTAGGTCCTAGACTGTGTAGAAGGTAAGCTGAGAAGAACCATGAATGCATTCATTTTTCCCTACTCTTGACTGTGGTTGAGAAGGGACTAGTTGTCTTATTCTCCTGACACCTTGCTTTCCCATTATGGTAGTCTGTAATCTGGAATTGCGAGCTAAAATAAACTCTTTCTTCCCTAAGTTGTTTTTTCCCATGGTGTTTTATCACAGCAATGGAAATTAAATGAGGACAGCAAACTATCAGTTGTAATTATGCCTGGCTGCCAGTCATCCCTTCCTCCCATAGTCTGCCTTCTACTTGTTCATATCCATCATCCAACTAGCCATCTGAGATCAGCTTCCTACCTAATTGCAGTCAGTCTTCTGTCCCCAGGCCATGAAGTATTGCATTCATCCACTGATTTATTCATTCATTCATTCTACTAATATTTATTGAGGAGCTACTTTGTACTAGGGCTTGGAGAGAGAATGGTCAGTAAAGGTGTGCGATCCCTGCTGTTGTGTAGCTGATGTTCTAGCTGGAGGTGTAGGAAACATGAAGTTACCAAATAGGTTTGTGGAATAAATTGGTAAGAAGACTTCAGATACAGACAGAAACTTTAAAGACACAATGAAGATTGTCTGGGTGGAAAAGCTCTGGATAGGATGGGAAAGCCCTACTCTGTTCTCTTCTATCCTCTTTGGAGTTCACTGGAGCTTCTGTAGTCAGCTCCTAGGACGCCATCCCCTGCACTCTTAACCCCCTTTTCTGAGAGCTTTCACTGTGCCAACTGAGCAGTTCTGCCTAAATCTCCCAAACAGTGCCCTAGACTGGGGACCAATTGTCAAAATGCCAGACTCCGGAAGACACTTCTCATCCAAACTCCCACAAACTACCCTGTCGTGGCTCTTATCACTACATACCACAGGGGTTACACAGATCTTTATGCACACACACACCCCTGCTCACCCCTTCGTCCGTCTCCTCCTGATAGGACCTGGTGACTCCATGTTGCTTTCCTCCCGTCAGTATATCAACATGTACTTTAAAATGTTGCCTCTTTAAGTGAGCTCTTTGGGACATTGTGGCTGTCACTTTGTGGATATAAACCACATTGTAATGGATGAGTGACTAGGTAGCCATTGATCAGGCTGAGAGATTGACAAAGCTGGGATAATTATTGAATAGCAAGCACTGGATGGTGTCTGAGGAGATTTAAGTTCTTTCTCTTTTCTGACTGACTCAGACAAGTTCCTTCCCATTTCTGAGTCTCAGTTGCAGTAACACTCTATAAGGGATATGTGTCAAATGGAGGAGTTTGCTTTGACATTGGTCATCTTTGTTTCTAACGCTAGTAGCCTATCTGGCCACCCTGCCTGGCCATGACATTAAAATGTGCTCATGAGACGTGGCTGTCACATAGCAGCAGTGCCAGGCTCAGTTCCTGAGGCCCCCTCACTTTGCCCTGCCTACAGTTCCAATATCCCAGGGGGCCCAGGCAAGGATCCAGGCAACAGGCAGCACTGCAACCATGTGCTGTTTTTTCCGTGATTTCTACTTAGAATAGTTTTCTGTTTCAACCTGTCAATTCTTTAAAAGCATCAGGCTTGAGGTTCTGCTGAGTGGCCCCACACTATTTTCACAAAGGGCCGGAGGGGCTTCTGGGGGGTGAGCAGAGCCCAGAGCAGAAATTCCATATGAATTAGGAGGAGGAGAAGCCTGGTAAGAAGGTACCTTCTTCAGGTAAACAGCCTGGCAGGGAGAGTCCTTCCAGCAGCCAGATGTTGAGACCTAGTTAGCCTAGGGGCCTGACTCAATTTCTCCATCTATCATTTGAGTGGGTGATGCTCCTGTTTCTAGGCTGTTGCAGTCTCTGTGAAGTCTGGATGTACTGCAGCAGTGGAAACTGCAATGGCCAACACATGGAAGTAGCTTCCCATGCTGTTCTTCATGAGTATCTTTATGACCATTCCTCTCCTTTCCACATCAAGATCCTGACACGTGGGTCCTCTCACTGCCTCTATTTCATATATGGGTGCAGAAACAGGCGAATTTGACTGATATCCCTGTGGTCACAGTAGTCGTGAGTGGTCAGGTTGGAGACTGAGCCCCAGCAGTCCGCTTCCAGATCCCACAGTGCTGGCTTGCTTTGAATCAAAGCTTTCTGGGGACACACAGTCCCATGGTGAGCCCTGCCCTCTCTTCCCACTGAGCCACCACCATCATGGCCAGGGGACAGACGGAGGTAGCTACTGATGTCTATCGCTTCCTTTACCCCGAGAATCTCTAGCCAGCCTTGTTCTGTGTGTTGTCCCCTGACTCCCATTGGATATATTCTTGACCCAGCCAGTGGGCTCTTTATAGAAAACACTTAGTGTCAGCATCCAGCTTAAAACAACTATGGCTTTTGATTGGGCCAATATTTAAATTCAACTCTTTACATGTTTTTCATTCAAATACATAGATGTATATGTATATCCTACAAGATGAATGGGGCCATCTTACCCACCCACACTTCCTCTTGCTCTTATGCTTAGCATAGTGGCCTCCTTTCTCTTTCTCAAGCCAAGCTTATTTCTCACCACTAGACCTTTGAAGCAGTTGACCCCCACCCAGAGCAGCCTCCCTTGGAAGCTACCTTCTCAGAGACGCTTCTTAGCCTCCCTTGTCACAATCCATTCTCTGATCACCCATCACTCAGCGTATCCATTGCTCCACGAATTTGCCACCACCTGACACTGTCATGTTTAATTACTAGAATGGCAATAATCATGAGATGTGTGTTTTTGTGGCTGTATTCATAGTATGTCACCTGTGAGGATGAAAAATTCCTGATAAATATTTGTCCTAGGAAGCCATGAACTCGTTACCCTGCAGACTTTCCCCATTTCCTCATTAGAATGACGGGAAAGAATGAGCCAGGCTCATTGAAGACTGTGTTAAGAACCTCCCTGGTTCTGACATTTTCTGGAACTGTACCCTTACATTTGCATCGAGACGGATGGTGGAGGGAAGGGAGGGAAGGAAGGAAGGAAGGAAGATGGAGGGAGGAGTGGATGAATGATGGAGGAAAGAAGGGATGCCTGGACACTGGAAGAAGAAAAGGAGGGACGGTAGAAGGAAGGGAAGATGAGTGCATAATTGAGGAAGGGATGAGGTATAGAAAAAGAGAGATGGAAGGGAATCGATATAGAGAAGAGGTGAATGGGGGGAGTCCACTGAGGAGTGAGTGAGCAGATAGTTTTATGGGTTTAATTGAAGAAACCCAAGGTGGGAAAAATCAGGAGGAAGGTGGCGGCAAGAAAGGGAGCCATAGCTGCAGTCAGAATATGGTTTTCCTGTTTCAGTTCTCCTATTGAAAGAAAGGCGCCATATTCCCAGCCCCCTGTTGCCTCTGGCTGTGCCTAGGCATAGCTGTCATAGAAGTAGCCACACATTCATCAAGTGCTCTCTATGCAGGAGATAAAAGGAGCCAGAGAGGAATGTGCTGGCAAGGCTGGCATCCCTGTCTTCTCTGAGTGTAAATGGCTTTCTTGCTCCTATAGGTTCAAAGAGCACTTCATTGTACAGGAAAAAATACAGCTAATGAGAAACAGACTCCCTGGCTGGAGCCACAGCTAAGGAAGCCCAGGAGACAGAGGAAAGCCTCTTAGAACCTAACCATGGGCATCTAAAAGGAGGGACCATTCTTCCCTTGCTCCAGGGTCAGAGCTGGCTCAGGAGCAGAGAGAGGCTGCTGAGAGGTAGAATGGAGCAAAGGCAGAGGCATAGACAGGGAGGGGCTTCTGGACTGGGGCCTTCCTCTCATGCTGAGATCTTTGGCCTGGAATCCAGGTCAGGCACCAATAATGACAGCAGCTTCCTGACATTGGATTGTCAAGATGCCAGCTGAAGCGGCATAGCAGAAAGGCCACTGACTTTGAGGCCTCCATACGTGGTTTATGGACTCTGGTCCTTGATGTTCTCAGCTATCTGGTGAGCATCAGATCATGAGCCTGGAAAATCCCAACAATGTTGTACATTACACAGTGGAAATAGCACGTATTGGGGTCATCTGACCTAGGTTGTAGCCTTGGTTCTGTAAAATATGTGCCCTCGGACAAGGGAGGCTGTGATAATGCACCTTGAAAAAGAAAAAATGGCCCAGGTTAAAGTTATGAGGCTCTTGCTACTACTTAGGGAGCTTGGGCAAGTCACAGAGCATCTCTGAGCATATTTCCTCATTTGTAGACAGCAACAGTATTATCAAGTTCAAGGGCATATGGGGAGGAACACAGAAAAGCTGCTAAAAGTATGTTCTTGTTGAGAAAGCATCTTGGGGCTAGAAAGATGGCTCAGTGGTTAATGTGCTTGCTTTGCAAGCGCGAGGACCAGAGTCTAGATCCTAGCACCCACATAAATGCCAAGGGGCATATCAGACCACCTGTAATTCCAGTGCTTAATTGGTTTTCTCTTTTCATTTAATCTGGGATGCCAGTCCCTGGGGTGGTTGGTGCTGCTTACATTCGGGATGGGTCTTCCCTTCTCAGTTAAACCTCTCTGGAGAAACTATCATAGATACCATCAAAGGTTTCTTATTCGAGCTCTTGGTTTTTCTCCACTCAGTCAAGTTGATAGCTGAGGTTAGCCATCACAAGTTCACCCTTCTCCACTTGACATTAAAACACCATTTCTATGTGTGTCCAACTGTTTGGCTTCCCTGGTATACTTTGTCATCTACAAAATTCATGCTTGAGAATGGCACAATAGAGGCATGAAAATAGCCAAACAGATCACCTAAATGTCTTAAGTAAGCCCTCAGTTTTGTGTTGGGTCTCATTCATAGCTATCTTGGGGTGCTTGTGACTTGCAAGCTGTGAGTTGCAGAGCCCTACAAGTTTAAGCAGGAAAGAATTAAATTCTGAAGTCCTCAAGAGGTACCTTAAGATCGTAAGTACTATTCTAAGAAACTGACATATATCAATTTATCTACTCCTGATATAAGCTTATGTAGTAACTGTCTCTACTTGGGAAGGTACTGAAGTTGAGATGCTTAAAACTGTTGAGCTAGCAAACAGCAGACCAGAAAGTAAACTCAGCTAAATCTAACTCTAGGCTCACAGTGTTCTACTCCTGTCTACTTTGGGGCCAAAGCAAATCTTAACAAGAGAGAACCCCTGGAAAGCCCCTGAGGTTCCTGGAAATGAAGACTAGAAACCCCTTGGGTCCAGAGCTTAACATCACCCATTTCTCCCATTATGATTTGAGTATGAAATGTGAATACCTGAAATACAAATACTAGCTCCCACTTGGTGGTGCTGTTTTGGGAGGTTGTCTATCCTCTAGGAGGTGAGGTTGGTTAGTACAAATGGGTTGGCCCACATCACTGATATCTGCCTTCCCCCAGCTCTTTGCTTTCTAGTCCCATGAGAGGTGAGGAGTCTGAGTCATATTCCCACCACCATAAACTCCACCTCGCTTTCTCTGCCACTACGGAGTTACCCTCTTAAACCATGAACTGAAAAAAAGAGAAAGAAACTTTTCTCCTTTGAGTTGCTTCAGTTGGGTTGTTTTTATCACAACAATGGGAACCACACTCCCCGGTAGAGAACTCAGGACTGCCAGACTCCGTGCAGTGAGACCTAGGATGAGTACTGTGCATGTGTTTGGTGTGGGGGCGGGGTTTCAATTTCTGAAACGTTAGCTGGCCATACCCAGAATGGACGGGCCCAGATCTGGAAGTCACAGCCTCTGTACTGGTGCCTTATCCTGGAGGTGGTAGAGAGGGCACTAAAGATGATGTCAGACCTGGACAAGCTGAGGTCTGGGACACAGGATGTAGCTGGCAAGACAAAGTCTTGGCAGAGAGAGCTCATTCTATTTGAAAACATCTACTTTGGAGCCATTTGAAACTCACAAGTGCCAGAGAGTGGGGACAGAGGTAAAGGGTTCTTGGGAATAAAAACAGACACTTGGAATCTGACTGAGAAGACCTGTTCCACACCCTAAACTGGTGAACTGAGTTGAAATCAAAGCTTTTGTCTTCATTTCTGTGTGGAGTCCTCCAGTGGCCTCATCTTTGACTTTCCTGTTTGCATACTGGTGTGAGGAGGTCAGGCAACTGTGCAGGGAGCTTCACTCTGGAGATGATGCTCCAGCTACCCCAAGAAAGACAGGAAGGAAATGAAGGTGCTCGTGCATTGTCCAGGTCTTTGCCCAGGCTCTACCCATGTAGAGTAGCTTGCCTGCCCTTGCTCAGCTCCAAAAGCTTAGGAGTTCAACCCCTCTCCAAGGCTCAGGGAACAGCTACCTCCTTGATAGGGCTCTCCCCAGAGCTACAGCTCTTCATAGGCTTGTCCCTGCGTGAGAATCGAAGTCTCCACATCTCTAGTTCTGCTCCCTTATTCTACACTCCCTTCCTGCATCAGTCCCCTCCCCGCTTTCAAAGTGGTAGCTGTGCATTTCTTCTCTGCATCCTTTCCTTGCTCACTGCCCCTACTTGTGCAAACCACATTTTCACTGTTTGGCTATTTCCATGCCTCTATTGTGCCATTCTCAAGCACGAATTTTGTAGATGACAAAGTATCAATGTTTTTAGAAGAAAAAACAGAGACATCAGCAGTTCCTAAAGTGATTTCCCAGGACACACCAGTCCCATGGAATGAGAGGAGACAACTAGGAGGAGTTCAGGGATTCTGTGGTTTAATACCTTTGAGAGAAACAGAGCTAAATAAAGCTAAGAGGGTTATCACAGGGCACACAGAGACTATGACACGTGACAGTTCCTTTACCAGTAGGGGGGACAGCTCGGTGATGTAACTTTGGTAACTTGAACTTGGCTGTGGTAGGAGTATTTATATCACGGAAAGCACGCAGCACATGTACAGATCCGGGGTTTTATTATTGTGTTTTCCGAGAGCTGCTTTACCCCCGTGTCACTGAACACTAGCTCAGGAAGAGAGTGTGGTCTCATGATTTTCCTAATGTATTCAACCATAAAATCCCTTTAAAATTTCATCCTGTGGGAAACATTTTGGGCAGGAAGTCACGTTCTACAGAAAATACTTTGGAAAATGTTGTCCTCTGCAAGGATACTTTAATAAATGCCCTGGAAGATGAGTGAGATGAGCGAATAGTAAATGAGCACCTCTCGTGCCCTGTGCATGATGGTGGAGGCCTTATGTTTACTACTGTGTGTAATTCTCACAGCGCCAGTTGAGATACAGGTGTGCCTGCACTTTACAAATGGAGGTGTGTGAAAGAAACTTCCTCACTACAGCCATCACACAGCCCATTCCCATGAGAGATTACAATGTCTAGTGGGTGATTTTGGCACTGGGATTTAAGTAATACTTTCAGAAGAGTTTGTCAAACAATTAGCAGATCGGTCATGAGCTATTCTTGCAATCTAGCCATCTAAAGTTGCCAAAGATACTTCTAGAAAGTAGAAGAGCAGGAATTAAAAGTCCCAGTTGATCCACAATCCTGTCTTCTCTCTCTCTATATATATTTTTTCCTTATACTGAGAGTCGTGGATATACCAGATTTTTTAACCTTTTTTTAAGTCACGTTTTAAAGATGTCAATTTCTGACCACTCTTTATTTCCCAAAGGCAATTCTAACCTCAGCCAAAATTAAGAACCACTAACACTTACATGAACAGCGTTTAGAGATTATCCGGAAAATTCTCATTTTACAGGTAGGGTGACTGAGAGCCACAGAAGGAAGTGATCTCTTCAGAGTCCCACAAGACTCTGGGGCCTTTGACTCCTGTACAACACTGTTTTCAGTTAACACAAAGATGTTCAGACCTCAGTGCCTTAAGGAGATGATTTCAACTGGAATCCAAACCTTTCTGGATAACCAGGGCTTGACTGATCTCCCACCAAGAACAGGCTTATCAGTTCACAGCCTTCAAGGAAAGATATTCTTTATTGCAAGGACATTGTCTTGAGCTGTGTGTGAAACATAGCTACACTGTTCTCTCTGTGTCCTTTATGCTCACCCTAGAGGTACCTCTGATCCAGTTGCAAAAGCTAGGGCCTGGAAAAGTCACCACCACAGGCATGATCTAGCAGTGTCTTCTCCCTTCTGGTGTGGTTTGTTGTTGATGCCTATTTGGGGGCTCCCTGGAATATGTCTTCTGAAACATATTAGAAATTCTGAATAGAGGCTCAGCCACCTGAGCAATGGATGTCAACATAACATAGTAACAAGGTCTAAGTGGTATTTAAATGTAATCTGGCACTGAAGGTGAGGGATAGCTCAGGAGGCTAAGTTTGTACTCCATAAGCCTGAAGGCCCAAGCTCAGTCCCCAACACTCATACAAAAGCCAGCTGCAGCAATGTGCCCCTGTAATCTCAGTACTGGGCAGGCACAGAGAGAAGGTTCCCACGGTCTCACTGGCCAGCCAGGGTAATCAGATAGGTGGGATTCAGGCTCAGTGAAAGGCTCGCTCTCAAAAAATAAGATGGAGAACAATTGAAAAAGATACCCAGTGTAGACTTCTTGGTTCCATGTGCACATGTTGTGTGTACACATGCAAACACACACACACGAAAAGAAAATTAACACAGGAACAAGTATACACTGATACTGTACATACACTGTTCTGTATTTTAAGCAGGAAAGTATTTAATTTAGGTGATGTTTAAAGCCTATAAAATATTTTGTATAAAGTATTCAATCTTTATTCTGGAGCTTATATTTTTCTGACCTACCCTTGATGGTTTGACTATGAAATTCTCTAGTGAGTGAGTGACTGAGCTATTCTGATGTACAGATTATGGACTGTAACTAAATCAAGTGTTGAGGGCGGTCTGTTGAAGTGGCTGACTTTAATATTTAAAATATCTCATCTGCTTGTTGATGATTCATTCATTCAATAAGTAATCTTGAGTATGCTGGATTTGTGGATATAGAGATAGACCAAGATGATGTCTTTAAGGATAGTGAAAATTAAAAGATTTCAGGAGTGTGGGGAAAGTCATTATAGAAGAACAAATAAGAAACTGAATAAGGAGCCACAGAGGAGATGTATATTGAAGGGTGAGCAGATGCATGTGATAGAAGTCTAGCCTGGGGGGGTGGTGTACTTTAAAATCACATCACAGACTTCTCTTGGCTGCAGACAAAACAAAAGGAGGCACATTAGGGGCACAGGGGCCAACATGAAAGAAGGCCCAAGATGGTGTAACTCACAGATGCTAAGAAGGCCGGTGGAGCTGAAGCTGAGTTAGACAGGAGAAAGGGGAGAAAGATGACATTGGACAGACCACCAGAGATCAAGCCCTGCAGGAGGTCAGAATTCCTGGTACAACTGTAGCACAAATCAGGTACCTGACCTTGTAAGCTAAGGAGCTCACTAGCAAGGCCAGGCGAGTCATGGAAAGGCTCCAAGCAGCCTTCCCTGACATTAGTTCATTGATCGGTTGACATATTAGTTTTCCACTGCTGTGCCAAATGCCTTAAGGAAAGAAAGGTTTGGTTTGGCTCAGACTTTCATGGGTTTCAGTCCAGGGTTGCCTGGCCCCGCCGCATTGGGGCATCTGAGACCTAGGCAAAGTCACAGGAGGAAATACGAAACAAAGCAAAGCTGCTCACTTCATGGCAGCCAGGAAGCAGAGAGACAGACTGGAAAAGGAACCTGTGACAAGATATAGTCTCCAGAAGCTTGTCCCCCCAACTAAACTCCACCACCTCACACTTCTACCATCTCAAAAATGATACTGGATTATTGCTGTGTCAAAGATAATCATAATCCATCCGTGGGCTGATCCAAATGAACCCTAAGGATCCTTTCTTAATGAGCCTCTCAGCTGGCAGCCAAGCCTCCCAAGGGAAAATCAGGGATAAAAGCAATAGTAGTTCAGACTTAAGAAACTCACCTGTCAGACATAGTCGCTGATACTAGCACATTAAATAGGACAAACCAAAGTCCAGGGGGCCGGGGGGAGAGACTCTCACTGAAAATCACGTTACATGGTATGAAACTGATGGTCAAGGGTGTCCTAGTTCTCTTGTCATGGTGACTAAATCCATGAAAAGGGGCAAAGGAAGAAAGGTTAGGCTCTTAGTTGTGTGATGAAGGAGGCGTGATGGCAGCTGAGCACCAGCCATAATGGCAGGAACTTGCTATGTAAGCTGCTACATCCCCATGGATCAAAAAGCATGGAAGGGCCAGGAATCGCCCTCTACTTTAGACCCTACTTCCCCTTCATCATCTACCAGCTAGAACCCACATCCAAACTGTTCTCGTCTCAGTCAGTGTTCTCCTGCTGTGAAGAGCCACCATGACAATAGCAACTCTCATACAGGAAAACATTCAATGGGGGGGGGTGGCTTACGTACAGTTCCGAGGTTTAGTCCACTGTCGTCATGGTGGGAAGTATGGTGGCACGCAGGCAGACATGGTGCTGGACAGGTAGCCAGGAGTTCTACATCTGGGTTGGCAGGCAGCAGGGGGAGGGGGTGGGGGGAGAGGGAGAGGGAGAGAGAGGGAGAGAAAGAGAAAGCGAGCCACTGGGCCTGGTTAGAGCCTCTGAAACCTCAAAGCCCACCCCCAGGGACACACTTCCTCCAACAAGGCCACACCTACTCCAACAAGGCCACACCTACTCTAACAAGGCCACACCTACTCCAACAAGGCCACACCTACTCTAACAAGGCACAGCTCCACCGTTCTACAACCTCCAAAAACAACAGCAGCAGCAGCAGACCAAGTGCCCAAACACATGAGCTGTGATAATATTTGTTATTTAAATATCAATAAACCTACAGTGAGAATAAATCAGTGTGAGACCGTGCATAAAGGCAAACAAGAGGCGGGGAAACCGCGATAGCACAGACCATCAAGGTGGTTCTCTATATGCCGATCTAAAACCTAAATGACAAGAAGCCATCTGTGTGGGAAAGACCCTGGCCCAATGTCTTGACTACCCACTCAGCTGCAGAGACGGTCATCTGAGTGAGGTTATCAGACTCGCGCTGAAAAGCCAGAAGGACCAGGAAGTAAGGGACTGATCAAGAAGACAACAGCCAGGTTAGGAGGTTAGAACTAGTGCTGGCAAGGAGAGGCATCTCACCAAGCCGAACTCATGAAAAACGTGGAGCAGATACGCCAGGAAAGAGAACAGGATAGGCCCTGATGTGGTGCTTCACACTTATGAGCTCAGCACTATGAAGTCCAGAAGCAGAAGAATCTGAGGGGAGCCTCGGCTACAAAGTAGTCCTATGTCTCAAGAATTAAAAAAAGGAGAGATGGGGAACTAACTCAGTGGTTAAAGACCTTGTCGTGTAAATAGCAAAAATGGTGACCAGAGCTTGTTGAATTTCCCAAGGTCCTCATAAATCTTGGGTGGGCGTGGCAGTCAGCCTGTAAGTCCAGCACTCGGGAAGAAGAGATGTAGGATCCCCAGAACAAACTAACTCTCTAATCTAAGAACCAGAGAGTTCTGGGTTCACTTTAGAGACTTTGCCATTGAAGGAGACTTCTGATGTCAACCTTGGGCTTCCATGCACCCACACACACATGAAAAAGGAAGGAGAAGGGAGGAGAGGCCCTGGGCGGAGTGAATAGGGATGCTGAAGAATCTTGCTTCTGCATGGAGAATACAGTTATTCCAAGTGCCTGCTCCATCTCTGCCTCCAACAACCAGCTCCTCTTGCTTTCTCTTCCTTTCTTCTCCCCCATCACTTTAGCTGGTGTCTGGCTACCTAAAGTTTTTCAATCGCCCTATAGTACTGAAACTTCAAATCTAGCTCCTGCAAATTCTCAAGAGAAGGCATCTGATGGGCTCCAATCATCTCTTCGCATCATATTCCTAGTCATTTTCAGGCCAGGTATCAGGTTAAACACAGCACAGAGCCCGTGCAGCGCTCACAGAGATCCCGCTGTACACAGCAGTCATGGACTGTACAGGGTGACCAGTTTGTCCCAGCCTGCTCATGAATTTCCTAGTTTTAAAACTACAGCTGTCATGTCTGAGGACCCTCCTCCATACTTAGCAAAGCGGGACAGGACAGTTGGTCACCCTATGTACTGTGGGAGGGACCGTTCCTTTTGGAGTTGTGGAAGGTTCACTGGAGTGATAGACTCTAGTGGATTACTGCAGGTAAGGTACAGTGCCCACTCAAAGGTTCCAGTAATCGGCAGACTTAGTCTCCAGGGTAGGTGTATGGGCAGGTGGGAGAACCTCTTAGAGGCAGAGCCTGGTGGAAGGCCCATAGTCATCGGTAATGTGCTCCTGGCATAGCGGATGTTTCTCAGAAGACCTCTTGGTAGTTCGTGACAGAGTTGCTAAGAAGCGGGCAAGTCTGGCCCTTCCTGCCTCCCTGATTCCAGGCTGTAGTCGTGGCCACCTGTTCTGAATCTTACTCCTTTCATTCCCATTCAGCATTTGTCACCAGGACTTAGTCAGTGTCACCACCATGCCTCTGAACCTCCAAAACTGTGAACCAAGCAACCCTCTTTTTCTTCATAAGTATCCTGTGTCGGGAGTTTTGTTACAGTGATGGCAAGCTAGCGCACCAGGGTATGGAGGAATTGGTACTTTCATCACCAGTGACAAGAATTAAAACTATTATGACATTTCCACGGAGCAGAAACTATAGAAATATCTTCTTTGTTTCAGAAACCCTCTGATAAGTCTTAAGTGCAGACATTCAGATTCAGATATTCACAGAAGCATTATTTGTCAAAGTAAAATTGTAGAAGAAACCTAAGTCATCATGAACAGGGAATTATCAAAATAAACTAGAATGAACCAATAGAATATTGGTTATTATTAAGACTCATTCAAATGAATGAAACAGCGTCCTGAACATTGACATGGAACTCTTCCATGACATAATCCTAAAAAGAAAAAAAGGCAGGTGATTAAATAGTCCCATAGAATACTTATATAAAATGAAGATGAGGTTATTATTATGCATAGAAAAAGTTATGAAAATATCCCACTGAAGTAGCTACAGGTGATATGCATCTTTAAATTTATGTTTTTTTCTAGTGCTTTGTGTATTGAGTGGTATTTTCCTGTTTGGATAATTTCCCATTTTTTAAAGAGACAGAAAACAAATCCTGGTCCAACATGCCGGATAAAATAGTGTTTTCATTCAAAAAGGGTTCCTATTTTCTACTTTTGTTCTGGTTCATTAATTTTAGAACATGTTGAGGTTTTGATTCAGGCTCCAGCTGATCCACTAGGGTTGTGTTTTGTTTAAAAACAAAACAAAACAAATGACTGATTCCATTTACATTGCATTTATAGAAAATTAATGCTGGGGTTTGGTTCCAGATTCAAATGGTGGAGTGGTTAGTTCTCATTCTCGGTTCACCATTCAGTGTCAGCTCAAGTCATTCTGTGGAATTCCCACAGTAACCCTGGATAATTGGAATGGCAGAGAAAGAGAGTTAGAGCCCTAATTATACAGAAAATTGCTATGTTTCTCATCTTGGAAAGGCCTACAAGAGGCCTCTTTCCCTAGGGTGCAGCATGAAGCCACAGCTGGGACATTTCCAGAAGGCCAGAACTACACTGCTCCAGGACATCAGCTCTTCTATGCCCTTAACCCCAGATTGTTGCAAATAAACAGGATCTGGCTCCTTGTCCTTTCATTGCCTAACTGAGCCTGGGCACTTCCCTCCTCATGCAATACCCGTGCACCATCTCCCAAAAAGTTTGATCCAGGCCAAACAACATGCAGTAACATTCCTTCATCATGGAGTCACCCTTGGCCATGGTCCACAGCAGGAAATGGCCGGCTAAAAGGTCATGTGTATGGCAGGCACCAGAGCTCCCCACCAGCACAGCACACACCTCTTGTTTCTAAGGTGTGCCCTGGGCTGTGGAGAGGACTTGGCACTTTTCCTTATATTTTGTTATTTATTGAGAGTGGTTGTTTGTTTTTGACACAAGGTCTTACTATGTAGCCCAGGTTGGTCTTAAGTTCATAGTAATCTTCCTGCCTCAGTGTCCTGAGTCCTGGGATCACACTATGCCATACCAGACTTTAGGTGCTTCTCTCTTGGAAGAACTGAGGGTGTGAAGAAGGAGGCAAACATGAGAAAGGAACCGCAGACCTGGAGTTCCTGGCTCAGAGAAGCTGCTCCCATAGAAATTGCCAGGACAGCTCTTTTCACAACCTATCAGTCATGATCACCAAAGGACCCGTGAAGACTCACTCCTCAAGGCTTTAACAGAGACCACTAGCGGGGAAGAGGACGTTCTTGGAACTGTATCTTCCCACGAGGTGCAGCTCAATGTCCCTATTTATACACAAGCAGTGGAGAATTGTCCCACTCTCACACTATAGTGCCCACCACCAGAACTGAGGGGAAGGGCTGCCTAAGGGTACCAGTAGGAAAGAAGGACAGCATTGTCCGTAGACCATTTCAGATCATTATACAGTTGACTGCTATCCAGGCTGCTTTTTATTAACCACACACAAACCATTTTCCAACAACACCAGTGAGAAATATTTTTTGGCATCTGGATCAACCACTCCAACCAACCCCATGCGGGGCCCAGCACTGCCTGCTGCAGATTATATGCTTCACAGATGATAGTTAGGATCCTTGTGTTACGAGACACGTTAACAATCATGTAACGGATTCTTCTTCCTGTGCAGTCATAATCCAGTTTACAGTTGTGAACACTAGCTACAGTACCCTAGGGAGATGCAAAATATTATAGAGTGGCTTCAAGCCTGAGCTTCTCTTTTCACCAGAGCATGAACAGGTTACAAAATATTTTTTCTATATTTGCTCCTGATTCTCATACTGTTTCTAAGAAGGAGGCGCAACTGTGCTCCTTTACCATATGAAAACACAGAGGCTTGGGAAGGTAAAGGAACCAACCCAGGAGCATTGGCAGAACTGAGGCAGAAACCTACAGGCACTCTCCGTCAGCCTGAAGTGTCCAGGGTGTGTAAGACTTTCTCCTTTGGGCTAGGGAAATGGCTTAGGGGATAAAAACATTTATCCTATGAAAACACTTACCCTACAAATAGGAGAACCAGAGTTTGGACTTCTAAGAACTTACATAAAAGCTAAGGAAGTGTGGCAGCCACCTGTAATTCCTGTACTTGGGAGGCAGAGCTGGGATCGCCAGGGCAAGCTGGGTAGGTGGAACTGGTGAGTTCCATGCTTAACAAGAGGCCCTGCCTCAACAGACTATGTAGAAAGTGACCAAGGAAGACACTTGATGTCAACTTGAAGAATTTACATATATGCACACATGCGAATGTGCACCTACTCAAACAGTGACCCCACTCACATGCAGGCACAAAGACATGTGGGGAGCAGAAAAGGCACATAGCAGGGAAGGACACTTTTCCCAAAATCGTCAGGAGATAACAAGTCAGTCTACTGACCTTTAGAGGTCATTGGAACTGCAGAGAAAGGGGTCAAGTAACTGCTTCATGCTTGGTCTCTCCTCTCATTATCTTATTTGAGCCTCTCAGAAGCCCCAAGAGGCTCATCATCACAGGGAAGGAAGCCAGATCTCAGAAAGATAAAGTGTACATACTCAGTCGGACATGGATCAGCAAGGGGAGAACCGAAAAGTAAACACTAGAGCCCCTGGCTGGACCTCTCATGCCACAGTGGTCCTGAGTGAAGGCGAGGGTTGGCAGCATGGTTGATGTGGGTTGAGGAAAGCTTTTGAGCTTCTGAGAAAGGAGTATTTGGGAAAATAAATGCTGAAGTCCACACTTCTCAGAATCAGTGGTGGTTCCTATTTGAGGTCTCGGATGAATGGGATGACTAAGGCTTCTCACATATGGCCTGGGTTTCCCCAACTTACATTAACATGAGTCCCTGGGCAGCTGCTTCCAGGGAGACCAAGAACCATCAAAACTTGTGCTGTTTAAAATACGCTGGAAATACTTATGTATTTGTTAATCCAGACATTGCCTATCAGAGGCTTTTATCGATATCAACATTATCATAATGATTATTACAATGATGCAAGTAATAGGTGCCCATGTTAAAAATTAAAAAAAGAAAAAACTAAATAAATAGAGTATAAAAAGCACTAAGCCATGGAGTGAGATCATCTTAAAGGTAAGCTAGTCTCTATTGTGGGTAATTGGTATGGAGCAGGACACAGTGGAGGGAAGATAGTCTCCTGAAGAAGTAGAGCACTAAGTGAGGAAGAGATACCAGGTCCTCTTGGGAAAGATGGGAAAAGGCCAGCAAAATTGAGGTGAGAGACTTGGAAGCAGGCAGAAGGGAGACAGATCTGGTATAAGACATAGGACTCTCCTGGAACAGAAGCAAAAGAGGACAGTGAAGTTCAGAGAGGGGTGGCCAGTCAGAGATCAAAGAGCTTGGTTCAAGGGCTCCCAAGCAGCTTGATGAAAACAGATTCGCTGCTGTTGATTCCTTCTGGATCCTTCTGGATCACAGGTCCTCCCCCTAGCCCCCTGCCTCTCTCTTCTCTTCAGTCTCTCCTTATTTCAGCCCATTCTGCCTCAAGAACATTAACATTCAGTACAAATACAGTGACAATGAATTGTCTGTTTTTGAGGCTGTGTGAAAGTCCCGTTTTTTTCCTTAAAATTTTTTAAGATAATTGTATTGAGCACGAAATTCTAATTTGACCATCCCCTGCCTCGACTCTTTAAATCCAGCACTTCATTATCTTCTAGTCTACATAATTTTTAGCCAGGAGTCGGCTGTTGCTCTTGTTTCTGTCCTTTTCTACCTCAAGGCATGTTTTGTTTCTCTTTTAAAATTTCCTACTTGTTACTTATTTCTTTCTGAAAAGTAATAGTAAGTTCTTTAGTATGATTTGTTTTTTGGTTGATTGTCATTGTTTCTGTCTTTGAGGTTCACTGAGCTTTGGGGACTTCAGTTTTCTATCTCATTTAGGAAGACATTTCAATTAATTCTTTTCAACAACTTTTCTGTCTTCTCTTCTTCTGGGACTCCAGTTACACATACATCAGACTGCTTCCTCTTGTCCCACTGTTAATCCTACTGAATGAGAGTAAAGATCATTACCCAGATTCTTAATTAAACAAGTTTTACTTTCTGTCAGTCAGTGCTATCTCCCTAAAGTGGGGTTTAAAAGAACAGCACCGGACATAGGGGAAAGTGGGATTTATATAGCTCAGAAACTGCAAGTCTTGGGGTTTGCAAAGGCTGGGGGATTTTTCAGAGGAATTTTGGTTATGTAGGAACTTGGCAGAATATCTAAAAATTATCTGACAGAATATCTTCTCTATAACACTGGAGGTCATGGTGTAGGGTGTGGAATGTCAAATTCCAGAAAATTGGTCAAGACATGGTCAAACCCAAGTTTTGCAAGAAACAGGATGAATTTATTTTGACTGTGTAACAAGATGGATTCTAATCTTAAGACAGAATCAGCTGGCCTATCTCCACATCTCAGGAAGGTACTATTTTCTTTCATTTTCCTGGTACTTGATATTGGATTAGATTCCCTAGATATAATTTCAAGTTCAGTAACCTTTTCTTCTACAGTAGAGAATCTGATGTTAATGCCATTTCATGTATTTATTATTATAGACATTGTCCTTCTCACCCAATGTCAATTTCAGGAGCCCCCATGCACATGCACCTGCACACATGTGCAGTCTTTTACATCTTCAGTTTTGTTCTTCTCATTTTTCTTTTGTATCCTTAACATACTCATGAGACTTATAATAGATTCTTAACTAATAAACTATATCTACTAATGTTAGTATTTTTTTATTTTTATTTTTTGAAACAGAGTTTCTCTGTGTAGCCCTGGCTGTCCTGAAACTCACTCTGTAGACCAGGCTGGCCTCAAACTCAGAGATCTGCCTGCCTCTGCCTTCCGAGTGCTGGGATTAAAGGCATGTGCTACCATGACCTCTCCTAAGGTTACCATTTCCATCATCTATAGATGTGATTCTTTTGATTGTGTTTTCTTCTCATTTTGAGTCATATTTTTCTTCTTTTTTACATAGTCAGTGTCTTAGTATTCTACTGCTGTGAAGAGACAGCATGACCCCAGAACCTCTTATAAAGGAAAGCATTTAATTGAGGCTGGCTTATACTTTCAGAGGTTTAGTCCATTCGTGGTAAGGAGCATGGTGGCACTCAGAAAGGCCTGGTACTAGAGAAATAGCCACGAGTTCTACATCTGGATCTGTAGGCAACAGGAAGAGAGAGAGCATCTGAGTCTGACTTGGGACCTTGAAAAAGCCCACTCCCAGTGACGTAATTCCTCCACCAAGGCCACACCTCCTAATCATTTCCAATAGTGCCCTACCCTGATAATCAAGCATTCAAGTTTATGAGTCCATGGGGGCCATTCTTATTCAAATTATCACAGTTGGTTAGATGCTGGAAATTATTACTTTTATGTTGATGAATGGTGGATTTTGTTATGTTTATTTCAAGAGCATTGGATTTTAATTCTAATGATCAACTTGCAACTTTGAATTTAGTTTTATCTTTTAAAAGACTTCTTTTAAGCTTTGTTATGACTTGTCCAAAGCAGAATTTATTTGGGGACTAATAAAGTATCATTACTAGGGTGTCACTGTTGAAGATGCTACCCAATGCCTATAAATTATAGTTTCTCCACTCTGGTTTTTAGACTCACCAATTATTCTTATTCTTGTATGGATCCTGGACATGTTTTGACCTATTGCTTTCCAAAGGATTGCTTTCTCCTCTGGAGTCATGGAATCTCATCTCATGCATGCTCAAATCTGTTTTCAGAGTAATGGGACATCTCTGAAAATCTTGGAAGTATCTTCCCCTCTCTCCCTTCTCTCTTCCCTTCCCTTTACCTCTTTTCTTTCCTTGCTTGCAGATTCTCACAAATTCTGACATAATAACCTCAAACTTAAGTCTCTATCACCTTAGTCCCATGAGGCTGCCCAGCTTCCTGAATCCTCACTCTTGCTTCCTTCCCCCTGCATGTGCAGCCTGGAAGCTGACTCAAGGTAATACGCTAACACAATCATGGGATTTGGTTTTCTTACTTTCAAAAAGCACAATTGTATCACTTCTCAGCATTTTTTGCTAAGATCAAGTGCAGAAATCACAGTCTTGTGCTGTCAGTTGTCTACTCTTTAAAAACATGGTTTTCTTTGTTTTGCACTTGTATGATACTGTAGAGAACGGAGTGCGAGATGTCCCACAACAATTAGTTATACACAGAAGGATCACAAATTCTAACACATTTTAAGCAGGAGTGTGGTTGAATAAGATGTGTCATTAAAAACCAAAATCATTCTGAGTACTCTATAGAAAATGGATTGAAAACAATAATGAAGACCAAACCTGAGGCTATTGAAGCAACAGAGGATGTTGACTTGTGTTTAGGGCAGCAGTAATGAAGAGGACCAAAGAGAGACACGCGTGAAATGAATTTCGATTTTACAAGATTCAGAGGTTGGCTGTCAGATGCTTACCAAGGATGAGTCTGACTGCTGGAACGAGCAGTTGAGTAAATGATGCTGTCATTGAAAACAGCAGAGTGATGGGAATTTGGGGTCAAAGGCCATGAGCTTTGTTTTGAAAATGTTCTTGTGCCTGGGAGACATACACATAGTTGATGCCGGCTAGGCTGGTGGATTGAAGCTCAAAAGAGAGATCTGGGCTAAGTTGCTCAAGAATATCGTGTGCATGGTTTTCTCCTCACTTATTGTCCCAAAGTACTAGCCACAGGGGGTGCATATCTAATCCCTTGAGGTTATGAGGTCTCAGAAGGCTGGCTGTTATGTTTTCCTCTCTGTAGCCTACAAGTACCTGGCACATAGGTTGACACCTGGTAGGTACTCACTGAGTGTCTATGAACGAGGTAGTGGCTGTTTTCATCATTCCATTCCAACTCCTTATTCCATACTCTAAGATTCCCATTTGCCCTCTGGCTGTTTGAAGAATTGTCTCAAGTTTCATTGTTCTTGTTGGTTTTTTGGGTTCCAGGCAGACTTTTCTCATTAGTGTGTTAGTCATCAGGAGGGATGGTCATAACCCTCCCTTTTCACAGTAGGGATGGGTCATGTCAACTCAGAGGTTCCATCCTGGAGCTGGAGTTGGTACCAACTATGTAGGAGGCCATCTCCATTCCAGTAGGGATGTTTTTTGGTCCAAGGCTTGGGCTGAGAGAAATCTCTAGGCTTTCCAAGGGCTTTGGAATTTCACATACTTCTCATGAACCTAAGACTCTAATCTCTGTGGCCAATCCCTGAGTTAACTTTAAAGTTGCCCAAAGAAGGAAAGAGCCAAGCCTATTGTAAAAGATGAAACATCTGAAAGTCTCAGAGTTTAAAAATCATATTGATTTTTTTAAGTGGAAAATGTCAGTTGTGTTGGAAAGAGCTTTGTTCTACAGATCAAAGAACCTAAGTTATTGGTCTGAAATTGACTCTATGAGATTGAGAAGCACTTTCTCTTCTCTGGTCCCTTTCCTGAAACTGAGAGGACATTGAAAAGACCTTGAAAGTCTCTTCTATTAGTTAGAATCAGAGGTATTCTATGCTGGGAAATACAGTTTTAACCCTTCCTCAAGGTGCTTAAAATCTTAGAAATAAATTGAAGGATGAACTGACCCTCTACCATCCTTCTAAGACAGACATTCTACTTCCTTTAAATATGATTCACATATATTTTTCCTCTGTAAACTTTCTGCAGATGAAGAAATTATGTGACTTATTCAAGGTCACATAATAGGTCCACATGAAACATAACCTGCAACTCCTCAGCACATAGAGGCACATGCATGTACACACACACACACCACTAAACCCCATCAAAGCTGTGTATCTACTACCCTTTCTCTTTGACACCATACGCTGTCTCTGAAGCTCTGCTGTCCCTGCTGTAGAACATTCCTGTTCAGAGGGAGTTAAAAGAGCAGGATTGGAATATTAAGCCTCCCTGCCCATTGGCAATTGCATTTCCTCTGAACAGAGCCCAGCAAGCCTTGGCTCAAGGGAGTCTAGCAGCACATGTGGAGCTCTGGATTGTCAGAACCAACTTCAGTCCACATGCCACTGGAACAAGCCCACACCCTGCTCTCCATCAGGTAAAGCCCCTAAGAGAAGTGGTCTGTGGTTGAGGCACTGCTGCCTTTGGAACAGTTATGGATGTTATCCTGTAGGCTGCCTGGTCCAACTCTGTCAATGTGTCCAGCCAAGCTTAGTGAAGCCACTGGAGATGGTGGGCCAAGCTTTTTATAAAGCCAGGCCAAGTTTCAGAGTGTCTAGTGCCAAGGCTGGAGGTCTGACCCAGTGACAATTAAGACTTCCAGATGCTTGTTGACAGTTCACTTCTCATAAGCTTTCTGACCTTGGGCCTTGGTGACCTGTCCAGGCCTCATGACCTTGTATAAATAAAATGGAGACAACTTGACACCTTGCTACCCTGAAGTACATTATCCACTTTCTCTTGTCGCCTCACTGAGTATTTGCAGAAGTCTAAGGTCCCAGATCTTCCTCAAGTACACAGAAGATAAATATTTATTATTGAGAGTAGACCTCACAATTGAAGGGTTTTCCAAGTCTGTAGATTCTAAATATCTGGGACAAGTGAATTATTTTATGAAAGAAAGGGTGAGAGATTTTTAGGGTAAGGATGAACAGTAAATGTCACCTAGCAGAATGGTGTGCTGTTTAAGAGAAGGGGAAGCCTATTGGCCAAAGAAACAAAGACAAGAAGCTAAGATAAATGGAGATTTATGAATTTCTCTGATGTCAACCCCTTCTAGAATTACTCTTGAGGTTTTCGGTAAAACCTACCATGTACATTTTCTCCTGATAACTAAAAAAAGGTGCAGACTTCCACATACTGGAGAGCTTGAGACTAAGACACGGTGTATTAGTTATGTATTGTGTATAACAAACAGCCCCTAAACGTCTACTTCAACTGTGTTTATTGCTCATGAATCTAGAGTTGGTTGTTGCTGACTGAGAGGCTTCTCTGCTTTTGACTTGTCTTGCTCACGTGCCTGGGAACAGCAAGGTGCTTGGCACCTTGCTTGGCTGTTGGACAACAACAGCCTGTTGTCCAGCAACAGCTTGTCTGTTGGACAGTTGAGGAATCTCAGCTCTGTTCCATGTATCTCTTTCACTTCAGCAGGCTTGCTCAGGCATGTCCTAAGATGGTGTAGAGTTAGAAGACCTAGTAAGAATGTGCAAATGCATGCTCAGGTCTCTACTTGCTTCAAGTCTGTTAGCACCCCATTGGCCAGAGAAAATATAACCAAACCCAGAGTCACATAGTAGAAGAATACTTCTACTTCACCTTGCAATGAACACTGACTGGCATCACTTCAGGTAGTGGCTGTCCTAACAGCCTGAGGATGACTTAGAACAGAGCCCCCAGCTATCCTTTGGTAAACAGGTCATACAAGAAACAAACCTTCTTTGTTTCATAATAAAACATTTGGGGAGTTTTCTTATTCATTCAGCCTAGCAAAGCTAGCCTACCATTATAATGATCACCCAGAACATGCTAAGTTCAAGGACTTCATTTCCATTGGGCATTTAGATGCATTCACAAAATATCAGATATCTATTTGAACCGAGATTCTCTTTTATTCTACCTGCTAAAAACCAGATAGGTTGAATAGTCATTTCCATATTATTATAGATGAAGAAACTGAAACTCAAATTGCTCAAACAGTTTGCCAAGGTTACAGAACTGGTAAGTGGCAGTGTAAGATATAATAAACACAGGCCCACCTGATTCCAGTGGTCAGGCTCGTAGCTACTCCAAGCTACTTTGATTCTGTGAATGCTCTTTCATGGGGATTATCTACTCTACAACAATAACTTGCCCCAGTAAGGGGATTTAAATATAGTGGCCCATTGAGTCAGGACACTTTACAGATGGAGCCATACTTAATTATACATAATTGACCCAAATCCCAGCCCTGTGTAGGGCTCCTGATTTTTAGCACCAGCTAGAGTAGCAGAGAACCTGGCCATCTCACCAGTGAACTGTTTACCCAGACAGACCAGAAGTTTTCTTTTCTCCAAGTATTAAATCTTGCAGCCAAGTTACAGGGAGGCACATTGTTTAGCTTGGTTTGGCAAGCCATGAGCCAGGCTCCACCAGATTTCATTCAAGGGCGGGGTCCATCAGTGCAATAAGACAGGGGATAAAAGGCTTATGTCAAAACATGATGGGAAGGATAAGTGGAGAAGAGAAGGAGGCAGACCCCACCCCTCCTCTTATCTTCCTTCTGAGCCAAAGAGAGAGGGAATAGAACAAATTGTCAATAAGGATCATGGGAAAATCAGCTTTCACCTACTCATTCTTTCATCCGAGAACTGTTGGTCCAGCATCTGTGCTGTCAGCCACCATGCTGGAGGCTGGGAAAAAACTAGTGTAGCATTTCTGGTTTAGAAAGAACCAAAAATGATTGAGAGACATACTTATGAGTCAAACGATATTTACTCTACTCTCAAATCTACTCAAAACAACAAAAAGGGTAAAAATAATGAAGACTATTTCATATTCAGTGAAGGTAGACAATGGCTGTGCGGCTGAGATGAAGTCCTCAGTAGTGATTATTTGAGTCCTTTCATAATGAGTAATGGATAGAGAACAGCTGTTTAGTCAGGGACCACAGTGATGGGTCCCCATAGGCAGAATGGGAACAGATATATATGCCACTTCTGGGCCCGGGTGATGAAGACGTAGGTAATCCCTTTCTTCTCCTCTCCTCTTTTCTCCTCCTCTCTCCTCTCCTTTCTTTCTTTTCCCTTTCCTTCTCCACTCCTCTTCTTTCCCCTCTTTTCCTCTCCTTTCCCATCCTCCCCTCTGCTCCTTCCCCTCTCTCCCTCTCCCTTTCTTTAGTTAGATTGAAGAGACTCTAAGACGCATACACACACACACACACACACACACACACCAAAAAAAGAAAGAAAGAAATGCAGACTCCTGACTCAGCACATATGACAAGTCACCTGAAGGTCAGAAACATCTGCAACGGGCTCCTACGCAAGTAAGAAATAAACTCGTATCATGTAAAACAATCAGCATTTAGAGATGGGGGTTGTTCGTTACAGAGCTGATATTACTCTGAGTACATCAGGGTAGAATTCATATCTGCTATACATCAGATCCTTGGAAGATACTAGAAGTCAAGCAGTTTGCTAGATTCTCTTGATAGGAAGAAATAGCAGAATCCTTTGACGATGAATACATGATCATGCTTTGGAGAAGGAACAGAGATATAGGTGGAACTTGAAAGAGTGAGGTGCCCCCATCTCAACTCATTTCCATGAGGCAGGAAAACAGATGAGAGACTGAAATGTGCACCGTGTGGATAGCGAGAATTATTCAGCCCAAATCCTCATGGAGTCTTGGAAGTGAAGTATAAGAGAAAGGAGAATAGGGTCAGCCTTGCAGCTTGCCACTAAACTCAATGCATAACCACTGAGTGTAACCAGAAGACCTGCAATCCAGGGGCCATCTTTGTGACTCACATTGGCTTCATATTTGGCAGTCCTTATAACATCAGGGAGCAGCGCCTCCAGAAGCAGAGCATGTTCAGTAACAAATCCTAAGATAACAAAGTCCATTGGAAGTGGCTTTCAGCCCCAGCTCTCTCCTGTTACTTATCTCAGAAAATAACAAGCAAGAGGGAAATAGTCCCAAAGTAAAACTATGGGCAAGCAGCAGCAGCCAACATAGAAACAAAAGCCATTGAAAATAACAATAGAAGCCATAAGACAATAAATAACGGTAAAGCAAGATACAACAAAATGAGGGGAAATAACAGCAGCAAGGTGGAATTTACTTAGGAACAGAGATGTCAATACAAAGAGTAGAGATTTAAAAATGAAAGAAAGGAGAGCTAATAAAGAGAATGACAGTAACCAGTAGCAAAGCCATTCTTACGAAATAGAAAGGAGTTCACATATGCATACCAGTCATGCCTGAAGAAAACCATAGAACAACAGAATGGAAACATATTCAAGGATACTATAGAAGAAAAATTTCTGAATTGACAGACTTGAAAATAGGTTTACTTCATTATAGAACTTTAAGAATTGTCAGAACATAAAATTGGGAGGCATCCTAAAGGAAAAATCCAAGTTGCTCTTTGACTAGTCTCCATCCCTTAGTGTTAAAGGACATCGTAGCAATGAAGCCATGATGGTAAAAAGTACATCCTGAGAACTGATAGGCTGCCTTCTTGCCTTCAAGTCTGAAAACAGCAGCAAGACACTCACTCTTGGTCACCTTCAAGTTTCTGGCATGAGATTGGGAAGATCCATTATGTTGGGCCTCTGTTGGAGGTGCCATGTGGCAGTGCTGGAGAGTACTAGAGCAAACTGCTCACATTGCGAGCCAGAAAGAGAGAGAGAGAAAATAGGAAGATCCAGAATCCCCTTCAGACACCCCCCCCAATGACCTAAGGACCTCTCACTTACTCCCATCTCCTAGAGATTCCACTACTTATTAGTAGCCTTTGAGAAACACATCTCCAGACATAACCTTTACCAATACAGGCCCACAGAAAACCACACATGGCACCCCAGAGGTCATGTGAGGCTGGGGGTGGAGGGACAGAGTTGACAGTGAAGTCCAGTCCCCCAAAAGATGCATCAATGGGATCCAACTAGGAATCTCAGCGAATTTCTGAAATCTAAGCATTGATGGCAAACATTATATCCTTGTAAATACAGAACTAAGGCTGAACATCTGTGGGGATTATGGTTACAGAACAGAATGCAAATGCCCCAGACCACAATGGTATAAAAAGGGATAGGGGTGGGGAGAGAGGCGCATGCTCTAGTTTTTACATCTGCTTTAGTGGGGAGTCTGTGGGTAGAGAATACAATAGGCAAATCAAGAAACAGATTGGTGAGTCCACTGTTTAAAACATGAGAGTAAACGACTTGGACAGACAATAAACCTTCCAACCCTGAGAAGGGGCGAGGAGGACAAAAGATGCCTCACAAGCCAAACCGAAGGAAACCAGGGGAAGCGAATGGCAAAAAAATAAAAAGGCGAAGTAAACAATTTATTTTTTAAAGGAGAATAAAATGGCAATTTTAGAGCAAACATCCAACAGAACAGTCACATAATGAGTATGCTTTTCTGTGAAAATAAACTAGAAGCTACAATTTGCAGAAAAGTAACTCAGTGTAACCCCATTCGAGTCAAGTAACTATCAATATAAACATTCCCGTCTCCACTTGCTTAGAGAAATTTCTGCCAAATAAACTGATAGTCATGATTAGCTTTGAGGAACGATGCTAGGAAAACTGCAGGGAGAAGGATTTTATTCTTCAATTGACAGGATAATACAGAAAGTCCCATTACCCATGGATTTTAAACACGTAGCTTTAAATATCAAGTAAGTATAGCACAATCTAGAGAATATGACAGTGGCAGGATGCACAGAGGGAGAGGTTTAGAGAGAGCTTCAGAGGGTGGGGGCCTTACAGGACGCCTGTCACTTTCTGAGGTACCGATCAAGCCTACAAAGTAGGGATGCCTGAGGCAGACTGCTAGGGGTACTTTTCACGAATGATGGGATAGCAAGGACAGTGTGAGCATTCGCACATACGAGGGATATGGGAGTTAGTTGCAGCCATGGTGCTCCCCGTAGGACCTAAGTGTGTGCTGAGCTATTCCGAATGAATAAAAGGATGCTTCTGTGTGGATAACGGCCCTCTAGCTCCAGCTCACAGTAGGGTACAGGTGGATTCTGGGGACCTCACATAGATCCTGCTCAGCTTGGCTTCCTATCCCTGGGACCTACCCTCCTTAGGAGCAGGCAACACCTTCTTAACTGAGGGCAGTCAGCTCTGGGTTCCATGTCTACTCTTGTTCCCTAAGATTCCCTTTGTGGAACACCTCTATCATCCTCTTCACTTCTTGTGGCAAAAAAAAAAGAAAAAAGAAAAGAAGAGAAGACATGTTAAAGTGACATCAGTTCCCTTTGGCAGGACGATACTAACTGCTCCACTAGGTTTCTTCTGGTTTTGTTCTAAATTCTTAAGAGAGACAGTCTGACCATATGAGAGTCTTATGGTGGTTATTTTGGTTATAGAAAAGGGTCTGCAGTCCAGGGAAGAGAAACTTGGCCTGCTGACAGAGCGTGGCATGAGCTGTGGGGGGTAGTTAGGGGAGAACGCTGTTCTCTCTTTAAAGTGACTTCTACCATGGCCATCTTTTTAAAAAAAGTCATTTTGCATTTCTCTCTCTCTCTCTCTCTCTCTCTCTCTCTGTGTGTGTGTGTGTGTGTGTGTGTGTGTGTGTGTATGTGTGCTCGTGCGTGTGTATGAGATGATAGATGGTAGATAGGTAGATAGATGGATGGATAGATAGATAGATAGATATTCAGAACCACTGTGGAATTTGTTATAAAGGAAGCAGAGAGAACAGATTATTGAACTCTATTTCTTCTTGTGCATCACCAAGAGACTCCTGGGAATATACTCAGGACCAGGGCGGTCATTCATAATGGGAGATTCCAGAGCAGAGGTTAGTAGGTAGAGGGCATAGCTTCCCGTGTTTTACCTCAAATTCTCTAAGAGCCTATGAAATGAAAGCCACTATTGCTGTCTTACTATCAGCCAGTTATTAGTAGTAACAGGGCTAAAGGATCTGGGTTAGAAGCAGGTCTTTATGGCTTTGATGTGCAAAGTCACCCCCTTCCCACTCCTCACAGGTGTTTACACAGACATCCAACAAGGGCTCAGCCACTGCCAGTGTCCCATCCCGAACTTAAAATCGTCTAACACTTTTTCAAACTTGTTATGTGTGGGTGCTTTGCCTGTGAATGACAGGTACCTACGGAGGCTGCAAGAAGGCTACCCCAATCTGGCCAAAAAATTAGAGGAGGGGAGAAATCAATTGCCTATTTTGTTCTGTTGGTTGGTTAGTTTTGAGTTGGTTTGTGTTTTGAACTTTTTGACACAGAATCTTGTGTAGGGCCTGGGCTGGTCTCAAACTCTCCATATAGCCAAAGATTACAAAGACAGTCTGATCCTCCTGCCTCTATATCTCAAACTCTAGGGTTATAGGTGTGTGCTCCAATGCCTGGAAAAATGGTCTATTGTTTGCTGGGTGTTGCCACCACAAAAATTCCAAAGGCGAATGTCACTTCTCTCATTTGACAGTTAAGGAAATTGAGGCTTGAGGCTCTTAAGTTGGTTGCAAGGCCCCACTAATACAGAAAGATCAAGCCAATTGGCCTGTCCTACTTATGGGCCCTGCCCATGGCTGCCTGTCCCTGGACACCAGCCCAGGTATTTCCCCTGCTGAGATCTGTTTCAGTATAGCCACCACCACTGAGATGCAGTCCAGCAGAGGAGGAGGACCCTTCATCTAGCACAGAGACCATGGTCCAAGCATGGCTACACAGCCTCCAGGTGGGGGACTCGGGGAAGGTTGGGATGTTGTCCAAGATGGGCAGGTGAGAAAAGCCTTTTCAAAACACTTGGTAGAGAACCGTGGAACTGAACCACAAGTTAGCACCCAATCCTCCGAATTTAGAAGTTGTTTTCCAAATTCCTATCAGAAATCCTATAATTGCAAGAGATTGGAAGCAGGTCATTATGTCCTGAGCTGCAGACAGTGAGGATCAAGAACTCTCAGCTGCCCGGGGCCAGATAACAAAGGCAAAAATATTTCTCTTTCCCAAGAGGTTAACCAAACAACGTTCTCCTGGGTCAAGACTCATACTGAAAAATACTTATGTTTGCCCATTCCAAAGCAAGAAAACATCCACCAGCCAGCAGAGCAAAAGCATCGGAGAGTGAGACATTGTAAGGACATGGGGTTGGACATGCTCCACCATCTATGGAATTGCTTATTGATTCCTAGGACCCTCAATTTTCTCATCTGTAACATGCCCGACATGGTAGCAGGGACGAAAGTGCCAGCGATTTTATGGTTGATTCACAGTTATAGATGTTAGCATTTACTTGGACCATTCCATGAATGTCGACTGTATGCTGTGACCTGGACTCTGACAACTCTCCGGGGATTCAGTCCACCCTTGGGACACCCTGACGTCTCACCAAACGGCAGTGGAGAGGAAACAAGAACAAGTCATTGTTGAGCTCTGACTGCTCTACTTGTTATGGTGGAGATCCCAGAATGGCCTGCCTGTACGGATTCTTCCAGAAAATGGCATTGGGCTGAGAAGAGGACTGTGAGAGTCACAGTGGCTGAGGCCTGGGGAGATGGCTCAGTCAATGAAGAACTCATCGTGCGGGCTTCAAGAGTTGAGTTCAATGTCCAGCACCCATGTGAAAAGTCAGGCATGGTGGTACACACTTGTGATCCTAGCACTTGGGAGATGAAGACGTGGGGGATACTGGGATCATTTGCCAGCCAGCCTAGTTTCATCAGTGAACCTCAGTTCCCAGGGAAAGGCCCTATCTAAAAAGTCAAGGTGGACTGCTTCTTAGGAGTGACACCTGAGGTTGACCTCTGTCCTCTGTACCCATGCACACAATGTACACACAGGCACAGCATTGCCAGCTTCCTGCAGAGCACTTGAGAGGGGCCAGCACTGCTTCGAGACTCAGAAGGTTTGCTGGAATTAGCAATGAGAAGAGATGTGGAGAGAGGTTTCCATCCAGGTGGGCTCCCATGGACAAAGTCCTTCAGAGGACAAGGAACAGCTGGTTAGAGAAGATAAGAGGCCAGAAGCAAGAGGCAGGGAGACAGACTATTAGGTAAGGAGGGAGGTGGGGCTGGGTGTCTTGCCTTAAGTGTTGGAAGGCAGGAAAGGCTTAAGCAGAGTCACACCATCAGAACGTGGTTAGGAAGGTATTGCAGAGAGCCCACTGAGGACAACGGGGGTCTTGTTTTAGATGGAAACAATGTAAAGAGAGAAACAGGATGGAGGCAAATTCCTTGATTCTTCATGTTCAATGGGTACCAAGGAACACACCCATCCTCTGGATTAGGCATGTGGAGGAATTCCAGTGCCTGTTCCCTGAGATAGGGAAAGCTGGAGAGAGCAAGGATTATGGAGAAAAAAATCCGTGACTGAGAAATGACATAGAGAAAAATAATGCTGATCTAGGACTCGAGCCCCTTTTCCTTCCTGTGTTGCTGGTATTTATCTGTATGTCACCCAGGACATGCCATTTCTTCATACAAAGATCAGGGAATCAGTTGGACAATATATTAAGTCAGCCATTGCCCTTTCAGCTCTTAAGTCCTATAGTTCTTGAAATACCTACCCACAGCGCAGATGTTACAAATGGGTGCCCAGGAGGGCTGGATTGAGACCATACGTGTGTTTTACGTGATCCATGTAGATCAAGGATATCAAATCCCCATGTGGTAAGGGTCAGTGAAGTTGAGTGGCAGCTGGAACTTTCTAGGAAGCAGTTTCACCCTTCCCTGGGTACCCACCATCCCCCTCAGTTCACACACATTGGGGGTCTTCTTGGCCCCCAGTGAAAAGGCTGACTTTCATCCACAGCTCTCTCTCAAGATTCCCCAGTCAAAACTACTTACTAAATTGTTCTTTCTCTGATTAAAAAGAAAATGAACACGAACATAACATTGTGAAGATATCTTGTAATTCTCCCACCCAGAGAAAATCACCATGAAATTGGGGTGTTCTTTCTGCTAGTCTTGCTTAATAAAATGTGATCCTATTCAATGTAATGTTCCTTTATGGTGCCTTTGTTTGTGCTAGTTTTATAACAGGAGTACTTTCCCAGGCGATTAAAGATTTTTTTTGAAACAGGGTTTGGGATGACAGTATCATTTGCTGAAGAATTTCTGTAATCACTCACTGTTGTTCCTTGGATTGGGAGACAAGTCTCAGCTCTGATGATTTCTTCAAACAACTGTTGTGAAAGTCAGATGATGAGGTCAAGGGGATGGTGTGTGTAGGCTTTCAAAATCACCTGCAAATTGTTTTCCAGAAGGTTTGTTCCCATCTTCACCACCCTCACCCATCACACGAGGCCGAGATCGGATATGACCACCTTGGGGAGCTTTCTGGGAGTGGTCAGTGGGGCCCACAAGGAAAACCTGCTGAGCATAGAAGCCATGCCTTGCTTTTTTTTTTGTTTTGTTTTAATAGAGCCCTCATTCAGAGAGGAGTTACCAACTGAAAACAAGATAGTAAACAAGATTGAAGATGCTCTTGACATTAGTTTCTGCTTCCAGGCTATAAAATCTCTGACGAAACTCCACCCTGGTGAATATGCAAAAGCAGCTGTGGACAGTCTGTGATCAGTGGAGTGTGGCTGTGTTCCAGTGAGACCAGGCTTGTTCTTTATTTTAAGAAAAGTGATTATCTGGCCCCTGACTCTGGGCTTGTTGACTTCCACTCTACCTCATTTCATCCTCTCTGAAATCTTGAGAGGTGAGTCAGACAAGAATCATTGTGCCTGTTAGAAAGGGAGACTGAGGCATGGGAAGTCCAAGTACTATGACTACCGGCACACAGCTGGCACATGCCTACATTTTCTGACTTCTGGTTTAGAGTATGAGGACTCTCTTTTTATAGTGTAGTGACAGAAGTGAATAGCCAACAGTATTCAAGCCACTTCAGAGTACAGAGTTCCGAAAGGAATTCGTGATACAGTCCTTCAAGTATCCAAGACGTGCCTTGTAAAGGGCCTCAGATTGTGAAGAGTTAATCTGAGTGTGGTATTTGTTGGGGGAGCCATTGCTACTTCAACAAAGAGCTTGATGGTGGTGGAAAGCAGCTGAATTATAAATTCTTTCAATTGAAAGTAACAGAAACCCCAATTCAAAGTTGTAGAGTGAAAAAAAAAAAAGAAATTTATTGGTTCCTGTATCTCAGAGGCATCATACTAATGCCTTTAGTCAGGGCTGGATCCAAGGGCTAAATGATGTCATCAGCATGTTCTCATCCCCTGTGCTCTCTGCCCTGCTTGTTCATGTGCATCATTTTTTTAGATAAACTCATTTTATGTGACAGATGAGGATGTTGCCAGGCCAAACTGTGTTCAAAATGAAGGGATCCCACCATCCTGGTGCCACATCTTAATATGTTATAGAACTCTGAGTGTCCTTCTTTGGTCACATAAATCCACCATTGCATTGGTCACTGTAGCCAGGGATAGGCAGCATTCTGATGGACCACTGCTTCTAAAGAATTTGAGCATCTTATTTGATATTCTATCGGGGTCTCATAGGTAGGGAAAGGCGTATACACTTAGAAATCATTAAGACCTAGTCAAAGACCACAGAAGAAGATCTGAAACTCTGCTCTTAAAACAGTGGGGAATAGGTGGGAAAGGCTAGAAAGGACAGGACCTCTGGAGACCCATGAGCTCCAGCTACACCAGGCTGGGCAGCAGGTAGCTGCCTTTCCTTGACCAACATTTCCCCCATTTGGCCATACTCAACTCCCACTCTAGACTCAGCTTAAGGCCAGTCTTCTGTCCATGACTTTGACCATCATGATACCAAGTCCCAGTTCAGGCTCAGCCTTCAGTCTGCCCTGGAGACCCCTAGAGATAACTGTCCATTGGCCAAGCCAAACTTTCTCGACCACACCCACTTTGAAGTTCCCAGGAGCATCCTGCCTTCCTCTGAGGTCTTGCCTTCATTGAGCTCTTGATAGTTCCTCAAACATTATCCACATCTCTTCACCATTGACCATGGTGTGTCCTCTGCAGGGCATCCATAGCTCTGAATCCATATAACGTGTATAGCTAACACTATGCGTGTTTATCCCCCCCCCACACACACACAAACACACATGCAGTCTCACATACACACTCACACACACATAATACTTCCGCAGCTTGTTTTTCACTCAACACATTTCTTATTGTTCTATTATAACTCTAATGCATTCCTTTTGGTGATTTCTAAATATTCCTTGATGTATTTGAATTTACCCAGCCATTTCCCCCAACTAATGAACATTTGCACATTTGATGTGACACACAGTCCCTTGGTCTCCCATGAACAGTGATGCAGTAAATATGTTGTGTGAATATCTTCCAGTCTAGTACATAAGTGCACTGGTAAGACTCTTCTCCTGGCACACTCTTGCTCATTATTTAGAAGTTAACTGAAGTACACCTTCTTTTGAAAAAACCATCACTGATTGCTCAAGAAGAATGAAAGCCTCTCTCTTAAGTTTTTGTTGCTATAACAAAATGCCTGAGGCATTATATTTTATAAACACTGTTTGAATATTTAGCTCACGGTCCTAGTGGATGGAAAATCCAAACAGCATGGCAATGGTGTCTCATGAAGATCCCCTGACTGGTTACAACACTGTGGAAAAATAGATGACTTACCACTTTCAGAAGGGACATACATGTGCATGAAGAAGCAAAAGACTAGGGAAGGTTCAAGCCCTCTGGTGTATAATAACCTCCCTCTAAAGGAATTTTCCACACTTTGGGACCTAACCCACAAGACCAGCATTAATCCCCTCACAGGAGCAGAGCCCAGTCACCTTCCGTGAACCCACTCCTTTGAAATGCCCACTCTCAATATTGCTGCACTGGAAACCAGGCTTCCAGCACATGAGCCCGTAGACAACACACCTTAATAAACTATAGCACCCTCCTCTTCTGGGCCTCATGCAGTGGCACCTTAGCGTATTCAGGGTATTTTGAAATTCCTAGTGAGTCGCTGAGGCCTAGACCAGTGTCGTGCATCTCTACATCCCGAGTCTAGCAGTATTTGCCAAACAAATATGGCCAATATTTACTTATTGAATGAAACTAGGAGCATTCTGGTACATAGTAGCATTCTGAGATAGTTTTCTCACCTGTAATGGGGAAAATAATCCCTGCCTCATACACAGATATTGGACCCCAAAAATGAGACTAGGCAGAGCTTGAAGCACAGGGCCTGCCATACAGGAAGCATCAGAAAATGGAAGCTGTTGTGGTTGGTGTGTGCCTGAAAACAGAGACTAGACTGAGACTTTAGGTTGGCATGAAGCCTCTCCAGGTACCTCCCGGCTTCTGCAGCTAGGGAACCTCCCTAGGACAAGTTGACATTTCTCTGACAAATGTCCAGATACATCTTGTTGGTGCCAAACTGTCTGAGCCCTGTTGCCTTTGACAGCCCTTTCCAAATACTCAAGGCTTTTGCTGATGGGAAAATATGACTTCCATTTCCCATGACACACCTTGATTGACAAGCATTGTGGACATCCCTGAAACTCCTTTCTATGCCAGCACTCAGCTCTGCAAAGGTGGGTGGCTTGATAAAGGACTGTGAACAGTATGGCTTTTAATAGGATGCTACAGGGCAGAGCTGAGGAGGGTTCCCCAAGGAGGGCTTGGGTGGATAACAGTGAGATTCATGTCAGACTGGTCAGAATGGGGTCTGTCTTCTTCACAGCATCAGTGTCTCCCCGGAGTCCATTCTGGAGGCCCAGAGCTCCGTAGAACCCTAGAGAGAGAACTGATTACACAGTATCAGTGCCATGACAACTAAGCACAGTATTGAAGACAAGTATGTCCTCCTTGTGGACAGCCCCCCATGGTCTTCATGAGACAGGTTCAGGCAAAGCGCTTGGGCAATGATTCAGCTTCTTGCTTCTCTTCAGGGATTTCTAGGTGCTGCCGTGTGCCACCACCCTCTCTCTTCTGCCATCCAGGGCCCTGGGCACTTTTCAATAAAGGGGTCATTGGACCAGGAAGCCTCTAGCATCGTGCATGGATTAGTCTACGGATGTGTGAGTTCAAAGCCTAATGGACTATTCAGAGGTGGGCCCTGATTGGAAGACATGAACCACTGTGGGCATGCCTTTGATGCTTCTGAAGGTCATCTAGTCTCCAGGCCCTGGCTCTTCCTGGATGCTGTGACTTAAGCAGTTCTCCACCTCATCCTCCCAACACCATGATGTTATGACATACCTCAGGCACTTGAAGCAGACTGTGTTGGACTTAATACTCTGAAACTTGAGGCAAAATAAACAGGCAAAATACCATATTATCACAGAAAGGTAGCTGGCTAAGACAGGATTGATGGGGCCAGACCATTTTATGACACCTCTATGCCTTTAAAGGGATCCAGTCATTTCATCCCAAATAGCAAATGCCCACCCATCTTGTATCTGTAGCCCCCATCATCTTCACTGATGGCAAAGGCTTATTGCGTATCTGCTGTGGCCCAACCTGGACACTAGCATCTGGGGTACAATAGCAGCAGCGCAGGTAAAAATCCCTGATGAACAGGATGAGCGTCTCTGTGGAAATACATGACAAACGTGAAGTCCACAGTCCAGTTCGATCCTTCTGGATTAGCCTTTGTGTTTCCTGTTTCCTCCCCTGACTTGAGAGCCATCCCTCAGGGATACATGGGCTGGAGAATTGTTTCCATCCAGGCTATGAGGATACAAGTCGCAGCTACTCAGCCAAAATGCTGACACCCTTCTGGCCTCTCCTCCCTCTTGCCAGTTCTCCATATCTTGCCTGGCCCTCATCTGGTATCTATCCTCTATTAATACACAGCATGTGTCCCCCTGTCACTGTGCTCACATCTTCCCATCTCTCTCCTGGGCCTCAGCAATGGTGTCTCCACCTTCAGTCGTCTCATCTCCTTAGGCCAGTTCATGCCTGGCCCTGCCACTGCTGAGCTCAGTCCTCCCAGGACCGAGTTTAACCCTGTGCGACACACTCCGGTCCAGGCTAATCTCCCAGGCATCAGCCTGTCTCCATTTCACTTGCACATAGGACCTTCAGCTACCTTAAGCTTCTAGAATTCCCATCCTTTCTTCCTCACAGCTCAGCGATGCGGGCTCAGTTCTTCTCTCTCTCTCATTGCCTTTCTAATCCCAGTCCATCGGGGACTCTGTTTCCTTCTGAAAGCCATCCCTGGCTTCCCACTTGCTGGGAACCTGAGCTCCCTCTTGGGTGCTGCATTGTATTTACTTGGTGTCTTGGCTCCTTCCCTGCTCATGGGTGAGCTTCTCACAGTCGAAGGAAATCTCTGGTTGGTTGTATGTGAGACATAGAAGGCATACTTGATTCTTTCCTCTGTGTGAGATGGCACAGTGGCTAGTGTTTTATGTTGGTAAATGTAGTAATTCATGTTTTGCCTATCTGTGGCAGGGGCAACTCTGCTGTGGGGTCCCTGCCTGCAGGAGGTGACAGTGAGGAAGGAGAAACTGGTCGTTTCTCCATCACCAATACAGCATCCTGTATATAAAGACCCTTCCCTACTAGCTCTGCAACAGCACCCCAATGTCAGAGTGTGACCTTTGACCAAAGAACACCCCGAATCTTAACCCCCATCCCAAGAAATCTTGTTTGTTTAGATAAACCAACCCTGGGTCCTTGAAAATGGCAGTGGGAAGGATTGTCGGGGATTTTGTGTTATCCATAAAAGAACCCATAGCAGACTCCCCACCGGAATCCACATCCTGGCTCACATACCACTTACTTGTGGCCCGTAAGAGAGACCTAAGCTCCAACCAAACTAGGTGCTTCTCTCTGCCCACACCAATGTCCCTGTCTGGCCGGCCTGTGTCCCGATGGGAAGCAAGGCCCTGCTGCACAAAGCTCTCTTTCTCTCACCATCTCTACATTATATGAAATTCTTAGGGAGGGGACCAGCCTGGCTTCTTGACCGAAGCTCCCCCAACCCCACCCAGTTTCTCAATGGGGAGCCACCCATCTGGCACATCCCCAGCTCCAAGGCCTCAGGGAGAAAGAAAGGGCTGTTGAAAGTGCCTTTGGGTTCCCACGCAGGAAGGTGCCAGCTCCAGACAGCCAGGCTTTGTGTTGGGAGGATCTGCTTCTCATGAGGCAGCAGGGCATACTGTCCTCTAGGGAGATGTGAGGGATAGCAAAGGAAGACCCAAACAGTAGAAGGATAGCAAGGGACGATCCAAGTAGCAAAGGGACAGTATTGGGGGAGCCTCGGGCATACAGCTGCTATAGAGGAGAAGATGCTTACCCCTCCGTGGCCCTGAGAAGAGCCCTTCCCAGGATTCTGCCAGTACCATTCTTTCCTTGTGGCCCCACACACCCCAGCTCCTCTTATTTGGGTACTGTTAACTGAGGAAAGACTACCAAGCCAAAAGTATTCTACAGATGAATGTTACTCTTAATCTCTACTCATTAAGGTGGTACATAAATGAGATCAGGGCTGGGGGGCAGAAAGGGTTAGGAATTGTCAGGGACACTTGAGACAGTCAAACCCTGGGAAATGTAAAAAAAAAAAAAAATCAATTAGGCGAGTGAGTGTGAGCAGAGGTAGGTGGGTGTATGTGTGAGAACAAGTGCATGTGAGTGGGGGTATGAATGTACTGGGTGTGTGTGTGTGTGTGTGTGTGTGTGTTTTAAGAGAGATTATGTAGGTGAGAATAAGTGTATGAGTGTGTTGGTGGAGTGGGAGTGGATTTGTATACATAACTGTGTGCACATTCTTGACTGGATGTGGGGGTAAGGGTATGAGAATAGAGTGTACATATGTGCAAGGAAGTAGGAGTGCACTGGTGTGTCTGATTTGAGTGGAGTGTGTATATGTGTAAGTGTACATACATACTTTACCATATATAAAGGTGTTGTCTTAGGTTGGGTTTCTATTGCTGTGATGAAACACCATGACCAAAAGAAGAATTTGAGGAGGAAAGGGTTTATTTGGCTTACACTTCCATATTGCTGCTCATAATCGAAGGAAGTCAGGACAGGAACTCAAACAGGGCAAGAACCTGGAGGCAAGCGCTGATGCAGAGGCCACGGGGGTGCTGCCTTTTGGCTTGCTCCTCATGGCTTGCTCAGCTTGTTTTCTTATAGAGCTCAAGACCATCAGCCTAGGGATGAAACCACCCACAATGGGCTGGGCCCTCCTCCAGCAATCACTAATAAGGACATACTCAACAGCCTGATCTTATGGAGGTGTTTTCTCAGTTAAATTTCCCTCCTCTCAGATGACTTTAGCTTGTGTCAAGTTGTCATAAAGCTAGCCAGCACAGGTGAGGTAAGAGTAGTCATGGATGCGTATGTGAGTGTGTCAGTGTGTCTGAGAGAAGGTGCCTTTGTCAGGGAGTAGGAGGAAGATCTGATGGGATTCTTGGCATCCTAGGTGGTACCCCAAGAACCTCTGCAGAGAGAGCCTCCCTTGAAAGAGTTGGTTCACTAACTCCTCCCTCTCTTGACAAGTGTAGAAACTGTGGCCACTGGAGGGAAGGACGTGCCAGACAGCTTTATGGTGCCAGGGCTGGAAATGAGACCTCAAGATTCCACCCACACACTACTGTTTGCTCCGTTGCCAAGGGAATTGTCTCACCATTCCTGGAAGCCTGTTGGTGGTCACCTAGCGGGTGGGCTGTCAGCATCAGCCTTCTAGAAAGTTCACCCACCCTCCATGCACCCCTGCTCCCCACATAGCTACCTCATTCCTCCATATATAAAGTGACCCGTGCCTATTTATACAGGCTGTATAAAGCTCACATTCTATAATAATGGCTCTTTAAACATGTGCCTTGTTTCCTGGCAACAGATGATTGGTCTCCAAGGAGAATCTAATCTAAGGTGAGCCGGTTAGAGTCCTTCCCTGGGAATCCTGACCACAGAAACATCAAGGAGACTCAGCCCTTCTCCATGGCTGAAGCCAGGAAGTATGAGACTGATATGGAAGAAGCCAGCATGCAGCATCCAAGATGAATAGGAAATGTAGAGGCACAGGGTTGCCAGACCCTCCAGAGCCCTTTGAGACCACCATCACCTCTCAACTTGCCTGAGCACTTAACTCATACTGGGAGTTTTACGAAGCAGTAAATTCTCTTTCACGTTTCAGGTCACGAATTAAGGTTCTCCCACCCTTGCAAGCCAAAGCCAAAGTGCATAGTCCCTGGAGATGTTTTTCATACAATTTGAACTTTATTGTAATGAATTATTTTATTGTAAACATCTTACTTAATGTCCCTATTCTAAGTTGTTTTATTTATTCTTCATGCAATATATTCTGAGCATGTTGTTTCCCTTCTCCCAACTCCTTCCAAATCCTCCTCCACCTCCCTACCATCCCCAACGTGTGCCCGCACACAAACGGATGCACACACACACACACACACACACACACACACAAAACAAACATAGAGTTAGATTATTTTTAATTTCTGAGTAACATGCTTACCTTGGAGTGTAGTTGGTGGCACTGGTTTCAGTGTCACTCCACTAAAGAAAAACCAAAACTCAAATCAAAACAACAACAAAAAACACCTTATTCTCCCTCTCCCAGAAGGTATCAACTGCAGTAGCTTCTTAGTTGGGTAGGGCTTTGTGCCCACCTCCCCTCCTTCATGCTGGGATTTGCCTGGCTTGAATTGTCATGAATCTCCTGCATGTTTTCACAGACTCTTAGAGTCCGTATTTGAACTGATGCACAATTGAGTGCCTCGGATCTGCTGGGTCTACTTTTCTGGAGTCACCTACCACCTCTGGCTCTTAACTATCTTTCTGCCCCCTGTTTTGTGTAGATGCCTAAGCCTTGAGGAGAGAGGTGAGGTAAAGTTTTCACATTTAGAGCCGAGCGCTCCAAAGTCTCTCACTCTTCATTTTGTCCAGTTGTGGATCTCTGTTTCCATTATCATCTACTGCAAGGAGAAGCTTCTCTGATAAGGGTTGAGTGATGCACTGGTCTATGGTATAGCAATGTGTCATTAGAACTTATTTTATTGCTGTGTTCATTTAGCAGATTGGTAGTTTGCTCTACTCTAGGGTGCATGACATACCGAGTGTCAGGTTCTTGGCCTCATTAGAAGTGTCAGGAATGAGCTCTGTCTCCTGGAGAGGGCCTTAAATCCAATCAAAAAGAGGTTGGTTACTCTGGCAACATTCATGGCACTATTGCACCAGTGAGCATATCTTGCAGGCAGGTCACTATTGTAGCTTGAAGGTTCCATAGCCGGGTGACATTGACTACTTTTCTCCTCCAGTAGCATGCATAGCACTGTCTAACACTATGAAAGCCAGCCAGGAGAGGTGAGGCTTCAATTTAACTACCAGCTAGATTTTTCCATGTTCTATGATATAAGTATGTAGTGTCTTCACCAACAGGGTCTTACCACCAAATTGTCTAGGGTAACCAATAGCATTGGCAATAGCATAAAATGTTTGGGGGAATCTATTGGACCCCTTTTGCCAATATGTTAAAAAGATGAAAACTATTCCTGGTAATGGGGGTTCTATTTGGTAACATATGAAGGTCCTGGTGCTTATTGACATTCATGTACCAATTCTCTATGGGTTTTTTTTTTTTTTTTTTTTTGCTTATGTACTGCAGTTCTTCACCTACTTTGTCACTCAGCAAGGAAGACACAGAGGCATATTCATAGCTGCAAACCCTTACTTAGCCGAGGAAACCACCTGTCATGGCAAGTACCATATTGGACAGTGGAACTCTGAGCATATCATCTCAGGGGGTTTTATTGATACGTAAGTTCCTCAGGTGTTCTAGTGATAACCACATGCAGATCATGAGGAATCAAACATCATTTACATAAGGCCAACACTTGCAGACAATATAAATGCCAAGACCTAGGCACAGTGCACAAAATAACCATTTTAAACGTAACTGGAAATAAACTTCTGCATCATTTCCTCCTTTCTGTGTAAGACAATAAAAAATTGCTTTATCTCTACAACACAATTTAACACTATACCTACAAAACCATTTATAAGATAAACAACTATGAGGCTTGCTAATGCATAGGTCCAAATAAAACCAAATATCAAGCTTTTCACAATATTTTTGGACAGCAGAAAAACATTATCAATGTCCAATTATCTGGAATTCACTCATGATCTTCTGTGCTCCTCCAAAGTGCTTGGATCAGTTCACTGGCTATGCCCTCTGCAGCACACACAGCTTGTCCTCGAGGTTCTGATTGGCTCCCCTTCACCACTGCTGCTATTCTTGGTGGTCATCCCATGGTATTGGCATCTTCAGAAAGCTGGGGTCTTCTGCTGCAACTGGGCTGCATTTCACCAATATCCTCTCCTGGGTGTTCTTCATGGTGCCAAGACTCAACTTCTTTACTTGATCCCTTCATTCTGTGCCTTAACTGCCACTGAGGCTGCACCTTCACCAGTAGCCTCTCCTGGACTCTCTTCATCATGCCAAGCCTCAGTTGCTCTCCATGACCATGCCTTTAAAACCAATATCATCTGAGTGACTCTTACAGTACCAAGTTTGACTACCAGCACAAGATACAACCTCAGCCAATTCTGGAAGACTGCTTCAGTGTGCTGACCTTAAGGAAACACTTTTCAGATTTTAAGATAGCGTCTAGTTTGAAGGGGAGAAAGAAGCTGGTCAGTTCATGTTTGAGTTCAAAGTTTGGTAGAATGTTCCAAAGATTTCTTCATAGTGTAGCAACCGTTAGTCCTGATTCTTTTAGCAAGTGTTTTCCTTAGCATCATTGCAAGGTGTCCCTTGTTCCCTACGGGGATGGAGTTCTCATCACCATAGCAGATGTGTCTTGTCAAGACCACCTTGCCAGTGTCTGGACCACTTGCAGTCAGGTTTGCAGGGGGAAAAACTATTCAGTTTAAATAAGAGGCTTCTTGGTTCCGAGCCTCAGCCCCCCTCCCCAAGCTTCCACAGTGTGGTAAAGTAAAAATCTCCTGAAGGAAGAAATGAGAGGCTCAGGGTTCAACTATCCAGTATGGTGCTTGCCATGACAGGTGGTTCCATCAGCAGAGGTCTGGCAGGGTTTACATCCATGAAAATGCCTCCTTGTCTTCCTTGCTGAGTGGCACTTGAGTATACTGCTACAATGTACCAAGTGTTGTCATAAAAAGCAAACAGTATGAAAGAATTCTAGATAGTTCTAACTCCCATCTAGGAACCAAAGGACTGAGAATCATGTAAGTTAGAGGCAAAGACAGAACCAAACCAAATCCTTCTGAGAAACCAAAATGATCTTGATTAATCAGTAACAGAAAGCCAAGACAATAATCTGTACACATGGTGAACATTTGTCTTGTGTGCTGAAGCCCTGGAGTAGGCAGCTGGAGATAGCATGATGACTCTGCTTCCTGAAGACCTCTGGACTCAAGAGTCTTCCAGCTCATTGACATATATGACAGCTGATTTCATGAAACATCTCTAATCTCTAAGACGGTGTTGAATGTGATGAATACCAGGGTATGCCCTTAACTCTGGGGTCCTTAGACACAAATGATCCTATAAGCTTGGCCCTACACTGAACCCAATGGGAGGGGTGTCAGCCACAGCTTCTGAATGTTATACTCTCTCATGGGTCTGGTGTTAAGATGCTAGAAAAAAAGCAGAGAGCTGGAAAATTGCTGAATTTGGTGGGGCAAGCCTGTAATCCTAGCACTCAGGAGGTAGAGGCAGTGGAGTCACATGATGTGCTCAGTGTACTTAAAAGAGAAACAGACTGAGAGAAGAGACATGAGACATACTATTTAAGAAGCAAGGAAGAGCTGGAGATGTGGTTCAGTTGGTAAAGTCCTTCTCTTGTATTCAGAAAGCCCTGAGTTCAATCCTTAGCATCGCATAAAACCAAATGTGGTGGCACATTCCTTTAATCCCAGCACTTAGGATGTGGAGGCAGGATGATCATAAGTTCGAGGTCATCCTTGGCTAGTTAAGTAGTTCCAGAGCAGCCTGGAGTACATGAGATCTTGTCTTTAAAAAAAAAAAAAAAGCCCAGGAGCCCCTCTATCCTTTTTCTCTGTGAACAAATAAACATACTCCAAAGGAGAGCTCAAGAAGAGAAAGAGTTGCATGCCTGCTGATCCCCAGAAGCAGAGTTCAGGTGTTCATGACATGGGAAGTGTTCTTGCAGCTTGGCCACAAAGCATAGTCTCACCGTTCCCTTCTCCAGTGCTCAAGGCAAACATTATAAGTATCTTCCACTCGTGAAAGAGGACATTGAGAAATGGCAGTCTCTGTGCTGTCACTCACATTGAGGAGTGGCAGGCTCTGTGCTGTCACTCACATTGAGTGGCAGGTTCTGTGCTGTCACATTGAGGAGTTGTCAGTCACAGCTGGCATGAGGAATTTTCAAGGGTAATTCTCATTATGTGCATCATTTTTACTGTACACTGAAACCTCAAAATAACCTACCATCTATTCCTCCCACTTAGGCTCTTCCCTCTCCCTTGTTTCCATCCCTCCCTCTTTCCCTTCCTTGTCTCCTTCCTTCTCACCAATTTTCTCACCTAAAAATAGCAATCCTTATCCTTCTGAGTAATGGAGATGAGGGTCAACAAGATGAGAGCAAGTCAGAGGTTATTATGCAGGTGAGAAATGATGGTGTCTTGGACAGGGATGGAACAGCCATGGTGTTGGGACAGCTGGCCTGGAGATGTGTGAAAGGCAGATACCTCAGGGTTTGCTCATAGGACAGAGGGCATGTGTGAAAGGCCAGGAGTCAGGACCACCTTGGATCTGGACTAGAACATCCTTTAGGACTAGGCCAAGTGAAGAAGGGAAGGGAAGGGAAGGGAAGGGAAGGGAAGGGAAGGGAAGGGAAGGGAAGGGAAGGGAAGGGAAGGGAAGGGAAGGGAAGGGAAGGGAAGGGAAAGGAAGAGAAGGGAAGGGAAGGGAAGGGAAAGGAAGAGAAGGGAAGGGAAGGGAAAGGAAGGGAAGGGAAGGGAAGGGAAGGGAAGGGAAGGGAAGGAAAGGGAAGGAAAGGGAAGGGAAGGGAAGGAGTGGAGGAGGCTCAGAGGCTCTAGGGGCACCAGTTATATGATCTTGTTGGACCACAGAGTGGAAATGTGTAAACAAACAACTGTGTGGGAAAGAATTCAGAGAGAGATCAGGCTAGGAGTGTAGTTGGGTGAGTTACCTACATATGGATAGGTGTTCGGTTAGATGAGAAAATCAAGTGAAGGAATGAGCCTGGACCTCAATGCTGCTGTCAGGCAGGCAAGAGACACCGGTCGTTGCTGAGAATGAGGTGGCACAGAAGGTCCCTAGAAGCCAGGAGAAGCAAGTGTTGAAGAGCAAGTGCAAAGTGCTGCTGCTAAATCGGAAAGAGAAGTCCTGAAACATGAAATGATCCCCTTCCCTCCCACAGGGATGATCTGTTTTCCTGTCTTGACCCCAACCCCACCCCCTTCAGATGGAGAGTCAGCTCTTTGTAGCTCACCTGCCAAGGGCTCCTTGGGTGGTTTCACTTGCAAAGGTAGAATGCTATCTGCAACTCCCAGGCTGGGCTTCCTGGCACACGCAGCAAGTAGGCAAGGCTAGGTCAGGAAAAAGTGGAGTCTGGCTGGCTGAGTTCCAGCCCTGGCTCATCTGTGTGTTCCTTGCATGACTGCCAGGTTCCTTCTGGTGCTCAGGTTCCTCAAAAGCTGAGGAGGTCCTCCCAGGGGACCACTGAGAGACTTTCTACCCACAGAATCGCACACTCAGAGACTTTCAACTCCCCCAACCACAAATGCCTGTGCAATTTTCAGGACCCTTTTTCAAAGTACAGAGGAGAAATTCCCTCAGCGTTGTTGAAATGTACTTTGTCCTTTCTCAGTCTCTTTTAAGTAAAAGGTACATCATCAGCATCAACGTTGTCACTTCCTTTTATACTGTATGGTGCCAGCTATATATATAAATGTGTGTGTGTGTGCTTTATACATGTATGTGTGTATGTATATACACGTGTACACACGCACATGTGTATGTGTGTGTGTATATATATATATATATATACACACACACATACACTCTGAACAGAAGTTGTTATAAACAGAATCAATGGCATTATATAACTTGTATTTTATAGCTTATATATCAGAACGGCAGAAATACCACACAAAGCTGAATCAACTGTTTCTATTTCACTTCTTTTGGCCCATCCATCTTACTATCACTCTCTGCTTTATGCTCACTGTTTAGCAAAGAAGAATCAAACTGAAAATGAACAGTGGACTGTTCTTTCCCTCTCCCTCTCCCTCTCCCTCTTTCCCTCTCCCTCTCCCTCCTTCCCTCTCCCTCCTTCCCTCTCCCTCTCCCTCCTTCCCTCTCCCTCTCCCTCCTTCCCTCTCCCTCTCCCTCTCCCTCTCCCTCTCCCTCCTTCCCTCTCCCTCTCCCTCTCCCTCCTTCCCTCTCTTCTGGGTTGACCTTTTCACCACAGAATGTTAGTTAGTAAGGATGATGAGTGGGTGTCTGGGTCCGTTGCTCTTCTTAGGATGCCATTCTTGCATCTGAAGCAAGTTTGTTCTAGCAGACAGCATGGCGCTTACTGCTGTCAGCGCTCCTGGTTCTTCGGCTGTAGTCTAGCCCACTCGCCTTGGACTTGCTAGAAGTCTGCCTGGCCTCCCACACTGCGCACAGCACAGCACCAGTCCACTGGAATTTTATGCTTAAGCCTCAGACACGCTTCTTGGTGATGTTCCCTCTGCTTCCACACGTGATGCACCGTCCCAGCAGTCCTCACAGAACACAAGTTCAAAGGTAAAAGTATTGAGAATTTGTTTATTTTTTTGGTTTTTCGAGACAAGGTTTTTCTGTGGTAACTCTGGCTGTCCTAAAACTCACTGGCCTTGACAAGGCTGGCCTTGAACTCACAGAGATCTGCCTGCCTCCGCCTCCAGAGTGCTGGGATTAAAGGTGTGTGCCATTAACGCCCAGCATGTATTAAGAATTTTAAGATAGCAGCAGCAGAGCATTCAGTCAAGCCTAGGGCCATCAAAGCACAGAGACCCTGTAATAGATGTGTAGACCACTCCCTAGTCCTGCTGTCAATCTCCCTCTGTAGACACAATTGCAGCACTCAGTACACTACCCCTGGTTTTGTGTTTTACACTAGGTCGTAAGTCTCATCTTGCTCGGTTATTGCGCCAGTGCCCACTACAGGGCGTGGTGCTCACAAAACATTGTAGAAAGAATATTACTATAAAGCCAAGAAACCGCCTGATATTAAGCCCATGAACACTAGTGGGCTTTCCCGTGGCAGTGTCCGTCCCTCTCATTTGATTTATCCATCCAGTGAGTCCCCAAGAAGCTCGCAGTTTGCAGAAAGGTCCTGGAGCATAAAGTTCTCTTGTCCACTTGTGCTGTTGAGTTCAAAGCACAGTGCCCGCTAAAGCACGTACCGGGTGGATGTCTGTGATGAAGGAGCTACTGGAGTCCCATGGAGACAGCCGCTGATGGGACACTGAAGATGAGCACTTCACAGTCTCATGGAAGAAGACATTTTGTTGATACTAGGAAGGTACAAGTAACCCAGCCTTGGACTCCCAGGAAGGATTCTCAGAAGAGAAAAGTTCTCAGAGGATAATGGGACCCAAAAAGAAAGACTTCCCAGGCTAGGAAGCTGGCTTAGTCGGCAAAGTGGACTAGAGTTCAATCCCCAGAACCCACGAACAAATCCAAGTGCCACAGAACAGATTTGTGGAAGGTAGAGACAGACAGAAGCGTGCTAGTTAGCCAGCCTGGAGACTTGAAGAAGTTGCAGGGCAATGAGAGACAAACAAAAGGTGGGAAGTTCCTGAATGCACAAGATTGTCCTCTGACCATATGTACACACATGCATGTATGTATGTGTGTTCCTAAACACACAGAGAGAGGGCGGGGAGAGAAAGAAGCCCTCCCAATAAGAGTGAACTGATATGAAAAAGTACTGTGATCCAAGCCAGCAAGGCCTTCTGAGCAGGTGTGTGCAGGCAGAGTGATGCTGATGCTGGAGAAGTGAGTGGCTGGGATCTGGGATGCAGAACTATCAACTCCTTGGCAGTACCATAATCCTCCCTAAGAACCAAAAGGGAACTGCTGGTTCCTGTTAAGGGAAACCGTAGTTGACCTCCCTCTGAACACTGGCTGCACAGATTAGTAGGAGTTTGCTCCTGGATGTGTATGGAGAGCATCCTAAACCAGGAGAGTGGCCTGAAGCCGAATGATTATTGCCTTTGGGAAATGGTGAGAAAGTGTGGCTCAGAGGGAGGTGTGCCAAGATGCACCGTGAAAACAACAGCCCAGCATTATCTGAGCCTGTACTGTGTGCCAGACTCTCTGCTAATGGTATTGTATCTATTTATCTCCTCCTAACGAGGGCCTTTAGATGTAGATATTTTTACTATTTCCATTTTACAGATGAAGAAACCAGGGAGTTAAGTAACTTATGTCATCTCTGGGCTTCGGGTCCTTCCAGATCAGCAAGATTCCAGAGATTCTATGGTGTTTCAAATAATCACCACGCTGGGCATATGGCTGCTTAGCAACAAACTCAAATAGTCAACAAGCTTTACGGGGAAATGGTAAATTCCATTTGGGGTACCCAAGAAAGTGCTGCCAGTGCAGGTGTGTATTCACATATGTCTCTTGGAGAAGATGAGCAGGCTGCCCAAGAAATTTAGAAAGCTTGAACTAACTGATAACCACTGAACCCATGAGCTCAGGTGTATGAACAGAAGGGGGCTCAATCCTGCGTCTCCCGTAGGAGATAGAGATGCAAGAAATGGGAAGATGGAGAAGTAAAAAGGGAAAACAGAGTGGGGTAGTCTGAAGCTAATGGACACCGTGTCACACTCTATAGAGACAGCCAATCAGAAGAGACTGCAGAAAGCACTTTAGACTGTGCAGATGCCCCCACAGATGACCTCACCATCTCCCTCCATAAGCAAATAAAGGAAAAGGGACAGTCAATGGGTATAAAACTAGACATAAGTCTTATTTTCACAACTCATGGGGAGAAAAATCACGCTTTGTCCAAAATATCCTGATTTGAAGTTTAAAATGAAGTCTGTGCAGCCAGATGCAAGTTGCAGCTGGAACGGGACTCATGACAAGGCACTTCCATCCCTTCTTAGGGCCTCACTTTGCCTGTTGGTAGACAAGGGTATGTGAACTCGCATGCTCAAACTTCTCTCCCAGATCTAAACTTTCTCCTGGGCCATTCCAGCTCCTCTGGGGATATTGGCTTTGACGAGAAAATTACACATATGTACTTATACCCTATACATCCCAGTCTTATATCCTATTCTTCTTCTGTCTTGTTTTCTCTTCCAAGGTAGCACCCAAACCACTGGTAAGAAGCTTGTGTTTCTGGGCCACTCTAATAGTGCTCAATACATCCAAAGGGAGAGAGGGGAATAATCAAGAAGAAAGGAAGAAAAGAAATGAGCTTTGATATTCTCACCCCTGCACATAATTCCCCTACTGATGTGTTATGTATCACAGTGGCTGCCAGCCCATTGTGGTTTCTGAATCATTTCCTTCAAGAGGGGCTCTTCTCTTGTTCCTGGGCTGGCTTAGGCCGGGACTGGATTGCAAGGAAGTTGGGCCCCTCTGCGTAGCTCTGTGCTCTCCTCCCTAACAGAGTTCCAGCGGAAAGGTGGCATTCTAGGCAGCACAAAAAGGGGCCTGAATAGAAGATACACAAGCAGGCTGAACCAGCTTGTACCAACAGCTGGACCCTAAAACCCCTGCCCCTCTCCCTTATTAGAGATGGGAGTGAAACAAAACACGGATTAGAGACAATGTGTTTCTCCAATGGGTACCAGGCTCTGCTGAGTTCAAAGTCCCCATCTTCTCTGTGTTGTTACTCTGTATAATAAAGGCAAGATGAGCATCTTTGGGTCAGAGTTGGACGTAAGTTAGATGCTGTTCCCTCTTCAGTGGCTCACATTAGGAAACCCGGAACTACATCTCTCAATCTCCTATGCAGTTTCCATGGCTGAGGATGAGGGTATACGTGGTCCAGGGTTTCCTCACCAGGTACTCAAGCAAATCTGGTTTAAATTCGTCAATAGAGTAAGTTTCGTACATTCAGCAGAGAGCTTTAATCCTTTCTCTGAGCCAGATTGTGTGTAGGTACCAGGGTGTCCAAGAGAAGATGGATGTCGTTCCAGTTGTAAGAGATACAGGCAATCAGGTGATGTAAATTGACTATGGCAAATGTTTATAAGGAAGGTGTTCCAGGGGGGAATCATGAATGCAGACCTGGGGCTAGGGAGAGTCCAGGGAAGGCATCCAGAAAATTCTGTTGGATTGAATAAGGCAACATGTCATGTCACTTTCCTTTGCCCAGACATCACTCCTCCTGCCACCCCACCTCTGTGTCTCCCATGTGGATGAGACTCACCACATCAAGCTGTGAAGTGCTGTCTCTCCTCCAGGACAACAGAGGACACTTTCCCAACAACCTCTGCAGGTTGAGGAAGCGCTGGAGTGCCGCCACCTTGTGGGCAAGGTTGAACCAGGTCCAGTTCACAGATACCGTTCTGGGGCACTGAGATGAGGTGGCCAGTATCAAACAGAAACTGGTACTGGCGTGCCTGCTCATTGGCTAGTAGTATAGGTAAAAAATGAGAAAAGAACCTTCTAAGAAGCCCCTGTCCTTCAGCTGTCTCCCCCTGAGAAGGTGGATTTGGAGAAGCAGCTTTTTTAGAGAAGGTGCGCATCTTAATCTTGTCTTAAGATCCCCAAACCTGAATTGTTCTTGCTGTGTGAATCACCATTGAACTGATGAATGAAGCTGTTGTAGAAGTTTATTTTTAGTTATGTTTAAAATAGTTGTTTTGTGCACTGTTTTGAAAGGGGCTGCCTAGGCCTTGGCATTTGTATGATTTGCAGGTGTTGGCTTTATGCAAATGTTCTTTGGTTGCTCATGATCTGCACCTGCTATCAATAGAACACCTGAGGAGATTAGGTATCAATAAAAATATCTGAGATGATATGCTCAGGGTTCTACTGTTCAGGATGGTGCTTGCCATGATAGCGGTCCCCTCTGCTGAGGTCTGGCAGGGTTTTCACCTATGAATATGCCTCCGTGCCTTCCTTGATGAGCCGCCACAGCAGTGTACAGCTACATGAAGCAGACACTTAACGAGGAAATTTCTAGGAAGAGCAAGCTATTGCTTGCCGGAGGACAGTTTAGGTGTTGCCTATATTGCCTAGCACAGCTGCTCCTCTGAAGCATCTCTGATAAGATGACTTGCCCTGCGTCACACAGCTCATCTCAGAACTAGGACTGGTGGCTATATCAACTGACTCGCCCTGAGTTACCCGGCAGGGTCTGCCAAGGCTTAAATAAGGAGCGTGGCAAGACAGCCCAGGAAACGGGAATCAGGCCTTCGCCTAAGGTTACAGCCCATAGGAGAGCTTTCTGTTGAGAATCTCTGCCAGTGAGTGCATTGACCTCTCTACCACTCTCCTGGGACCATCAGTGGCTCTGTCTTGCCTGTGGGGGGTCTGAGTATCTTCCCTTCTCCCTGCTCCACCCCACCTCTTTCCACATAGGCTTCAGCCCTTCTTGCCTTGCCCTCCCACGTAGATCACTTGTATGCCTGCCCTGTGTGGGCTCCAGTCCTGGGCCCCATTATTTCCGTGACCTTAAAGAAGACTCTGAACTCTCCATGCCTGGATTTCCTCACCCATGAGAGGAGGCTCCTGAAAGCATGTGCAGACTGTAGTGCTGTGAGCATCGATGGAGTTTGATATGCGAAGCCCTCCAAACAGCACCCAGCAAGGAATCTGCTTGCCATGTGTTGGCAGTAATTCCTGTGGCTGTCACGACATGTACCATGTTCCTTCGCTCCCTCCTGCATCCCTCTCTACTCCCCAGACCGGGCACATTCTTGAAGATCATTCTTTGAGATCCAGCCTTATGTCTCCTTAGCCAACAGAGGATGTATATCACCTCCCTCTCTCAATGGCACGTGGAAGGGCCATCAGAGGGGAGCAATAGCATTTGCTGACTATGGATCCCTCTAGGGATCAGATGGACAACTTCACAGTTAGAATGAGAGGTGGGTACTTTACAACTGTAGAGGAGATCCACTGCCCTGCATCTGACTTGCTGAATACCTGTCCATAACCTTGACCGTGAGACTAGTCTTTAGGACACTCTCTTCCACTTTCCAAACTCTGCTCTGCAGCCCTGCTGGATTCCTCAGGCTTCCCAGGTGTTGACAGCCCCACTCCTCACCCACTCAGTCACCCAGGGTTTTGGGAAGTCACGTGCTCGGAGCACAGGCCATAACCAGCCAGCTCACCAGAGCCCTTTGCCCCCACCCCCTCCCCTTGCTGCCCCCTTTTCCCCCTCCTTCCAGGCTCTGCCTTTACTCCATCTGTTTCCTCAGATCCTCTCTGCAAAAGAAATGGAAAGATCCCTACTTAGGATCCCAGCTCCTACTTTCTCTGTTTCTGTCTCCTTCCTCCCCCACGACCCTTGCTGTCCTTGGATCCTTCTCAGGGACTTTAACAAGCAATCCACCTTTTATCTACTATCAAGTACATGCTCTCTGCAAGACATTATAGTAGATTCAAGATGAATGAGATACAAATACTGCACAGGATTGGGAGGACAGGGTCTGCTCTGTTCCACGAAGAAGCCAGATTCTTGAACGATACCTCTGAATTCCCACCACTCTGCCTTAGTGTGGGCTTTCCTGTATAGTCTCCACTCCACTGAGGACATACTGTAGTAGGGAACTTTGGCTTAAAGTTATGCCACCACCTACATGTCTGACAAAACTAAACCAGGCACCATTTCCCCCAAGTCAGACCCTCATAGCATAATGCACAGCAGAGTGTGGAGACCCATCTGATTCAGAGATGAGGGTAAGCCAGGATCTATTGAGCTGTTGAAGAGCTAATGCTGCATCCCTTCCAAATACATATATTGACCCACCCCCTTTTCTCTCCACAACGAGGGAATTTGAGGTGAGGTCTTTGGAAAGGAATTAAGGTGTAAAACTGAGGCCTTGTGAGTGGGAGCAGTGCCCTGGGGGATAGTTCTATCTGTACAGTGTGAATACCTGGACTGAGTCCCCAGCAACCGTGTGAGAAATCTGGGCACAGTGGAACACAATTCTAATCCCAGCACTGGTGAGGTGAAGAGAGGAGGATCTGTGAGGCTTACTAGCAAGCCTAATTGACAAGCCTTGGGTACTAATGAGACCCCTCAAAAATCAAGGTGGACAGTTCCTGGAAAATGTTACCCAATGTTGACCTTTGGCCTCCACACAAACGAGCTATACATATGCAACCCACACACATAAGTGTGTGCACACGCGTACAGGCACACACACAAACACTCACACATGAGAACACGGTGATGAGACGCCATCTGCAAATCTGTGAACCAGGAAGCAGTCCGTGACAGGCAGGGAATCTTCCAGCTTCTTGACCCTGATGTCCCAACCCCTGGGACTATGAAAGATAAGCTTGTGTTGTTCCCAAGTCTGTGGTGTTACGTTTTAGCAGGTGGCATGGACTCAGGCAGAAACATTCTGAGGGCTGTCTCTGCCATGCAGTGCTTTTGCTGACTGGCCCTGTTTATGCCCAAGACTGCAGGATCTCCCTTTGTTCTTTAGCCCACAGCCCTACTGGGGTGACCGGCAAATTCATCATTCATTTTTGTCATATAACATCTGTCTGCAGGTAAGACACCCAGGGGGAAAGGATACTAGCAAAAACCTACCCTGGATTGATTGCAGCAGAAGGTCTCCTCTGAAAGTTTTTTGTTGTTTTGTTTTATAAGATTTATTCTTATTATTCTCCAGTATGTGCATGTATCTATATGGCAGTATGTGCATGTGTGGGCCAGTGTCTTGAAGGCTGGGTCTACTGTAATAGCAGTCCGCTATTGCTTGACTGGTGAGCTATCTCTCCAGCCCCATCCTCTGAATGTCGGATGTGTACTAAGCCACCTGCACATCACATTGGCTTGTGAGGAGACAGTTGTTGGAACCACCAGTTGCGTGAAAAAGAGGTCCTCGGAGACACTTGTTCGAGACTACACAGCTGGAAAGGACTGAGCTGTGGCTGGAGTCTGGAGAAACATACTGCTGCCCTGCTCTGCTCTGGTTTTTTGGTTTTTTTTTTTTTTTTTTTTTTTTTTTTGCTGCCTGACTAGCAAATTTGCTGCCCTGACTCTTAAAATTTTAATAGACAAACATAGTCACATCCTCTATCTGTGGATTCTGTACCCACAGAGTCAGCCAACCACAGATCTAAAATATCCTCCCCTGCCCCCAGAATCATGTCTGTACTGAACATGTGTGGACCGTCCTCTGGTCATTCTTTCTTTAACAATGCAGCATAATAGCTGTCTGCATTGTGCTGGGGCTAAGTTGCATGGAGATGATTTAGAGTACATGGGAGGCTGCGCACGGATTATGGGAGGCTGTGCATAGGTTGTATGGAATACTATGCTTTTCTACATGAGGGCCTCGAACTTCTAAAGACTGTGGTATTGCTCACAGGTACTCTTAGCTGCTCAGAAGACTTAGGGAAGAGAAATCTCTTGAGTCCAAAAGTTCTCGGCTGCAGTATGATAAGTAGATCAAGTGTCTACTAAGTTCAGCACCGATATAGTAATAGCCTAGGAGCAAGGGGACTACCAGGTTGCCTAAAGAGGGGTAAGACAGCCCAGGTTGAAAATGGAGCAAGTTAGAGGTATATACTTCCCCAACCAATGTGAACTAAATCCCTCTAAAACTGTGAGCCAAATTAAACCTCTTCTCCCTCAAGAGATGGGTATTCTGATGAGATCCCATTCTGATGGGTATTTCTTTTACAGCAACACAAAAATAACTAATATGGTCACTGTTCACAAAACACACCTGCTTCTTATATCACATGGCCAAAGCAAAAGGGGTTGGAAAGGAAGTGAAGAGAGACCACAGACGTACCTTTAATGAGGCCCACTCCAATCCTCAGTCACCCAAGGAGGGAAAAGCATTCTGCAGATTTAAAACTTTAGTTCAGAGAGGTTCGTCAATTTTCTGAAGGTCGCAGAACAAGCAAACAGCGGGTGATGTTTGGCCTTGGCTACTGGACACATCTTCTCTAAGCCCATTTCCCACCTCTGAACACCTACACACACACACACACACACACACACACACACACACACACACATACAAGAATTTTACTTCTTGCATCTCCCAATCATATGCTCTCCAACGTGCACGAACAACCTAAAATCATCCGCCAACAGCTTCTCCCTCTCCCAGATACCTGGTCCTCTGAGACCCTCCCCTAGGTGCTAATTGTATCTTTGGTTAGAAGTAGAATCCTAAAATTTTCTTTTTACTTTTTTTTTTTATTATTACTTTCCCACACACCGTCCTTTCCTGATCTTTCCTGTGTGCTTTTGATACTCAGTTCAGATACTTGTTTGTAGCTGGAAAGCATAGATCAAACTTCATCAGATAGCATGCCAGGGATTCTTTGTGTGACATTTTGCCATTGATACAGAATTCTAGAGCCTAAGGGAATCCTCTCAGTCTGTCTTGCTTTTCTTTTTTTCCAAGAGAAAGGGAATAAAATGTTTCCGGGCTGGGGGGGTAGTGGATGGAAAGGCAACTTGATAACATGATTTTCTAAGGGCCTGGCTGGAGGAAGCCAGCAGCTGAACATATTGGTGACATGGAAGTCATTAAGGCATTCCAGGAAAGGGTAATAAATGTGCATGCCTGTGTGTATAGTAGACATGTGTTTATGTTCAGAGCAAATTGCCTCTGGGCCTGTAGAAAAGACAAGCAATGAAACCCCTACTGTGGGGTTCGCTTCTGAAAGTCAAGTTTTTGTGCATTCATGAAACTTAAACTAAAAACTTAGGAAATCTTTATTTCTTGTGACATATAATCCGGGAGGGACCCCACCTTGGTGGAGACAAGAGTGTGCCAAGGCACAACGTGCAAGGGATCTGCTCTGATTTCTTCCCTGCTAATAACTAGGGTGTGACTCTAAGAAAGTGTCTCCTCCCTTGTGGACTTCAGTTTCTCAAACGTAAAATGGGGAGTTTCGACAAGAAAGTCTGACATCACTTCCTGCTCTGAGGTTCTGACCATGTGCAATAGATTTTTATGGCATGATTTCCATCAGCCAGAGACTCTGCTTCTCAAACTTGAGTGGTGGTTCCCTCCACCCACTCAATAAGTATGGCTTTTAGTCAAACCAGATTGGGGCATAAATCTCATTTACTTATTCCATGTTTGCACCGACAATTACATAATGCCTCAAAACTAAGCTCGTAGGGTGTGGGACAATTAAAGCAAAAGAATTAGTCATTCACATCCCGGACTCAAGATTGTGAAGGGCTGAAGCATGTATGGCTCAGGGGACAAAGGATGTGCATCTCCATGGTTGACTTTGTTACTAGTAGGGATCTGTAAGGTACCTGAGCTCTGACAAGGTCTGTCCCTGAGCTGTGTGGCAAACTGATTATCTCTTCTACATTCAGTTTGTGTGGTAAGAGGAGGTAGCTATCAAAGGCTAGTTACCAAACAGACCCAATTTAATCCTCTTGATGACTATTTGTACAGTAGGTCATTTCCCCCTGTCATTATACAGCAGAGTCAAGACTCCAACCAATTGTCTGGAATTTCAGTGTGTGTGTACCTGACCTTGACAGTGCCTAGGACTAATGCTGTCTAGTTAGTGACATCCCCGCTTTAGCACTATGAACATTTAGACAGGGTAATTCTTTGGTGCTCCAGTGGTCACATCATTGGATGTCTGGAAATACCCCTGAACTCATCCCAGGAGATGTCAGTAACCATTCCTCAAGAATATCTCCAGACATTGAAAACTGCCATGGGCAAATGGTGTGGGCCAGATACAGCCAGAAAGCATCTTCAGCATCTTCCCAAGAGGCATCATGAAGAGCAGAGATGGTGTCGTCTATGAAGTGGCCATTCTAGTTCACAGATTTTTTCATCCAGTCATCTGAGAAGCTCCCCTACTGAGCTGACCACAGAGAAGCTGAGAGGAAGAAGCCTGCCTTACTCAGTCTTCCCCTCCTCAGTACTGGGCAGAAGCTGAAATAATGGTGATGACAAAGGCAGCAGCAGCCTGATCTGATGACCCCTGGAGACTTCCAGACCTTTCAGAATACAAGGAAGAACTTTTGGTCCTTCTCAGATTTTTGGTAATCATCAGTTGGCTCCTTTTCTCCCGAATCTTCTGCCACTGGGTCACTTGTTTCCATGGTTACCAACTCTGCATATCACTTTGGCAGGTGCACCTGCTTCTCATTCCCCCACCACAAAGGGGCTCTTCCACAAAGGTGTCTGTTTTACCTACTTGATGCCTCTAGGGAGATCTTGGGAAGAGGATATCACTTCAGTGTGTGGAAACCTTGTTATCCTTCCCCGTTCTACCATTTCTTGTCCTCAACCTCCTTCAGGTTGGCCATAGCTCTGGGTTCTTTTCCCTGGACACCCATGAAGCCTTGGATCCAGATGACTGAGTCTCTAGTAACTTACCTTTTAGTTCTATCACAGACCAAAGTATTTTCCCCATTAAGTCTTCCCTGCCTGAGCAACACCACAGAAGAAGCTTCCATAAGGTAATAAAATAGGATAGGCACCAGTGAAACAATATGCAATGCTCTGGTTTGGATATAGGAAGAGTGCCCCCCAGGGCTTCCCGTGTTGAAATTTCATAGCCACTGTCAGTAGTTATGAGAGTGGAGACTTAATTGATTGTGGTTAGAGATGAGACCTTTGGGAAGAAATGAGGTTGGATAAAGTCATCATGATGGAGTCTGGTGGTTTTGTAAGAACAAAGCAAGACACAGAAATATACGTGTCCCTTGACATGCAGTACCCTGTGCCAGATCAGGATGCATCCAGCAAGAAGATGATCACCACTTGCAGCCCCTCACCCTTGGGCCAGAATCACACAGCAAAGCAAACCTCTTTTCTTTAAACATCGCCCTGCTTTGGGTGTTTCATTGTAGCAGTGCAGATCAAACCAGAACACTGAAGACCGTGATGATATTTTAGCCTCTATTAAATATTTGGCAATGGTCTCTGTGCTTGATGAACATTATCTCATTTAGAAATAAACCCCAGTCATCATGGTGATACTCAATAAAACATACAGCACAGTGGTCCAGAACATTCTCTCTGAGTCAAAGGCACAGCTTACTTCTTTCCGTATGCCTCTGTTTTCTCCTTCATTGATAGAATAGAGATCATAAGAATAGCTACCCCTGAACGTACTGTGAGGATGGAGTTGATAAAGATGGACAACGTTTAAAAGGGTGTCTGGCCCTTGGCATGTGTTCAGTAAGTGATGGATTGTCGTTACAACCATTGGGAATGAGCAGAGATGTTTCAGGCTGAGCCAGCCTTAGACAAGGACAATTCACAGAGAGAACTGGGTGGATGAGTAAGTTCTTGTTCCTAAGAGTATTCAATGCTCTGAGCTTTGTGAAGTCAAAGCCCGAGTGGGTCAGGAGCCCCCTTCTCAACCATGTCCCCCTTCCCTCCTGGCTTTCCCTACTAATTCCTCGTTCCCACAGGGTTCAGTGAGACACTTGAGAAAATATTTTTCCAAAATAAATTTCAAGCTATTATTTGTCCCAAACCACCCAATTCTGTGGCCCATCCCTATCTACTAATGTTACCGCCCTACCCCTATTTAGACTGAGGTTTTCTAGCTGACCAAGGACTCTTACCAGGGCTTCCCTGCCCTGCCATCTCCAGCCTGAGTCAGCCCGTGATGTCACTGTCTTGGATTTGTCATGGTGGCTGCTGTGGTCTAAGAGATGATTACGGATGAGACTGGTCCTGGGCCCAGCTGTGACTTATTCTCATCGTATTCTTTTCCTGTAGTCCCACTCCTCCCTGATAAAGTGGAGTCACAACAGGGCTGCCTCCACATTCTGCTTCTTTTCTGTATCACATTGAACCAGGGAGGCTGCTCAAAGTCGTAACCTCCTCATTAGTAAAAGGGAATATTTGGAGGTTGTCTTAGTTAGGGTTTCTACTGCTGTGATGATACAGCATGACCAGAAAGCAAGTAGAGGAGGAAAGGGTTTATTTGGCTTGCACTTCCTTATCACTGTTCATCATTGAAGGAAGTCAGGACAGGAACTCAAACAGGGCAGGAACCTGGAGGCAGGAACTGATGCAGAAACTTCAGAGGAGCACTTCTTACCGGCTTACTCATCATGGCTTACTCAGCCTGGTTTCTTATAGAACCCAGGACCACCAGCCCAGGAATGACACTAACCACAATGGGCTGGACCTCCCACATCAATAACTAATTAAGAAAATGCCATTAGAGGCTTGCCTACAGCTCAATCTTATGGAGGCATTTCCTCAATTGAGGCTTCCTCCTCCCTGATGACTCCAGCTTGTGTCAGGTTGACATAAAACTAGCCAATACAGAGATTAAATTGGACTGTACCAAAATGCCTGTGCCTGGGACAGAGTAGAGGGCACTAACATCTTTTGCCTTAAGTTTGACGTATAATGAACCTCCCCCAAAATTCGACAGCTTAAAATATTCTTTTTTTGTGTGTTTACTCACGTACATATGTGTGCATGAATGTGTGTATGTGACCATATGTGTTATCTGCAGAAATGCCACCACCTCCTTTAATCAGTGTCTCTCACTTGCCTGAAACCATTAGGCAAGGCTGGCTGGCTGGCCAGCGAGCTCCAGTGATCCTACTGTCTCACTTCTCTGGTGTTAAGATTATAAGTATGTGTCAGCACCCTAGATTTTCACATGGGTTCTACAGATAAAACTAAAACAAGCACTTTACCAAGTGAGCCATCTTCCCAGCCGTATCATTGTTCTTGCTCCCATGGACCAGACAGGAATTGGCTGATTTATGTTGGCTCCAAGTGGACCAGCAGCTAATCAGGACATGTTCTCAGCATGACCATGGGAGAAGTACAAGAGGACAATACCCAAATGTACAAGCACATTTTAAAGCACTGTTCCCAACCCATTGGCCTGAGCGAGGGACATAGCCAAGCCCCAAATTAAAGACAAGGGATGTGCATTCCAATTGAAGAAATGGCAAAGTTTCTGTCTTAATCACTTTTGTGTAGCTGTGATGAAATTTCTGAGACTGGGTGCAGTATAAAGAAAAGAGGTCTGTTTAGGTCACAGTTCAAGAGGTCCAAGACCATGTGTGATTTCTGCTGAGGGCCATGTGGCAGAAGGTATCATAGGACAGAAGCTCATGAGAGAGAAGCCACAAGGCAAACATAAAGCATGAGAACAAGCCTAGGAAACCAAATTTGCTTTATGATAGCTCAAGCCAGCACCCCAGGGGCCTAATCATCTCTGAGGTCTGACCTCCTAAAGGTTCTACCACCCCTCAATGCCATCAGGTTAAGTACAAGCTTCCAGCATAGGACAGGGGGTGCAAACAATATCCCAAGACTAGCAGTCACCTTGCAAAAGATATCAAGGAGGAGAAGTGTAAAGGATTAGGAGCAGTTACGTTGATCTAGTGCTACAGGTCAGGGAATAGCTGTTTCCCAGTTTCTAACTCTCCTTCTTATACTTGGACCTCTCTGTTTCACCTGCCCATCCAAACTCACTCAGAGGAGAGAATGAGAGTCTGCTTAGTGGCATAAGTGACCAACAACTTGTGTAGGACCTTGGTGTTAAAAGGATGTCTTTGTGGTAATCCCAAAACTCACATTTGCTCACCTTGATGTGTACATCTCTCTCTGAACTTGGTCTTCTTCACTCTGTGTCTATGAAACCATCTAATCCTTTCAGCCATCCCTACAACTAGATTCACTCTCCTCTGACAGTTGAGGAAATCGAGGCTTTGAGGTGTCCACATACCGAAGGTCATTCAGATAATATGCCCCAAAGGGGGTTTTACTGTGCCTGGTCTCCAATCAGGTGCGTTATAGCAATGCTGTGTTACTTCATCAGAGTGGGAAGGACAGAAACAGCACTCAGACAGAGACTTCCGACCAAGTTTTGTCAAATGTCACATGCAATGCTTACAATTTTAACCATATTTACGTCTGTGCTATGGTTCATCTATTGACTGTTCTTTAACATTTCCATTTTAAGTAGAATAGGTGTATTTATTGCATATATGAAACTGCACATGAGTGAGAACCATATGTGGGGATTAATATCTCGTGCCACAAACAGGGGCTGTGGATGCGGTTCATTATTTCTACATCTAATTGTATCTAATATTTAATAAAATTAGAGGTCTGTCTGTCACTCACAATGCCTTGAGCTGGAGCCCCAGCTGCACAAAAACCTGGGCAGAATGGCATATCCCAATAATCTCAGCATTCCAGAGGTAGAGGCGGGAGGATCAGAAGTTCAAAGTCAATGTAGACTATATAGCTCTATAGTCTACTCTAGACTACATATATCCAGAAGACCCCGCTTCAAAGGATATAAAGATTTACAAAAAGAAGGCAGTTTTATTAACTTCAAACTGGATATTCTTGCTTGCTATAGCTCTAAGCTCCTAGAAAATTTAGATGTTTGCAAGCACTGGGGATGTGACAGAGTTGAACTAGTTCTAAACTAAGATGGCCTTGATGGCTTATCAAGGTTAGGAAAGTAGTTGAAAAGGAAACAATTTCCATACCACCCGGTTCAGTGTATTGTTCTAGCCAAGTTTAGTTTAGATCTGGAGTGTCCCTCTTGGTCACAAGCCTATGGTACTTTTAGGAAACTTCAAGCAGTGAGGCCTAGAAAGAGGAAGTTGAAGGGGATGTTGGGCTCTGGCCACTTCCTGTCTCTCTCTATATATGTGCTTCCTGACTGCTGTGCCATGAGCTGTTGCCTCTACCCCATGTTCTGCCATGTTGTGTGGCTCTAGATGTCCTCCCCAGTGTACAGACATCCCTGTGGTTCCTTCATTGGGCTTTGGAAAGGTATCAGAGGTCTGCCCACGAGGCCTTCAGGCAACCGTTCCCTCTTTAGAGTCTCGCTGCCACTCCAGGGACTGAGAAAACACTGCACAGATTCCTTGAACCCAAATCCCTCAAAACTTTGGGATTTCCTCCCTCTACCAGGGTTTCTGCACCTGAATGAGGCTACATCTCTCCTAAGTTAACCCTTCCCAAACTCCCCTTTTATGGGGAACCTCCACATCAACCCTTCCCATAGCCAAGGAATTCTTTTCCCATCACAGAAGTGAGGAGCCTTCCACTCAGTACGAACGTTTCTCTCAAATCTGTGCTCTGCTGTGTCAAGAGCTACTTTACTTTTCATAGGGAACTGGGTCTTTGAATCAAAAGCTGGAGAGCAAAGGAGCGCAGACCATTTCCAAAACAGTGGCCACAGGACAGTAGCATGGCTGGAAAGACAAGCACACGGCAGAGTGAAAATACAAACCAGCTGATGTCACCCAGCTTCACAAGCATTCAACACACACATGAACACATACACACATGCACACGCAACACGCACATATATGCATGCATGAGTGTACATACACACACACACAGGAATAAATAGCTACACAGCTGAATATGATAGACCTTTATCTCCATTTTATCCTTTGACATTAAGGGAGGCTGTGGCCTTGAATTTTTTCTATTTTTGTAGTTGTGTGTGTGTGTGTGTGTGTGTGTGTGTGTGTGTGTGTGCGCGCTTGCTTTTTTTCTTCTGACTTTTCTAATAAAAATGTCCTGAAGGAAGGAATATCATAAAACATTTATTTTCTCTTGCATCTGTACCTCTGCCCCAGCTTGGGTTCTGTCCCTGTATGTGCACAGCGAGGCCTCAACCAGCTTTCTGGGCCACTCCCTCCTCTTCCCAGAAACAGTCAGAAACAGAACAAGTCATCAAAGACTGCCACTCCACAAGCTCCATGCCTCCTGCTTGGGCACTGAGGGAAGAAGGAGGCCCCTGTGGGTCCCTAAGGGGATTTCTTCACTTCCTGGCAGTCTCCAGTACACAAACTGTGTTTGTTAGGAGGGAAAGGAATGCTATTGATGGCTCTGCTGCTGCTGGAGAGGGAGAAACAAAAATAATCTGTGACCATTGGCTCTGTTTCCTGTGCATGTGTCTGTGTGTCTGTCCTGTCCCCAGCCTGTCTGGAAAGCTCCATGCTTGTTTGGGCTGGAAGAGGTTCATGCCGAGGGCTCCATGGAATCACAGCCTGCTGAAAAGGGATCTCAGGGGTCCCTGACACTGGCCTAGCAAACAGGACAGCTGCCACCTGGCACCTAGAAGAGTCTATTCTCAATTGTGGCCTCAGGAATGGAGAGAACCTCCCTGTGCAATCCTCTCTTTGCTTTGTCTGTGCCCCACTGATCCCTGGCCCTACATGCATGACCTTGTGCTTAGTCTGTTGCTTGTATATCTTGTCCCCATTTTGACTGTAGGCTCTTTAAGACATGGTGACTCCATGTCTTGGTCCCCTGCCTGCAAGTTTCTGGAATTCGGTAGATACTCGGTATGTTTGGTAGAATGGTGTCTATCTCCTCTAACTCCTTTAGTGTTTCTTCCCTCCTGCCACCTGTCTTATCTTTGAGAACATTGTCTCAGGGCCCTCGCAGTGTGACAGGGAAAGCATGGCTGCCCTCATCCTAAAAAGGAAGTCGCTAAGCTCAAGGTCACATTCACACTGGTAGTGAAATGTGAGGACTTTAAGATCTTGGGGTCTGAGCTCTTTGTTTTTTCCCCCTGGTGTCTTTTCACTATAATATTCTCTCCATCTGCTCTCTGTTATTTGGTTTTCTTGCCTGCTCTGCCCACCCATATACCTGCCCACAATCCTCCTTCCCATTATGACCATCCCTGCCTCCATCTATGATGTCAAGGACTCTATGAGGCCAAGCAGAAGATTAACGTGATCTGCTGTGTGGGCCAAGATGTGCCAACAGCAAGACAGCAAGGATGAGGGCCAGTTACCTGAACTCAGATCTCTGCTCTTCTCACCCCTCAAGACAGATGTTCCCATGACTTTTATTTAAGATCACCTTGTCATGGTGTGGTGTGTGGTGTGTGGTGTGTGTGTGTGTGTGTGTGTGTGTGTGTGTGTGTGTGGGTGTGTGTGTATGTGTGTGTGTGTGTTGTAGGTACATATTCATGTGGAGGTGTGCAGAAGACAGAGGTTAATGTCAGATAAATTTCCCAACTGCTGTCTAACTGAACCTAGAACTCACCAATTCAGCTAGCTTAGCAGACCAATGAGCTGCAGGGACACTCCTGTCTCTATTGCTCCTCCTTCCTCTCATCTCAAGCACTGAGGTTACAGGTACATGCTGCCATGCTAGATTTTTATATGGCCCTGGGGATCTGAACTTGGATTCTCATTCTTGTACAGAAGGCATCCCCCATGAACCATTTCTTCGTTTATTTTTGCTTGTTTGTTTTTATTTTTTGTTTGGTGTGAGCTTTGTCTTCTTTTGAGATGTGTTTTTGCTGTGGTAGCTGGGGCTGGCCTTGAACTCATCCTCCAGCCTCAGTTTCCCGAGTGCTAGGATCACAGATGAGCCCCATGCCCAGCTTAAACTAACTTCTATAACCATGATTTGCACACATTTCATCTTGCATATCTCAGATCAGTGTGTAAGTACAATTTTAAGTGTTTTTTTTTAAATGTTTATATGTACTGAAATACATCTTCATTATTTTTTGGTGAGGCTTCTGATCAAGAAGGATAGGACTGTGACTGGGTATATCCCTTCACAACTTTGTGCTCTTAGAAACCCTTCTGGAAAATGGAGAGGACTTTTATCCAGCAACAGTATAGGACTTTCTGGAGGACATGCTCTAGAAGTGGGAGTTCTCATCGTTGGAGCACAGGGAAGAACAATCTACATCCTCGGAAGAGATCCCTCAAATAATGGGATCTCTTCGCCTTGTCTAAGGGTAATCATTTGGGTTTTTTGTAGAGGTTTGTTAAGATACAATTCATATCCCTCATTTAAATTTTGCAGTGCAATGGTGTTTAGTGTGTTCACGGATACAGGCAACAGTCACTAGTTACAATTTTAGGATATTTTTCTCCCCCTCCCCCAACAAATAAGCAGTCACATCGCCCTACCCCCCATTCTCTTAGACCTCCTTCCTCTCCATCAGCCTGCAGCCCATAACAGCCAGTAGTCTGCTTTGTGTCTCTACAGATTTGCCTGTTCTGGAAACTTCTTGTAAGTGGAATCAAGACTTTATGTCTGGTGTCTCTTTCTAGGTGTTTCTGTGTTGTAGCATGTATCACGGCTTTTTTCCTTTTTCATGCCCCTTGTATGGATAGCTGTATTTTGAGTATTTGTATATTTGTCTAAGCAGTTCCTATATGGTGGCTAATATGAAAACTGTCTCTATGAATATTCATAAACAAATTTTTTGTACAGACATCGCATTGCTTTCTTTTTTCTTTCTTTTTGTTTTTTTGAGGAGATAATCAGGGGTTAAATTTCTAGTCAACAGCAATTGAATGAAATGGGGAATCCTGGGTCTCTAGACCCTCTAAATCAGATCTTAGGAAGAGATTCAGATTACTCTATGGGCATTCAGCTCTGTGGAGCTAACGTGCTGAAGTGCGCAGTGAACTGAGACTCATGCTAATCACATGAGCTTCACTGTCTAATCCCGTATCAGAAGGCAGCTGGGCTCTGATTCCAGCACCCTTACCAACAGTGAGGCACAGTTTAGCTAGTGACTTCTTATATGTATGATGCCTCTTCACCACATCCAATCCTCATAATCATCCTACAGAGCTGATATGGCCGCTATTGCGTCAAAGACAGAGGTGGGAGAGCCCCACATGGGAGCATGGCGTGAACCAGGGCCTTTTGACCAGAGCCCAGTACACGTCCAACAACCCTCCCAGGGCCGTTATCTAAACCAAAGCTGAAAACAAGCATCCTGAAAAATACTAAAGTGTTTATGAAGACTGGGGGAGGGGGCTTTCCCACTCAGCTGTGGTCCCTTAATGGAAGTTCTCCATCCTCAAATGGCAGTTTGAAATCCTCCGATCTCAGAGCTATAAGTCATACCTCCAATATTTTCATCTAAGTGAGATTAATAATGTGTCGTTAATTCACTCATCAAAAGTTTCTAGATGTTTGCTTCGGGTCAGACACTCCAGTAGGTTCTAGGTACAGAGTTAAAAGAGACACAGTCCAGCCTGTAGAGATGGCTCAGCCGTTAAAGGCTATCACAACCAAAACATCAAAAAGACACAGTCCTTGTCCCCAGGTTGTTCACAGTCTAGTGTGGATGCCTAGAATAAATGCTGGAATAGGGTGACCAGAGGACCTTGGAATGCCAGTGATCTTCCTGAAGGAGATGAGTCCTCAATAGACTTGAAGACAGTGTGTGGGCAGGGGAGGGGGAGAGACACACTTCAGGCAGAGGATCTATGGACACAAAGGTAAAAGGGCAAGAGGAAGCTGCTTGTTTAGGGGGAAATCCATGGGTTTTGTGTCTCTACAATAGCAGATCATAGAAAGGAGGGGCAGGAAGGGTGTGAAATGAAAGAAATGGACCAGGATCAAATGGGAAGGGGGTGGGACCTTATGTCACACAAAACAGCATTCAGTGCAGTGCTAAGCCACACATTCTGACTACGTCTCCTGGCCAAAAGGGGGGATTTAATCCATGAGCTTTAGAAAAGCAAAACAAATCCCCAGAAGGCAGTGAAGATTAATGATCACCCCTGAAATGGCAACAGGGCAGGCTACGGTCCTGGCACTTGAAACGGGTACATACAAACTGCTGTTTCCTGTCAGTACCCAGCCAAGGTACTGAGCCAGATGCCAGAAATTCAGCACACACTGAAACTCAGGATCGCACCAGGGATTTTTAAAGCATCTTTCAAATATTTGCTTCAATTATTCCATTAATGTCCCTATTTCAAATATTTGTCATGTAGACATTCTGATTTGGAGTGAGAAAGCAAAGTCAGTGGATTGACCCATGTTCACCTATGAATGAATAGCTCCCTCTGCCATGGGCTATGGGAATTCTGATTCATTTCTCTCAACTCCTACCTACTAGGCCTCCAAATAAATGGTAAACATATAGCTGATTGTGAAGATGGACAATAAACAGGATGGATTAGACATGAGATAGACAATTGATAGATGATGGATAGACACACACATGATAGATATATAGGTATTTGAACAATTGAACGATTAAAGATATAGGTGTTTAGATGGATAGATAGACAGACAGACAGATGGATAGAGACAGACAGACAGAACTGTAAGGAGTTGAGAACAGTGTGACAGCTCCTTGTAGACAGTTCCTACAGTGGTGAATAGATAGAGGTAGGCAAAAAGAATTCAGTAGTGTATTCATTACTTTTCTGTTATGGTGATAAAAAAAAAATCACTACAAAAGTAACTTAAGGGAGTAAGGGTTTATGTTGGCTCACAGTTCTGTGGAGACACAGTTCATCATGGTGGGGAAGACATGACACCTGGCAGGGAAGGCATGGTAGTAAGAGCTGGAGGCTAGCTGGTCACAGTGCATCCATACTGAGAAAGCAGAGAACGGGAAATGGAGTCAGACTCCAAAGTAGGGATTTTCAACCTCTGGATTGTGACCCCTTCGGAAGGTTAATGACCCTTTCACAAGGATCACCTAAGATCATCTGCATATCAGATATTTGCCTTACAACTCATAACAGAAGCAAAACAACAGCTTTGAATTAGCAATGAAAATAACTTTATGGTTGGGGGTCGCCACAACAGGAGGAACTATGTTAAAGGGTAGCAGCGTTAGGAAGGTTGACAACCACTGCTCTAAAGCCTCTCACTTCCTTCAGTAAGGCTCCTCCTCCGAAAGTAGTACCAAAAAGTACCACCATCTGGGAGCCAAGTGTTCACACACAGGCGTCTTCAAACTACACGTTCAAATGGATACTATTATTTCTCTAATTCAACAGAGCAAACACATACAGGGAGGAGATTTGCCTAAAGTCATGCAGCACTCTGAGATCAAGCTGCATTGAAACTCAAAAAAAAAAAAAAAAAAAAACTGTGACTTCATAATGAACACTCTGGACCACTATAGAAACTGTTGGGAGCTGGCCAATGATGAGCTTGATATCATTGCCTGTAACCCCCGATGAGCTAACAGAGGCAAGGAGCCAAAGTTGTCTGCAGCCATTTCCCCAAGCCTTGCAAATCCTGAGTGCATTACATCAATCAATAGAAAATGAGATTAAAGAAAACACATCAGAATCACCATTTCCCTGGATTTGGGGTTTATTTCCCTACCAGTAATGCAATCAACCCTTGAACCATACTGAGAAATAAATGAAAGGGGACAGACTGAGGAAGGTGTTTGCCAAGGGCTTCTGCTCCAGCTGAGCGGAACTCTTCCTGCTCCAGACCCTAGAGCAAAGAAACTGCAGATTCCAGGTCGTCAAGCTTTCAGCAGGAAGGAACTCCAGAATCCATCTGCCCCATCACAACTAGTCTACAGATGAAAAACGGAAGGTCCCCAAGGGAAGGTGGGTCGGCCAGCATCATACTGCAGCTTCCTGATAACCTGGGACTGATCAAACACTGCACACTCGCACCATGTCTTGACGATGGCAGTTGTGCTGGGACATGCAAGGCCTGGTGATATGGGATGAGGCTCACCCTCCTATATTCCTGAATTGTACAACAGAGCCACTGGTCCAAGAACAGCCCCCAAACCCTTATCTTCCCAGTGCAGCTTCTCCATATCGGCTGGCCACAGCATCTCTGCCTGGCAAACCAACAGAAGGGGTGACAGAAACATGACCTTTTGCTGTTGGACTTGTTTTCCTAGGGAGTAAATCAAAGAGCTCAAAGCACATTCCTTACCTCATAGACTGTTCATGCCCTGCCTTTGGTGACATAAAAAAAAAAGCACTCTGGCTTGTACAAATGAGGCTTTATACCAGAGGCATTGAAGTCTGATTACCCTGGGGTCGGGCACTGAAGCACCAAATTGCCACTTGTTGCTATATAGATTTAGGCAGATCCATCATTTTTCTGGTCTTGAGTATCTTCATCTAGCAGACATCCTAACAGTACCCACCTCACAGGGTGATAAATGGGATACTGAGTATAATGGTGCCCCACACATAGTAGTTGTTCGACAAAAGGCAAGCTTATTGCTGCACTCTTAAGGTAGACTCAGTTCCTCTAGATTTGTCCATCTTCCAAAGCTGAGTCATAGACGGTGATTTAAACTCTGTGGAGTGCTGGGCAGTGGTGGTACACACCTTTAATCCCAGCACTCTGGAGGCAGAGGCAGGCAGATCTCTGTGAGTTCCAGGACAGACTGGTCTACAGAGTGAGGTCCAGGACAGCCAGACTTAATAACATAAAAACACTGTCTCAAAAAACAAACAAACAAACAAAAAAAGCCTGTGGATTTTTTTTTAGTGTGGTTGAATTGTTACTCTCTTTTTCTCACTAGCAGGTGGGGGGCAGGGAGGAGGGTGACAGCCGGTGCATCGTCTGGACTCTGAAGGCACCTGGCAGTGCCCTCTGGCTGGGTTAGCAACAGGGTAGGGAAAGGACACTGTCAAATTCAGAACCAAGTTCAGACCAAAGAGGCACTGGAGTGTACGGACAGGTTGAGCTTTCAGGCCCAGCACACCCGTATTTTGCTTCCATGGAAGAGTAGGGAGCCCACAGGGGGGCAGAACAAAGAGGTTTGATCCTGCCCTCGGCAGCAGTGGACATCCACTGAAGCAGGAAGAGGGGATGGGTGTGCCTATGAGGGCCTTTTCTGCTCTGGTGGATATGCCCTGTCTTGCTTAGAAGTCTTCAGTGAGTGACTGATGCTGTCAAGGTGAAGATCAGATCCATTCGTCCTGGCCCTTGTGTGGGCTCCCTGTCCTATAGGAAGCTGTGACTGTGGGGAAGCATTTATCAGGCTGCACATTTTAAGTTATGTGCACTTTACTGTGTGAAGCCTGTACATCAACTTTTAAACAGAGGAAAACATGCCTTCGTAAGAAGTGGAGCTGAGACCCAAATCTAAAAATAGACTTTTGGGGAGCCGGCAGCCAGGGCAGCATTACAGAAGCATAGGTCAGATCCTGTCATTCAAAAATATTGGTGTTTGGTCCACCACGGATTAACTTGCACCTTTAAAAAACTTGATATTGACACAGTAAAAATACGATATTTGACCAGGGTGCGGTGACACATGCCTGTGATTCCAGAATTCGGAAGGAAGGGTTGGAAGTTCAAGGTCATCCTTGGGTACATGGGGAGTTTGAAGCCAATGTGGGTGATGTGAAATTCTGTCAGAAAGGATGAGAGAGGAAAAGAGAGGGTCTGGTTTACATTCATGAGTTGGGGGTACCCTCTAAAAATTTACTTCATTTCATTTTCATGCGCTTTTCAGACTAGGTGTCCAGTCTCCTCACTTTAGCCCTGGCCCTGATCTGCTTGCTCTGGTCCTCTCCAGAGCGTGTGCCTCCCTCACCCCCAGGCGGCCTTTCTTGGCCTGGAAGAAGAACATGCAGGAAAAGGCCTCTGACTAGATACTGGCTAAAAAGAAAGATTGAAAAGAGATTTCCATGGAGCAACTGGGAGGAAAAAGAAAAAAGTTTGTGAAGTGTGTAAATCAATCTAGGGGTGACGGGAAAGACAATAAAGGGTGAGCTGCTCCATGGCCCCAGGGAACATCCTCAGCCCACCAGCTCCCCCCCTCACATGTGCTACGCTCTCAGAACCTGAGCTTGTGTCACAGGATTTTTTTACAGTCTGCCCTTTCAAGCCTCACATTCATTGGCTTGCCACAGACATTCTGATGAGGGCTTGGGGACATATTGCAGCAAGGAGTTCAGAAGATTCTCTCTTGTTCGCAGTGCTGTTGGGTTTGCAAACTCATTTCCATACATGGCCCAGATGACAGCCGGGCTTCCTTCCTTCCCCTGCCTGAGACCTAAATGTGACTTGTAGAGATCTTTGTTCATTTCACAATCTCCTCAAGTCTGGAAAAATTCCAAGGCGGAGGGCTTCATCCTGGCTTCAGGGCTGCAGCTCCAACACCACTCGCCCCAGTCTGATGTCCAATGTAACTCCTGAATGCGAGATCTCAGATTTGAGGAGCATACAGGGCACTTTGAGGATGGCCTCCACCTCCTCTGTCTGGGCTCCAAGCTCCTGCTCCTTCGCTGGGTGCCTGGAGAGCTGTAGGTTCTGGTACAGCAGAGCAATTTCTTCTGCCTGGGAATAGGAGCTTTCTGGATCCGCGTCCCTCTCTTAAGAGCCCCCAGCTCATCTGGGGGAACTAAGCTTCTCTTCCCTAAAATAGAAACATGTCACTCCTCAATTAAACATAGGGAAATTAAGAACACAGAAAAGACATGTTTCCAACAATCAAAAGTAGACATTCAATCTGAGTTCAGAGCTAAAGATAAATATCTGGGGCGTTTTGAGTTTTGGTTTGAGACAGGGTCATGTCACGTTGCTGAGGTCAGCCTAGAACTCTCATGATAGCCCCCTGAGTGCTAGAATTACATCCATGCACCACCATGTCTGTCCTCCCCTGACTGTTTAACCGTAAGCTGCTTGCTTTGTAAAACAATTCAAATTGGTTCATTAAATAAGGGCAGACATTTAAAGGAACCCACTAGATACATTAAAAACTATAGAGGGGAGAAGAAATTTTTAGAACTTCATTGCTTCATCTACCACGGAGCATGAAGGAAACTTTCTCTTGGCTACTCACTCTCCCCTAAGGGCTAAAGCTGAGGACTGAGCAGGCTGAGAGGTGTGCAGCTGCCTGACCCCTTGGGAAAATGTGCATGTGTGCCTGTAATTCTTTCCACAAGAATGAGTGTCAGTCTCTGAGCATGTCTCTGTGTCTACCACTGGATGTCTTTATGTGGTGATGCGTGTCTGGCCGTGTCTGCACATGGCTGGCTCCATGTGTCTATGTGAGTTTGCATTTGCCTGTCTATGTATCGGATGTCCTTCTGTCATCAAGTTTGTGTGGTGCCTCTGTATGCAGAAGCCTCAGCATCTCTCTTTCTGTGTCCTGGGTACCGAGGGATGGTATAAGGAGATGAAGATGCATTCTGCCTGTGGCATGTGTGGTGTGTAGATACGCAGACATGCACAGGAGCAAGCGTGCAGTGGGGCTCAAGGAAGCCATAGCAAAGATACGCACTGCCTGTGCGAAGCCGGTCATCTGCTTTCCTGGTTTTGTTTTTCGTCCTCCCAATGGGCTCCAGACCCTTCTTGGAAACAAAGAGAGTTTAAAAATTGCAGCCCTTCCTGTGTTCCCAAATGTTCATAATGCTGAAGTGAATTTGAACACTGGCAGCAGCTTTGGATACCCAGCCCAGACGCTGCAGCAGGAAGCCACCAGCCCACTTACATAATATGCTCCAGAGGAAAGAAACAAGAAGCAGCTGCAAAGCTCATGCACCCTCAAATCAGGAGTGGTGACATGCCTTCCATGGGGAGGGGAAGCCTATGCAAGGCACCAATATGCCCTCTGAGGGTTTCCTCTAATTTGGTGAATGAGACAATGCACTCTCTTTTCTGTTGCTGTAGTCGAGTGGCTGAGACTGGGTGATTTTAAAAGGAAAGAGGTTAATCTGGAGGCTGGTGCATTTTTTTTTCTTTTCTCATTGTTGTAACAAAATACCTGATGGAAGCAATCTATGGGAGGAAGAACTTACTTTGGCTCACAGTCTAGGGATCATGATACATCGTGGTGAGGAAGGCATGGTGTCTTTTGGTTCCTTCCATTACAGAAGAAGTCGGTAATATCAGGCCACAACACTGACAGACCTCAGCTAGAAACAGGGATAGGGTATAATTTACAGGGCCTTCCTCCTCCCCAGCAAATCCACTTCCTCCAGTGAGGCCCCACCTTCTAAAAGTTCCACAACCACCCCCCCCAAAAAAAGTTGTACTGCTGTCTCTGGGCCAAGTGTTCAAACACATGAGCCCGTAAGGGGCATTTTACATCCAACTATAGCCCCTGGGATGTCCAGGCGAGGGTCTATCTGGTGCTCACCTCCCCTTCCATCCCAGCACGAGGTCCAGGGAACGTATGCGGAAGAGGCAGTGCTGAGCATGGCTCACTTTGTAACTCAGACTCTCAGTTACTAACCTTGTCCCAAAAGAAACAGTAATCTCTTAAGAACCTAATCTCCTCTCAAAAGCTCCCAGCACAACCACGGTGGCAAATACGACATTGGGTTGGACAAACTGTATTCAAACCACAGCACCACCTTTATCTGGAAGTTATTACCAACCAACTGGGTGTCCTGGTACCTCACTTAGAGGCAGACATCGATATTTCAGTCATTTCCACATATGTTTCCTGAATATATATTCTGTGTTCAGTGTTGGAAAAGACAAAACAATTCCACTCTGACACCTTAGGACTTGGCCCTCCCGTCCCCGTCAGCCCTCAGTGTGTGTCTCCATCTGGGAGGCTACTGGCCATTGCCATACTGGATTCACTGGAAGAATGACGATTCTCATGCGGCAAGTTCATGAGCCCATGCCACCACATCTCTTCCTCTGCCGGGCGATACCCAGCTGGAGCTTTTCCACCTCTGCCTGGGCACTTACTTCCTCCATATTTGAATAGGTGTCCACCCTTTGTCTCACCAGCTCCTCCCAGGGCAACAACCACAGCCATCTCTGAGATGGCTCCAACCTGTGTTTATAACCCACCGGCCTCTGGGTGTCAACCACTCTATGATGCACCCTCTCAATGTCCAGTCTTCTTTCAAGCCAGTCCTTCTTTTGCCTGCCCAGAATACCTTTTCCTCCCCACTCCAGAGCTACACAGCCAGAGCCACACAAAGAGACCCTGTCTTGAAAAACAAAAAAAGAAAACAAAAGAGTTACAGAGCCCACGAGATGGCTCAGCAGGTAAAGGTGCCTGCTGCCAAACCTGAACAAGCCCGGTGACCCCAGTTTAGACCCTGGGACTCATACTGTGGAAAGAGATAACTACTCCCTCTGGTTGTGTTCTGGCATCCAAGCATGTGCTCCCGCCTCCCCACCTCTCTGTCTCTCTCACATGCTCTTTCTTTCTCTTATGCTCTCTGTCTCACACACACAGAGTACATTTTTTTAATTAAGATTGTTTTATACAAACTCTCTCTAACTTAAAGATGGCAAGCTATTCAATTAAAAAATAAATGCCACCCTGGGTGATGCCTAGAAAGCAGGTCTGTGGACCATATTCAGCCTATGTGCTGCCATATGGGGACCTCTGCCCTGATGGATGCCAGATTACTGAGTGACAGGTCTGTGATTGGCTCCCTGCTGAGGTTGGGGCGGAGGCTGAAGCTGATGTCCACTCAGACTAATAAAAATGTCAAGTGTTTCAGTGAACAGGACATGGATACAGACACGCAGCAGACAAGGATACAAAGGGTATTTGAATTATCTTCATGCTCCCTGAAGCTCAGATCTTCATTCACTCACATATTGTGACCCAGGGAACAGTTAGAGGCTTGAGTTAGCCTCCAGCTTGCTACATGACAGGAGCAAATGGCTTCTTCTTTCTGCACAGAGTTCCTGTGCAATGTGTAAGCACCCCTGAGATGCCTTCCAGCTTCTGGCACAGAAAATTATCCTGATTACACTCCATCAAGTAAGCCAATGAAATGCAGGCATTTCGATACCTTAACCATTTTAGGAAGGTGGGCAGGTGCCTCTTCACTATCCATCAGCTCAGCCCTCTACAACATGAAGCCCTTCCTGTGTACTGCCCAGGTGTGAGTAACAGCTAGAAAACAAGCCCTCTTCCCAGCCCCTGGACACACACATACACCAGCCTGCTCCACCCCAGGCCTCCCTAGGCATTGGCAAAGAGCAGGCAACCCTGGCAAGCCTTGATTTCATACTGACCATCAAACCCTCAAGCCAGGGAGGGAGCAATATCATCATGCCTGGACTTGAGAAAAGCAATCACCAGACTCAGAAGAGATTTGCCTTGCATGGCAGAAGGCCAGACAGTTGATCATGGCAAGGACTGCCTCAGAGAAGGAGAGGGCTGGCAGTCACACAAGTAGCATTCGTAAGGAACTAAGAGGCTGTAGTGTCCTGGGAGTCAGGAATCTCCATGATCATGCTAAGACACAAAAACAAATAAACATTACTGTGAGAAGAACCCTCTCATGGAGTTTGGGGTAAAACCTCTTGATAACAGATTGGGCCTCCCTCCCTGGACCACTGACCTATTGTAAGGATGTCACAGGTTTTCTCTATTTGAGGAAGGTCCATGAAGGCAGGGACAATTCACTCATGTACTGCTGGCACTGAGCTGAGAGCTCAATCAGTGTGAACTGAAAGCTATTGACAAAGCTGGACTGACCCAGCTCAGCTGTGCCGACTGTAAGCCAACAGGGCCCGTTTTGGGGTTCACCCCCCCACACACACACACAGCCCTGTGCTCACAGAGTTGGATCCAGCATTTCTGTAGGGATGTCAGCAGAGTGCCTGGAGCAAGCAAGTGGGACAGCAGCCAGTATCACCACCCTTAGCTCCACCCTCAAGGTCCTGGGGTCTTGGGACCTTAATGACGGTCAGGCTAGTTACCCTGCCACCTCTTAGCTAGGCCGAACTTGAGTTTCTCAATCTTCCTGGACCTTGGCCTTCCCATTTGAAATTGGCTGTCACAGTAGTGATCTTGAGGAGTCACTGGGGGCAATAAGTGAGTAGATCCTAAAGTGTGTACAGGGTGAGTGTGAGCTGGAGACAGGGAGAGATGTCCTAAGATGCTATCTGTCAGCCTGCTGGGGAGGAGGGACACAAGTGACCCCAGCACTGTTGGGCCTCCAGTTAGACAGCACTGCTGACAGGTGTCCCCTGTCTGACCTGAGGGGAAGCGAGCCTTTCCTACCCGAGGAAGTCGGCACAGGAAGGGGCTCCCGCGTCAGTCAGCCCAATGAGCTCTGTAGTGCCAGAGAGGAGGAAACTGAGGCCCGAGACTGATCAGGGCACCATTTGCAGTTCAAAATCTCTGTCTCCAGGAAGCAAACCGTCACTCCAGGGTCAACTCTCCAAGACAATAGATTAATCCATTTTTTAAATAAATAGGTTAATTTCTGAAGTAATAAAATGTAGCTACCCTCCTATAGTTAGGTAGACCAGTAGTCTCAAGTCTGCACCTGTACCAGATAAGCAGCCTGTTAAAATGTGGGACCCGAGCTCTCAGGGTAGAGTGAAATGAGACACAGCTTCTCTAACAAGAGCCCAGGAGATGTTGATCTGTGGATCCTATAATCACACTTTGAAAAGCAAGATTCTTGGGCTAGAGATAGCTCAGCCATGAAAATACTTGCCATGCAAAGAACAGGACCTGAGTTCAATCCCTAGAACGCACATTTTAAAAGTTTGCAATCCTAGCACTGGGGAGGCAGAGACAGGCAGATATCTGGAGCTTGCTGACCAGCCAGCCTAACCTAACTTGGGAGCTCCAGGTCAATGAGAGACTCTCTATCCAAATACAAGGTAGACATCTCCTAAGGAATGCCATCCAAGGTTGACCTCTGATCTCTACAAGCTCTGGTACGAGGGCATACACCCACACCCTTACAAGTGTAAGCACACATGCAAATGGGACAGAGGAAGAGAATCTAAACCTTAGGGATTCCTGAGAAGGGGCCTGCACAGAGAGGCTATCAAAAATAGGAATATCTGAAATGATAAAATATGAATGAGAAAACGTAGTCCACCTACCGACTCTGAGGCCATCACTAGGCCATCCTCCACACTACTGTGTTTTTGCAGCCCTTCAACTCAGATCTGTTTCACCAGTGGGTAAGCTGAGTTTCAGAAATGAAGTGTTAACATTGAATCCACCCAAGACTTTATAGAGGGGTACTCAATTTTCTCCGTCCCCAAACAACTCAGACAGTGAGGCCAAAGGATTGTGGTCCACTGAGAGCCACCAGCTCCTCAGCTGTAAGCCTCTTTTCTTACTCAGACCTACCACTCCCTGACATGTCTCCATGTGTTAGAAACTCAACTCACATTGCTGCCAGGGGTCTTCCAGTCCCAAGGGCTGAGATTGTCCTGCCTGGTGAGTGAGTTAGGGCCTTGGCAGCCCCCCTTGCTCCATTATGCAGCCACTGAACGTTCAGCTCAGAGGCCTTGTGGCATGCTGACATCTTCAAAATGAAACAGAGGAGCCATCGCTCATTTGCCCGAATCTAGACTCTTTTTCTTTTCTAATGGAGAGAATCACACAGTCCATCTAAAATAAGAAAACCCCGCATTACAGAGCCAAGAGAAAAATGGAGGCTTAAGTTTAAAGAGGGCTGACATATTCATGGAGAAACCTTGTGCATGGTTTGTTTCTGCCTGGCCCCATTCAGCTTGGAAAAGAGGCATACATACTCTTTGAAGCTTTGGAGCTAAGAGGAAATGGCTTTATCCTAGGGGAGAACCGAGACACCCCCCCCTTCTGCCTCCGTAGACCCCAGTGTGATCTCTCCTCCATTTCGTCCAGCCTGCAGACGATTATGGAGGGGCTGCTCAGGGCTGGGTCAGACCTGTGCTAGCTTTACTCATTCATCTGGCAAAAAGCTTCTGCTTCTCTGTGTTCTTCTAGTCACAAAGAACCACCTGCCATCAGGCTCTGAGAAGGAGGGCATAACCACACAACTGATCTGGCCTCCAGAACCTTCTTCACAGGTCATCGCCTGTTCTCTGTAGTCCAGGCCTTGAATTTGTGATTCTCCTACCTCGGTGGTAACTAGGGATGCAGGACCGTAGCGTCAAGCCCAACTGGTAATTACTTGTTCTGAAAACTATTTATGCTGGAAACATGGTGCTGTAAAGATATGCTAGGGGATTCATCCCTCCTCCTAACCCATTGACACCACTTCAGTACAACCTGGGGACAATGTGAAGGAGAGGTCAAGTTAGCGGCCAACACCCCCAGTAGCCTACTCTCCACAGGCCTCGGGGCTAGATCCTTTATCTGTCCCCAGTCCTTCCTTACCCCTATCCCGATCCCACCCCCTTCTGTCTTTTAATCGGTGCTCTGGATGCTCTGTCCTGAGTGAAAACTGAATAGTGCCAGTCCTGTCCTTGGTGCCTACCACCTGAAGGATCAGCCGAGCCACTGAGTCCATGTTTATGACCTAACTCCAAGCCCTGTGGTCCCCCACTCCACCATTTACCCTCCTACACCATCACTGTGATGTACTTCCTGGGACTCTGGAGCTCCACACTGAGTGAGGGAGACCCTCCAAAAGAAATGGTCTGGGGGTCTGGGGAGATAGCTCAGTTGGTACAGTGCTTGCCACGTGATGGCGTGATGACCTAAGTCTGATTCCAAGCACCCATGTAAAAACTTCAGGCACGACAGCAGACATCGTGTCTGAGCTGAGGGGACAGGGACAGGAGGGTCCTTAAAACTCACTGGCTAGCCAGTTTAGCCAAATTGGTGAGTTCCAGGTTCAGTGAGAGAACCTGTCTCAAAAGATAAGGTGGCAAGAGATTAAGGAAGACACCTTCCACGTACGCACGTGCACATACCCAAAACATGGACACAAAAACGGCTTGGGATGAAAATGATTCAGCACGCATGAACTCAAAGTAGCATGAGCAATGCGCCTGTGCCCCTGCTCAGCTCCAGTTCAGACCCCATCTGTGACCACACCAGACTCACTTCCACATCCAGACCACAGGGGGTTATTTTAAAGCAAATCAAGACGTTCTGTCCTTTCATCTGAAAACACTTCAACATGTGTTTCTGAATGGAAAGGAGAGCCTTTATTTTTGGAAGCTCCAGGTTTGGGGGGGGACACAGCCAAAACAGAATAATCAAATTTGTGGTTTGGTTTGAATGTGTACATTTCATAAACCAATATTTTTAGCATACACCCCCTGGACACACAGAGTGCAGTGACTGTGTCTACCTTCATTTGGAGAGAGCAGGAAGCAAAGTAAGATCTTCCCTGAGTGTGGATGCTGGCCAGCCTCTCCCTCCCAAGGTTTCCTTCCATCCCCATGTTTGGCTCTGATGTTTCCTGAACCCTCTGGAGTTTTCACACTTTTGTGTCTTTTCCTTGTGGGTACATCTGCCTGGAATGCTCCTTTCTCTATTTGGCAAATATTTATCTGCAAAACCTACCACAAATGTCACCCTGCCCATTGTCTATGGAATCTCTTCAACACCCCCTTCCTCTTAAGGCAGCCATCCAGATTGCATGGCTGGGTTGAAATCATTCTTGTATGGATCCACTGCCCCCTTTATCCCATGAGCCTCCATAGAGTCGGGTCTGGGTCATCCCTATGACTCTTGGCCAGCATGAGAGATAGTCTGGTCATGGCTGTGGCTTTAGCATCAGCTGAACAGGGTGTTTGATTAGCTGTTGGGGTTCTGCTTCATGAGTCAGAAATAACAGCACTATGATGGGGCTCATGGGAATTAAGAGGAATGAGTCTACTAGAAAGCAGCAGCAAAGCACAGCTGGCCACAAGGAGACCGGAACAGATACAGCTTCTGGGATCAGCATCTTCATGGACTCTTCTACTAAAAAGCCCATTAACCAGAGACTGACTCACCCTTCCACACAGGCCCTAGCCTCTGTCTGGGTCCTGATAGCTTCATCTCTACGGGACAACCTGCTTCCATGCTGTCATGTAGATCCCGCCCCCTCTCATCTCCGGCCTCCATGTTCTGTAGAGCAAGCCCTGGGGACTCTGATCCTACCACCCCTACCCACCACCATCGCTTACCAAGAGACCAGCCATGCCCATACCCATACCCATACCCATGCCCCTGCAGTTCCAGGTTGTCTCCAAAGAAGCACCTACTTCCAATTAACCTGCCTAGAGTCCCCATCAAGACAAATGCCTACAAGTCTCATCTGTCAGCCCGGCTCTGGCCTGGGATGGGGCTTGGCTTTGCTCTCAGCCCATCCATCTATACACTCTGCCTGAAAAAGTCATAGAGATAGCAAACCCAGCCCACCTAGCCTGGGGCTGGCCTTTCTCCCATGCAGCCCCCACTTTCTGCAAAGGGATGAAAAGAGACAGCAGCGTTCCCCCAAAGGCTGGTCCCATTGGGACTGGGGCGGGGACTGATATGGAGCCATGGTTCTTCCAGGATCTGCTCTGGTACTCTGTGTATCTGCCCTCCCATTTCAAGCCACATTTCCCCACCCATCATCCATCCTTCTCCCAGTGAAGTGTTGAGGGGCAGGTGGGGCCTGTCCTCTGTGCTCCGCGGGGCTACATGCTCACCTCCTCACAGCACCACAGGTTCTTCCTTAGAAGTCTCTGGCCATTCTCCCCCATTGGCTATCCACTTCAGTGCTTGTCTGGAGTCTACAGAATATAAGTCTTCTTGAAATCAGGAGCTGTTTGGGGGTTAGGGACTGGATACAGGGTGTGGTTTTAACAAGTGAACGAGACAGAGTTGGGATGTCTGGATTTGGAAGGTTAGGGCTTACTTCCCAGCTTCACTCAGCAGCTTTGCCCTATGGTTATTTATACAGTGGGGATGGCCGTCTGCCTCTTGTATCTCATTAATAGCTGTGAAGGCTGAGGTGTGATGTTAGGCACAGCTTCCTGACAAAAGCTGCAGAAACCCTGGTCCAACTTTCTCTTGGGGCTGAGTCATGATCTCTGGGTGCCCTTCTCTGTCACCAAAGTCCATACATCCACTACAGGCATATGGTCCTATAGTCCCAAAGAACCCCTGGAAATCTCTGACATGGGAGTCCAGGGTTCTTCCGGCAGGTGGCATCTCAGCAAGCTAAGGGAAATGGTAAGGGGAGACATGTCGCTGCAGCTACAGGGACCATGTTGACTTGACCAAAGTCACTCCAAGAGCCAGCAATACTTCTGCTCTCCCTATCAGTCTAGCCAAATGCTTCATGGAGATGCATTCCAACTGACATGGCGCCCACTGCTTCCCAGAGAGTAGTGAAGTGAAGTCACTAGCCCAAGGACACACGGCTCAGGCAGCCCGGCTTCAACATTTACAGACTTTACAGCCCCTTCCATGGATGGAAGAGAGTAAAGAAAGGCCTTGTGGACAGCAAGTAAAAGCACGTGCTGCTGAGCCTGGGGACTTGAGCTGGATCCCGGGACCCACTGTAGAAGGAGAGAACCAACCCCTATAAGTTGTCCTCTGACCTCTATTCCTGCACTGTGGCAGGAACCTGCCCACATACATGCACAGAAATAAAACAAACATAATTTTCCCTTTCTTTTATTCTTCGCCTCCCTCCCTTGTTCCCCCGCCTTCCCATTTCCCCCATAAGCTCACTGTACCTCTCTCTATTCCTCTCTCTATTGTTCCCTCGTGCTCCTCCTTCAGCAACAGTCCCTTTTTATTTTTCTGGTTGGCCTGAGACGTTATCAGTTCTCCAAGGTGCAACTGAGATACTAACCTCTTGCATGCCTGACCAGCCCCATCCTGAAGCCATCCTAAACTTACCAAGAATTGCCTCCTGTGAACAAAAGATGCTCCCAGCATCCTCCTCACTCAGACCAAGGGCCTAAGTAGCTCTATGTGTTGAGAAGTGAGCAGAAGCTGTGAGCAGAAACCATGGGTGAGCAGTGAGCAGAATATACATTCACAAGTCACAGGTCCTCAATGTTCTCCCTCTGAGCCTTCCCCTGTCTGTAGACACTAGAAATATACATTGGACATTCTAACCTATATTGGGGTTGGGGTATAACTCAGTGGAAGAGCACTTGCCTAGAAGGTATGAGGCCCCAAGTTCAATACCCAGTACTTCAAATGCTGGCTTACAGTTCAGAGGTTTAGTCCATTGTCCACTGTCAGCAGGCGGGAAGCATGGTAGCTGGCTGGCAGACATGTTGCTGGAGAGGCAGCCAGGAGCTCTACATCCGGATCTGCAGGCAGCAGGAAGAGATAGAGCGAGACACTGAGCCTGGCTTGAGCATTTGAAACCCCAAAGCCCTCCCCCAATGACACACTTTCTCCAACCAGGTCACACTTCCTCCAAGAAGGCCACACCTCCTAATAGTGCCACTCCCTGTGAGCCTATGGTGCCCATTTTCATTCAAACCACCCCAGAGGCTAAGAAACCTGCCCTAGGAGACTCCTGTGGGAAGATAGGGCACATGAATAGTGTAGTTAGACCCTGTCTGAGGGAAAAAGAAATCTTTAAGAGAAAATAAATTAGAAGGAAAGGACAGGAAAAAAGGTGAGAGAAGGAGAGGAGAGAGGAGGGGAGAGGAGGAGAGAGAAGGGGAGGGGAAGAGGGGAGAGGGGAGAGAAAAGAACAATGGGCAGGCAGTCCAGGAATTTTGGGATCCTGAGTCAGCCTATTTTCAGGAGCCTGAGAGTGGGTTCCTGTCCCTTGCCTTTCAGGCTTGTTTGGTCCTTCCCCCAAACCAGTTCTTCCCAGGAGGATGTCCTCTGTATGTAAGTGTCACCTAGAGAGTCCCCCAGTGGGGTAAGGGTATAGGCTGGCAGCCTGAGCCTGCTCAGCACCCTAAGCTCACACAGGCAAGAACAAGGAAAGCCTGTTCATGGGCAGATGCTTCCAGCCTGTTGGGTTGTTTATTTCTGACTGTTACATTTCTCAAGGAAACAGGAAATGTAAGAGAAAGGAATGCTTGCTTTTTGGTAGGGCATGATCAATTTAATTCCAAATTTGCTACCAGTATTTTTCCAAGGCACACTAAAAACAGCAGGGGTGAGACAGAGGTGGAATTATCAGGGCAGAGATCACAGGCCTCTCAGCAAACTCCTTCTAGGCCTTTCTGAGTGCCAGCCCTGGGCCAGGGGTAGCATACAAAGTAAGGAAAGGCAGGGTAGGTGCCATGTCTCCTTAGGCACGCAGGTGCATGGAAGGACAAGTGACTGAGGTTGGAATACAACTGGAGGATGCAGCTGGTGAGTGGACATCACTAACTGGCTGTGAGGTTGAATTGAAAGTATCTGCAGGGCTTCTTAGGACAGTGTTCAGGTCTCAACCACAATCAACAACAGACATAGACCCATTGATTCCCAAGGATCTTGATGGGCTGGTGGAAAAGTTGTCAACAGGCTAACAGATAAACAGAAAAAGAAAGGTGAGCAGGCAGTGACCTAGACAGGGAGGTGGGCCCAGCTTCTTGGAGAAGTGACTTTAGACATACCATCTGAAATAGCTGTGGGGGTGCACCCTGGGCAGCACGTGCAGAGGCCCTGTGGCTGGAGGAAACACAGTGGGAATACAGTAGGAAAGAATGGTCTAATAGGAAACATGACAGAAACAGGGTCTGAGACAGAGACCAGGAAGGGTTGAGTACCAGACAACAGGGAGCCCAGTATGACCAGTTTTGTCTTGTGTTTCATCTGTAAAGGTCATCCCTTATTGTGGTATCTTGTAGGCTTGTCTTAATGTTGAAGGATCAGAAAGACCTTCAATGATTATCTTGTGTTCTCTTCCCTGATAATGGGAGTTCCTTCAGGTACAATGCGAGAATTCTAAGACAAGCCTGTCAGATATGACATGTCAGATGTGATGTACCAAGGCCAAGATTTACCCAATAGCCATTGGAATGCTTCTCCCCCAACCCCTCTCTTTTGAATGGTTCTTCCAGAAACACATGTAATGAACCTACTTCTGGGCCTGTCCCTTACTCTCAAAGGCCTCCTGCTCCCTGCCCACAGCCTGGTCCTCAGACTCCCTTCTCCCTCCCATTTCTTCCTCCACCCAAGTAGTGACCCAGGCCTGCTGATCAACCTTAGATTCCACCCAGTTCACCCTGTCACCTTGCCCTGAATGCAGAGATGGAGAGAGGATGGGGCAGTTCATATGCACCATACCCGGGACATCTTACCTAGCCGAGACTGCTAGGTGAGCAGACCATCTGGGGACAACAGTTGCTGTAACATCCTTCCCTCCTGTCAATCTGGTGGAATCTGGTGAGTTTCCTACTGGATAGTGAAGTCACAGATTGTGGCTCAGCCCACAGCCCATAGTCCTAAGGGTAGGAACTGGATATCAACTTGGAGCCTCCTGGATCCAGAGCTCCAGTTTCTACCACCTTACGCTACATTGTTCAGGTTTCGGAGCCACTGGGCTTATCCTCATGGGTCTGCAGCCTCCATCCACCTGCTGCAGAAAAAGCTCAGGAACAGACAGCATGAGGACCCAAGATGCCACCACCATGTGGTGGCAAGGGTTGGGGGGACTCTGGTAGAGATCCCAGCTGCTTCGTTTTCTCCCTGGATGGTTTTAAGAAGAATCTTCCGCCTCTATTTACCTCATTTCCTGTATAGGAAATGAGAATAAAAAATAAAAGCAAGAGCCGGAGAAATGGCTAAGTGGCTAAGAAGACTCACTGCTCTCCCAGATGATTGGAGTTCCCAGCATCCATACCCAGCAGTGTAGAACCACCTGTAAGAGAATTCTATACCTGTTATGTACCAGGCCATGTATGTTACAGTTACAGTGGCAAGCAAGTCGAAGGTCCTCATCCTTAGAACACCTATAGGCAAGTGGAGAAATGGGCAATTAAGAAAGAAATGCACACACAAATACAAATTGGTGAGGGGCTAGTTTGCTGTGATAAAAACACTGACTGGAGTCAGTTTACGGGGGTAAGGATTTATTTGACTGACCAGTTACACTCCATCACTGAGGAAAGCAAAGGCAGGAACCTAGAGGCAGGAACTGAAGCAGAGGCCATGGAGGATTGCTGCTTATTAGCTTGCTCTTCGTAACTTGCTCGTCTTGCTTGCTTACACAATCCAAGATGCTTAACCCAGGAACAGCACTTGCTCACAGAATGCTGCTTTTAATCCCAGTACTTGGGAGGCAGAGGCAGGAGAGTCTCTGTGAGTCAGAGTTAGAGGCCAGTATGGTCTACATACTGAGTTCCAGGTCATCCAAAGCTACATAGAGAGATTCTGCATCCAAAAGGGAAAGAAAAGATAATGCCCTCCATAGAGATAGAGTAGTTAAGAGCACTTGCTGCTCTGCAAGAAGACCCAGGTTCAATTCCCAACACCTGTGTCAGGTAGATCACAATTGTCTGTAAGTTCAGATGCAGGGCGTTGGGCACATCCCTGGCCTCCACTGGCTCTTGAACTCATGTGCACATACCCACATACAGACACACATACCTGCACATAATTTAGAACAATAAAAATAAGTACTCTTTTTTTTTAAAAAAAAAAAAAAGACAATATCCCCACAGGCACACTTACAGGCCAATCTTTTGGAAGCAATGCCTCAGTTGTGGCTACCTTTTCCCAGATGACTCTAGTTTGTGTCAAACTGACGAAAAACAAACTAAGCAGAAAAGTAAGTAACCACTGTTACTGAGGCAGAGAGCCAAATCATCATGGAATACCCCTGGCTTGAGCTCTTATACCAACACACTCCTGAAGAGCTAGTCATGCCCCACGAAAACTGATCAGCATCCCTGCGGTGACCTAGCCAACTCCACCTGGGCTGCACTTCTTAAAGGTCCTGCCACCCCAACACCAAGCTGGAGACCAGACTTCCTCCACAAACCCATGGAGCCACACTCCAACCCCAGCAATGGGTCAGCAAGGATCCAATTCTGCACACACTTCAATTTCCGTCATCCAGAGAACGGAGGGAACCACCTTGGGTGGGAAGCTGCACAGAACCGCCCCAAGTGCCCACTGTGTAGTTTCAGTTCCAGCTTTGGCTTGAGAATGGAGTTGACTGAACGCTGACCTTGGCTCAGCCTGTTGGACTCTGATCTTCCCAGGGGAACACCCTGCAAGAACACAGGGCCGCCCCACTTATTTTAGCTTATTTGGGTACTTTTGAATAGGCTTTATCAGGGTGGGGAATCTGTTTTCAAAGATGGATCTGCCCCCTCTAACAGGATGTCAGGCCTCTTGCCATGGGGCAGTGCTGAACTCTGGAGTATCTGGGGCCATGGGACCGGGAAAATGGTCCCTGAGAAGCCATCCCCAAGGAAACTAAATAAAGCTATTGTTGTGAAGGGAAGAGAAAAAATAGCCTAGCCAACAAGATGTTTTCTGTCCTCTATGACCTGTCTATGTTTGGGGAGGGACTGGCATGTGGCAAAGGGATGGAAATAGGAATCCAAAGAAACAGATTGGCAGGGAGGAAACAGTGCAGAGGAGATGGGTAGCCATGGGGCTGTGCTGCTGTTCTTAGCATCTCAGCTCAAGTGAATAGCTTGTTCTGCTTTCTTATCTATAATGCCAGGGAAGGAAAACACATTGCACAACAAGTCCCAAGTTCTATTCCTTCCTCTGACATGACACTCAGAGAGCTATCAGTCTTAGTCTGGAAGATGGTATCATGGCTGGACTCTTCACATACAGATTCGGGGCACCCCCTTTCATTTCTGGAGATCAAAGGGCTGACTGCAGAAACCTATCACAGTGTCTCCCAATTCTGACAATCTCCCTTTGAAAAGCTCCAAGTCTCACCCCTAGGAGGTAAAATACTAGCTCAAAGGACAGGTGCGCTGAAATGTTCAGTGGAATTTTGCTTGCAGTGGCAGGAAAGGAGGGGGAGAAGGAGCTGGAGAGAGAGAACCACACACATTTTCTTTCATTCACAGGAAGGTGGCTAAAGTGTGCATGGACAGGTGTGCATGGAATATGGCGCAGCTCTTGCCATGACTGGGTTAGGATTGTTCCTGTCAACATGAAAGGCTGCGCATGATGTAATATGTACAGCTAAGAGCAGCCAAGGTGTAGCTTAGTGGCAACACAGGCCCTGGGTTCCATCTCTGGCATTGCAAAAGCAAGGATAAGAGCAATTTTGAAGAAGAAAAAGAAAGAAAGAAAGATCAATCTCAACTGTCCAAGTGCAGCAAGTGTGTAGAAAGATGGATGTAGTGAGCAAGGGCAGAAGCACACCAGGCAGATGAGGCTGGTCACCGGGGCTAGAGAAGGCATGAAGGTAAGGCAGGAGATGTCGGAAAGACAGACTGGGAAGACAGCCCAGTGGGGGAAGGGCTTGCTGCATAAGCTTGAGAAACTGAGGTCAAATCCCCAGCATCCACATAAAAACCTGGGTGAAGCAGCATGTGCCTGTAACCCCAGCACTGGGAGATGGAGACAGGGTGATCCCTGGGGTTCACTGGCCAACAAATAAAGCCCATCATTTGTAAATGGAAACATTAATATCTCATGTGGGTTTCAATAAGAGAACAGAGACAATTCTCAGAGATGAAAGCCTGAACACCTAGGCAAAGGGTCTGGCCTCTGATGGACTGACCCAGAGCACGCGGCCTCCAGGTTTATTTATTTATTGAATATTTAATTACTTATTATTTATTAATGTATTATTTATTGTTTATTTATTATATTATTTAATTATTTATTTATTTATTAATTTTTTAATTATTGAATATAATTTATTGATTGAAAGCTATTCCCTACTGACACAAAGGTCTTATTTACATTGATGAATAGAACCTCATACCCTGCAGCCTCTGCCAGCTGCCTTGGCACCCCAAGAGGCTGAGGTCTTGAGGCCGAGGAATCGAAGGTATTCCTTGCATTCTGGCTGCAGAGGCTGCAAAGGCGATAAAGACTCCTCATTTGCAGTGTCATAAACAAATGCCATCAACATGAAGTTTTTAGAAGGACACATTCATTGTTTTAGCAGGGAACTGTGAAGAAGTGCAGATAACAAGTCTTACAGAGAGAAGCAGGCTGCAAAAGCCTTAGGAAGCACCCTTCCCCCATACAGCTCTGAAAGCAAGTCTTACACTTACAGAAGCCTCACTGCACAGACAGAGCATACAACTTCACAATACCTGGTTCAAATATCCCATTACATCAGTGAGGTCCAGGTTCAGTGAAAGACCCTGTTCCAAAAAATAAGGTGGGGAGTGATGAGAAGACACTTGGCATTGTCCTATGGCCTTCACAAACAAAAACATGAGTGCTCACATGGTACACATGCTCACATGTGTACCACAGAGAGAGAGAGAAGAAGGAAGGGGGGAAGAGGAGGAGGAGGAAGAGGAGGTGGAGGAGGAGGAGGAGGAGGAAGAGGAGGTGGAGTAGGAGGAGGAAGAGGAGGTGGAGGAGGAGGTGGAGGAGGAGGAGGTGGAGGAGGTGGAAGAGGAGGAGGAAGAGGAGGAGGTGGAGGAGGAGGAGGTAGAGGAGGAGGAAGAGGAGGAGGAGGAAGGGAAGAAGAAGGAGGAGGAGGAGGAGGAGGAGAAATCATAAAAAGCTAAGTGGAAAAGATAGATGTAAAATTATCAGATATTATTATAGAATTCCTGGTTTTTTTTTTTAATTAATCACAGAGACGAGGGTGATAAACACAATAAAACACAGAGATGGTTAAATGAGACAGCTGTAAATAATTCTCATCTTGAGCTGGAGTTACAGCTCAGTGGTAGAACATTTGCCTACCATGTACAAGGTCCTAGGTTTAAAGACTCCTTGTCTTGAATTTCTATGATCATTTCAATACCACTGTCTTAATTTTAAAAGTCATTTAAAACAGAGACAGCTCCTGGGAGTGTCATAACTCCCTCTACCCCATCAGCTTGGACCTAACCAGTGGCTACAAATATTGTGACACAGGGTGGGCATTCCTAGAAGTATACCTATTAAAACACACTGTAGTGTAGGGCCTATGTAAAGCTACACACTGGTGTGTCACTCGGTCATCTTTAAACACTATGACAACGCACCAAAATACCTGGCATAAACAGCTTAAGGGAGGAAGGACTCGCTTTGACTCACAGTTGCAGAGATTTTGGTCCACGGTTCTTGGTTCCAATGATCTGATAGGTGGCAAGGCAGAACAATGTGGCATTAAGAGCATGTGACAGAGTGGGTTCTTCACCAAATGGGACAAGATATGGCTCCAAAGACATTCCCCCATGACCCTCTTCCTTTCACCAGGCGCCATCTTCCTTAGTTTCCAATGCCTCTAGATAATATTTTTCAAAGTCTGAATCCATCAATAGATTAACCACTGCTTAGGTCATAGCCCTTGGAATTTAACTGACTCTGGAAATGCCCTCACAGATACATCCAGAGGTGTGCTTTGCTGATCCCCTTGATGTCTCTCAATCCATTTGAGGTCACCATCAAAACTGACCATCATGGTCAAGGTCTTGACACTGAAATTACCCAACCATGATCACCTCTGATTGTGTTCCTCCTGGTGTAGTCATCTGATTCTCCCAGATTGTGATTTCAGCTTGTTCTATACCAGATCAGTGGGTGCTGTGGGAGCAGAGCCTCTTGTCTCCTTCTTTATCACCCAGTCTTGTTGTACCTGTCCCTCTTGCTCCCAGAGTTAGTGCTTCCCTCCCCCCTCTTCTACTTTATACTTGTGGTTTTAGTGCCTCCAGCCAAGTCATTTATATTCTTCATTTCTCCCTCTTGCCATGCCCTTACCTAACAGCCCCACAAGCTGAGTATTGTCAGCCGCTTTTGCAGACTGAGAAACTAATATCTGGCCTGAAATTAATCAGAGAGTAACTGACAGTACCAATGGCATGCCATGCTCCCTCCAGGTCCCGCCAGTGCATCATGTGACCAGAGCGGGTGGGGCAGAAGGAAGAGCACACCCATCTCCCCTCCCCTCCAGTTCTACCTTCCGGTGAGATAGAAGCAAAACCTCCAGCCTTTCAATTGCTGAGGGTGCCTGCAGTTTGCAACGATGGCTAGGTGTGATTGATGACTATCCCTGATGGAAATGCCCCAGTGAGTGTCTCACACCGGTCAGATTGATAAAATGAATGTCTCCCAAGACTAGGGAAGTCATAGGCCCTCAGGAAGAATCTACTACAATCATGTTGCTATATAAACACGACGTTAAGCTGCCTTCTAAATATTTATGTGTATGCCCCTAGATCAGCGACGCTCCCAGCTTTCGTCAGAGAAACTTTTGTTTACAATGGGTGACAGTTATTGCAGAAACTCACAACTGACCAAAATTCTAAGAATCAGAGTGCAGTGCTCAGTCCTGAATGTGACATCTATGTCACTCTCTCTAGGGCTCAGGGAACACTGAAGAAAAGGGAGTAGGAAGAATGTTCTAGCTGGAGGGCGAGGAGAAATAGAAAGCTGCCTTCCAGACATGACATGATTGTTGCACCCCCATGAGCTCACAGGAGTAGTGGGCACTGCACAAAGCCTGCACAAGACTAGGCCTGTCAGCCTGCCATCATGGATGGCGGAGAGGCTCCTGAGGCCCCAGCCCTCCCTGAGGAGCTGTGGGCAGGTAAAGGCTGGGGTCATATTCCTCAGTGGTGCAGCCGCTGGTGAGCCTTGTTCACATAAATGGCTCCCCCAGGCTCCCAATCCAGGCGACCCTAATTAAATGCAATGTGTTACAAATAAAAAAGACAAGGAAGCAGAAGGACTTGAGGGGATGAAGAAGGGGTTTGGTGGGAGAGGGAAGAGAATAAAAAAACAGTGTGTGTGTGTGTGTGAATAAAATTGTGAAAAGAATGTTTTTTTTAAAGCTCAAAACTGAAGTTTAGAGGTGTACAATGTTTATGAGGAATTGTATAATAGTTAGATTATGAATCAATGCAGGGGAAGAATAGACACAATCCATACACCGGTTCCCTCTAGGATGGGAGGGAAGGGTTACATCAAGGAAAGAATTACATCATGGCTTTCAATTGCTTGGGCAGTGTTTTGTTTCATCCAACGTAATGTCCCAATGCTGTGCTTGACGTCTCTTTCCAATGTGAAACATTTTATAACTGTTAAGCCAACAAACAGTAACCACCGGGAACACTCTCATCGCTTGACATTAGGTGGGGAGAGTGGGAAACAAAACTGGATATGCACTATGTTCTCAATTTCATAAAAACAGAACAAATAATAATAATAATAAACAACTACAGGGCTTTTTTTTCTCTCAGACTAGCAGACAAGAAGTCTGGGACGACTGTTATTGCCTGTTTTATACTTAACAATTTATTGCAGTCTCCAAACTTTTACAGTGAGTGCATATTGCTTTTGGTATCAAAAAAAATCAAATATTACTTCTTTATTTAAAAGATATATCGGTTTACCTTGGTACTGGAATATGGTAATATTTAGCCTGAATTAAGGGGGAAATCATTCAAACCAAGTTTGGGGGTTTACGGAATCTAACTTAAGTCCTCAACTCTCAGCTGGCAAAATGTTCTTATCTGTAGAATTCCATAATAATAATAATAATAAATACTAATAATAACAGCAACAGCAATATGAGTACCTTCCCAGACTGCCTCACGTGAGCATTGTGAGCGTGTGAGGAGATGATGCATTCCTTTGTTCCCCTCCCCCACCCCAGTTTCTTTGAGACAAAATACCTGACATAAACAACATAACGCAGGAAGGTTTCATTTTGGCTCACAGTTTCAAATAGGTCAGGCCGTCACGGGGAAGGGGTGTCGCAATAGCTCACAGCATCTTAGAGAGGAAGAAGAATGGCACTCTGGTAGGAAGGGACAGGACAGGACATGGTCTCCAGGAATGCTTCCTCCAACAAGGACCCGCCTCTGATGCTTTACCAGCTACGGCAGCCTGTTAGGAATCTAGCCAGGGATTATCCAGTCATTCAGTCAAAGTCTCGTGATCTAGTCGCCTCTGGAAACACACTCACAGACACACTCAGACGTGTGCCTTATTAACCTCCTAGGTGTCTCTTAACCCAATCAAGGTAACAATTGAATTCATTCAGTAGTTTGGTGACCCGCAGATGGTTATTAGACAAGATTGCATAGTAGACACTCAGAGGCAAGAACTGAGTTCCTCGACCCTTCGAAGAACAGAGACGTGACATGAAAGAGACAAATCAAAGCTCAGACGCTAACCCTGGTTTCCTCTCGGAATCTTTCCTCCCAGCACTCCTTATTTGTTTCAAAGGGAGAGGAGCGCACACCTCAAGAAAATGTTGCCGGCAGAACAGATTGAGGCCCAGATTCTGCATTCAGCTTTGTCTTAGAATTAGAAGTGTCTGGGAGACTGGCAACCAACAGGGCACGGGCAGGCCAGACAGCTCCTGGAAAACAGAGGATGCTCCAGCACCATGAGGCTGCCTAACACAGAGCCTGTGGTCTGTAACTGACGAGTGCTCACAGCAGCCGTGGACATGAACATCTGCAGTGGGCTTAAAAAGGCTGAAAGGGGGTCGTGAGACTCTCCAGGCCCCTGAAGTATTATCGGAGGCTGAAGGGCTCCAGGAACAGTGAAGCTGCCATCCTCTGAACTCACAGTTTTAGAATTCCTGACATGGGGCTGGAGAGATGTCTCAGTGGCCAAGAACACTGACTGCTCTTCTAGAGGACCTGAGTTCAATTCCCAGAACCCACATGGCAGCTCAGAACCTATGTAACTACAGTTCCATAGGATCCAATGCCCTCTTCTGGCCTCCATGGGCACCGGGTGCACATGCGGTGCACATATATACATGTAGACAAAGCACCTACACACATAAAATAGTAAAATAATTTTGAAAAAAAAAAAAGAATTTCTGCCATTGCATGACCATCCTGTTGTATGAACACTGGTATTATTTCCCCCATTTTGCAGATGAAGAAACAAGCATGGATCCATGCACTGCTTTGCCTGCAGCTGCACTGTGGGAATGCCAGAATTTGTAACACCTATCTCTGCAGACTTTTGGGTGCCCCTGGCAAACTGTTTCTGAGAGCTCAGATATGCAAAGGCATATTGGAGCCGTAACCGAGTGACCACCTACAGAACTTTCTGTGGGAATCACACACTGACAACAGTCTATGCGTGAATCTCTCTACAGACACCAGAGCCTCTCTGTGGCAATGCTCTGAAAGTGACTAATGAGTGATTTCCTCTTGTGCCTTTCAGCTCGCGGCCCCACACTTCCCCGTGGTGATCAAGCTGGGACATGCCCATGCCGGCATGGGAAAGGTATGTGAAGAGCTCGAATGCACACAGTTTGTGTATAACCATACTCAGATGCACACAATGTGCACAACCATAGTTTCCCCAGACTGTCTGTTGCCCCTCCCCACTTGGCACAGTCCCCCAGGAAAGTGTCAGAAGGAACCCACAGCCCACCTCCCTCTGCTCCCAACTCACACTCCTCTAAGTTTGCATTGCATTGAAAGTCTCTCCCAGCTCAGCCTGAGCTCGGAACATCGCCTTGAATTGAGAGCTTACAGTTCCCCGTGTCTATAGCTTGAGACTTGAAGGAAAAACATTTTTGACGATGGTTCTTCTGTATCAAGTACCTGTCATCTCCTCGCTGTTGTGAGCTCCTGTCTTATTTGTCTCTCTGTCACCTGCTGGACAAGCCCTGCACGAGTGCAAACAGGACTCCCCCAGTAGGAGCCCCTGGACTCGGCCAGCTTCTGCCAAACTAAACCATGTATTTTACCCAGTCATAGATGACATCCAGGGAAGCTGGTCAGATGCCTCTCAGTCACAAATGTCAAAGCTCAACTCAATTGGAGGAAACACCAATCCATTTTGTTCAAGCCATCGGGGCCTCTGATTAAAGTCTTTCTTTCCAGCATCACATCTCACGGGAGATGTCTTGGGTCCATAATCCTACCTCCAATGAGGGGAGATAGGGATGGGTAAGCTCCAGTCAGGAGGAAAATCGAATCCTAGCGTTCTGGGAAGTAGGGAGCTACCATAGTATACTTCAGGAGTAGTAGGCCTCAGTGAGAGCTAAGTAACAGGGGAGGAAAAGGCCTTGACTAGCTCAGCCAGCTATGCGAATTCTGCACTTCATGCCCGTGTTCTCCTGATCTGTGGTTCTCCCCCTTCCTAACACTGCGACACTTTAACACAGTTCCTCATGCGGTGGTGACCCCCGACCATAAAATTATCTTCGTTGCTACTTCATAACGGTAATTTTGCTACTGTTATGAGTCGTAATGTAAATACCTGATAGGCAGGTGGTCTTAAGAGACCCTTGCGAAAGGGTCATTTGACCCCCCAAAGGAGTTGCGACCCATAGGTTGAGAACTGCTACCGTAGCTGATGCTTCTAATAACAGCCTTTAAAGTGACTCTTTCTGTGTGAATCAGCCTTCTGTCTCTGTTACAAAATATATAAGAAAATCAGCTTCTAGAAAATGTGTTTGTCCGTCTGTTTTGGGCTGTTTCAGAATTTTTGATTCATGGTTACTGGCCTTGTTTTGGGGCCTAGCACAGTTCATCATGGCAGAGAGGGTGTGGTGCATCAAAGCCGTTCATATCATGGCAGGGAGAAGGAGTGCGAGAAAGGAGAGGTTGATAGAAAGTGTAACAAAGTCACTCTCCCTGCAACCCATTAAGCTATGGATACATTGATGGTGTCTGAGCCCTCCTAATCCTATCATCCCGGAGCCTCTGCTCCTAAATTGCTACAATAGGGACAAAACTTCAACAGTTGAGTTTGGGGAGGGTATTTAATATCCAAACCATAATACCTCTGTCCAGATTCCTTAGAACATACGCAGGAAAAAGATAAGAACTTTCGCCTATCTTCCCATTACTGTATCTCAGGGCCGGGGATGGAGCCCGCTACATTGCAGCCCTGCAGTTATTGGTTGAGTAAACAGTCGAGTGGATCCCTCTCTAGAAGCCTATCCCTTCTCTCCCCACCCCCTCCTCTGCCTCTCCCATCTGGCTCTAGCCTCCTCTTCTGGGATGAAAGTGCCCTCCTCGTGAGTCCCAGTGGCCTTCATGCTAATTCAGTGGGCCCTCTTCTGTTCTGAACTGACAGCTCTTCACTAAGATTCCTGAGCATCCCTTCTGTCCTCCGACTGTTACTCTAGTGGCCTCCGATTCAAGCTCTTCTCTTGGCTTTCTTCCTCGGTTTTCTGATTATACCTTCAGTCTCTTTCAAGGACAAATTCCCCTGTGCCACCCCAGACCATGGCCACTCCAGAAGCACCCTGTTGTCTCTCACTGACTCCCCCAGCTTCAGCTGTACACCCTCATGTCAACAGCCTCCCCACTCGTATTTACTATATATGAACTCAAGTTCCTACCTCCAGTCATTGCCTGTGTTTTGTCTTGTCTCCATGGAAACATCCCAAACGATGTCCATTATCTCCCGTCTTCATCTTCTTCCTCTCCTGTGACGTCCATTTCTGCAGCAAAGTTGTCATTCCGTTGTTCCCAAACAGAAACCAAAGGGCGAGGGTAGCTCAGGGGTGGAGTGCTTGACTAGTACATTCCAGGCCTGGGGTTATCTTCCATCTCCAGCCCAGCAAAAATGCACAGACAACTCGGGGACCCAAGAGTCATCTCGGTCTCCTCCACGACCATCGGACCAAGCTCTTGTCACTTGACCCTTGTTTCTCTAGTTGCCCCTTTCCGTCTGTCCACTGTCACCATATTGGACAGCTGGTAAAGTTAGAGGGCTCCCAAGAACTTACATCCGTACACTTATAAACTTAAAATGTCCCCGAGAGGAAATCACAAAGTGCCTCCAGAGATAGATGCAAAGCATAGGCAAGAAGGATCCCCAAAGCTAGAAGGTCACACAGACCAGAATAAGCACGGGTTCTCAAGAATGCTGACATGAGGGAAAGAGGGATTTTTCTCCGTGGATTTGGAATGAGAAAATGTGCAAGGAACAGTCTAGGAAAGGTGACCGAGACGATGCTATCATGTTCATGCTGAGAGAGCAAAGAATGCATGTACCTCCTCTAGTCCTTGGACCTTCTCTGAGAAGTGAAATGGGTGGCTGGAAACCAGCAGGGAAAGCATGCCCTGAAGACACTTGGTAAGGAAGTATCAATGACCTTGATGCTTTGCAAAGCCTGCTCAGTGGATGCAGTCGTTGGCCCACCCTCAAGCACATGTCCTCTTGTGGTACTACCACTGACTCGTGCCTATTTGACATTGGAAGTGAGAGACTAATAGGACCCAGTCCCTGCCCTCAAAAATTGTGGAGACCATCTCATATGTAAGTAAGGATAAAGCCAGGTGTGACGACACTTAAAATCCCAGTACTCAGGAGGCTAAAGTAGTAGGGTCATGAGTTCAAGACTGGCCCGAGCTATTCAGTGAGACCCTATCTCAAAAGTAAATAAATATACAATATTTATACATAGTACCTAATGGAAGACTATGCAAAAAAAAAAAAGTGGAGCTTAGGAAAAGAACTTAATCCAACCTAGGACATGGAGTCTCTTGACAATGGAACCTCTCAAGCAGGGCAAGGCCCGAAAGACCAATGTTGTATACAATATGAAAATACTTGGAGCAGGGGACGGCATGATTATAGCAATGCCATGGATGGGTTAATCCACTCCCGAGATCAGAGCCCTCATGAGCCAGTCACTTCCCAAACCACATGGGAAAAATAACTGAATGAGATGACACTCAGTTTGGAAAGCCAAGGAGACAGCGGTTGGTGTAGGGATGAGTCAGGGTGTGCAAATCAATGAGAAGAGCCAAATCAACTGCCAAGAAAGCGCGTGAAAGCTGCAGAAGGCCGAATGTGCCTGTAGGTTTAAGGAAACCCATTCAACCAGGGGAAGAAAACAAGGAAAGAGATAAAACAGACCTCCTCGTGTTCAGACAAAGAACACTGGGTGCCATGAAGCCAAGGAATCAAAATCTAGTGAACACTGTCAGGGGTGCTTAGACGAGCAGGGAAAAATTGTGGGTACTTAGTGTTTGATTTTGTTTTGTTTTTGCTTTTGTTTTGTTTGTTTTTTTGTCAACTTGACACAAACTCGAGTCATCGGGAAGAGGGAACCTTAATCGATGATTGCCTCCATCAGATTGCTGTGGGGCATTTTCTTCATTAATGACCCAGGTGGGCAGGTCCAGCCTGCTATGGGCAGTGCCACCCCTAGCAGACAGCACTGGGTGATATAAGAGAGTAAACTGAACAAGCTATGGGGAGAGAGCTAGCGAGCAGCATTCCTCCGTGGCCTCTGCCTCCAGCTTCCTGCCCTGACTTCCCTCTGTGACGGATTGTGGTCAGGACACGTAAGCCAAAAAAAAAAAACCCCTTTACTCCCCAGGTTCCTATTGGTTATGGTGTCTGTCACAGCAATAGAAAGAAAACTAGGATGGGATTAGGGGAGAGACACACCATGGGCTTTCCAGAAGATGAGCTAAATAAGCTAGGGTCTGCTTCCCAAAAGACATTGAGCCATGTCTGCAAACCATGTTCGTTGTTAGCAGCCGGGTGAACAGGGAATCCTTTGGAAACCTACCAGGAGGAAGCCAGGGTGCTTCTAAACACCCCCACAATACACAGAGCCTCCTGCGACAGAGAACTATATAGCCCCAAACATGTGGGCATTCTGTGGATATTAGCTATCAATAAAATGAAGGTTGACTGAAGTCAACAGGACAGACGTGACTAAACAGCATCAGTTTCAGAGGCTTGACTTTATTGGCTACTCAGAATAAGTCAAATGAGTGTCAGGTTGCCAAAAGCTCACACCAGCAAAGGCCAAATATCCATAGATGAAAATGGGCTTAGCTGCATCACTCATTATGAAGATGAAATTTATAACCACCAGAGTAGCTAAAAATAAAAGGATTAATAACACTAAGTATTGGCAAGGACACAGAACCTATTGTCTACTAAGCTAAAGACGACAGAGGAGGCCTTTGGGTATATCTGGGTGTATCTAAATGCACCACGTCCAAACCAAAGCAGTTGTTTCGGTAGTTTTGATGTGAATTTTCAAAACTTACACGGCTGTTACTGGTAGAGAAAAATTGGTGCATTCATGCAAGTGGGATATTTCATCAAAACGCCATGTACTGCATGAATAAATCTCACAAGCGTATCATTGAGAGAACTCCGTCAGATATGAAAAGATTCTGATTTTGATAATTTCATTCACATGGAGCTGAAACCCCAAGGAAACACTAGATCACCTGGGATATTTTTAGGTGATAGAACTTTTAGGAAACCTGAGAAAGGCAGAGATAGAGTTCGGTGGCTGAACATGTGGCTGAACATGGCTTTCACAAGACCCCAGGTTCATCTCCAGCACTGCAAAACAAGTCAGAATAGATGCTGTTTTCAGGTCAGAGTGCTTTCTGAGGCAGAAGCAGGCAACGTTCCTGACTTGAATGATGGACACAGGGACATTTGCTTTGTACCTACTCACAGGACTGCCCTATTTTTTTTTTGTTTTTATTTTGTTTTTGATTTCTTTTATTTTATGTGTGTTGGTGTTTCGCCTGCGTGTATGTGTGTGTGAAGGTGTTAGATCCCCTGTCGCTGGAGTTACAGAGAGTTGTGAACTGCCGCGTGGGTGCCGAGAATTGAACCCAGGACGTCCTTTGGGAAAAGTAGTCAGTGCTCTTAACCGCTAAGCCGTCTGTATTGCTCTTTCTGTTGTGCATCCTTTCCCATAGCTGCATTACATTGCAAAATAAGATAAGAGTTTAGATTGTAACCAACTCTGAGGATAAACTCACAAATGTGTGATATCCAGAACAAAGGAAGAGTCCATAGCTAGAAGAGTGTGGTCAGTCCTGGATTGCCTTCTAATTCCAGGAGTTTGAGAAAGACACTCACATACTGTGAGTGAAGAGCAACTAATAAAGGGGAGATCTATCCAGTGGGAGGACGAGAGACACTGTCAGCTGCGTTCTCAAAAGCATGGAGCATGGACCTGGAGACTTAGACCTGGTAGATTCTACATTCATCTAGTAGGCAAGGCAGGGAATAGTCAGGGAAGGTCAGGCTTGTTGAAGGAGCAACTTTGTAGCAATCAAAACACTGGAGATTGTCCACTCTAAGAGGGAGGTTCTTATTGTTACACAGGTGATGTCTTAACCTCAAATGTTGGAAACCCTAAAGTTGAGACAAACCTGTATGTGCAAAAAGTTTGAAGACAGTTTCTGTTTCTCACAGGTAACTCCCAATAAAGACACCACATTCCCACCTGTAATCCCTGTAGTAGAACATCACTGTGGGGGCTCACCAAAGAAGACAAGGAGGCATTTTCATAGACTCGAACCCTCCCAGACCACAGCAGAGGGAACCAAGTAATGGCAAGTGTCATACTGGACAGTAGACCCTGAGTGTCTGAGCTCAGGTGTCTTTATTCTTTCAAAACTCTTCAGGTATTCTACTGATAACACATACAGATCATTAGCAATTACACAACCCTGCAGAAATCCAACACCTGCAAACAATGCAAAATGCCCTAGACAGCCCCTCACCCAACAATGCATAAACAACTATTTTATATATAACTAAAAATACACTTTTAGAATAATTTTTCTTTTCTGTGTAAGTCAATCAAAAAAAAAAAAAAGCCTTATCTCTTACAACACAATTTAATACCACACCAGCAAAACTATTTACCAAGGATTGCTAATGCACAGGACCAAATCAAACCAGACACCTATCAAGCTTTTCACAATGTCTTTGAACAACAGAAAAACATTATCAATGTCCAATTATTGGGAATTCACTCACAATCTTCTGGGCTCCTCCAAAGGGCTTTGCTCACTTCTCTGGCTCTGCCCTCTACAACCACTTGCTGCTTGTCCTCCAGTCTCCAGCTGGCTCCACTCCACTGCTGCTGCTGTTCTTGGTGGTCATCCTATGGTGCTGGCATCGTCAGAATGCTAGGGTCTAATGCTGCAATTGGCTTGTACTTTCACCAATAACCTCTCCTGGGCTCTCTTCGTTGTGTCAAGCCTCAACTTCTTTACATGACCCCTTTCATTCTGGGCCTTCAGCTGCTACTGAGGCTGCACCTTCACTAATGACCTTTCCTGGTCTCTCATAGGGCCAAACCTCAGTTGCTTTCCATGACCACTTCAAGCCTTCAAAATCAGCACCACCTGGGTAACACTTACAGTCCCTGCTGCCAACAGGAGATACAACTGTGGCCAGTTCTGGGAGGCTGCTTCTGTGTGCTGACCCTCAGGAAACACTTTCCAGATTTTAAGATGGAGTATGGTTTATAGGAAAAATAACTAGTCACTTTGTCTGCAGGAAAAACAAATTGTAACCCTATCTGCCAGAAGAGTTCCCTCATGGTGTGGTTTTACTGCTTGTAGACAGGTTTAAAAAAAAAACTGTTCAGTTTAACTAAGCAGGATTTGGGCTCTAAGCTGTAGCTTCCACAACAGCAAGGGGTCCTGGGCTATGGGAAGAATATCTGGTTGAAACAGTCTGGCAGTTTGGCATTTTTTCTCACCACCAATATGGGTAACCATACACCCTTCTTCATAGACCTCAAACACAAGATACACCTGGACTTCACACACACAAAAAGCCATCAACAAACTCACTTTGTAAAACAGTACACTACCACCAGTGGCAGGAGGGAGCATTGGCCTCATGATCAGGAAAAGCAGTAAGAACCTTGCTTTTTCCTTGCTCCAAGCTGAATTTTTTATTCTTACCAATGAAAATGTCTTTCTCTAGAGGCCTCTCTCCAGCAGCTCTCACTTTTGAGCCCTCTTTCTCACTTAATTTTTGCAATTTTCTCTTATAGAGGTTATTTTATTCCTTGCTCTCCTCTTCCTTCAGGAGACTTCTACTCATCATTTGTGCATATATGTAATTTCTGTCCTCTGGGAGCTGCCTGAGCGTACTTTATCAGACTCTGTGAGGTCTGGAGTTTCTCGTTCATCCTTGTCTCCACATTGGATGAGCTGGCATGATGTCAGTGCCCTACGTTGGTATGCCATTTGCAATAGTAGTCTGCTGTGGTGGCTCACCAAGGAAGACAAGGAGACAAGCAGAAGGAGCCATTGTCCTGGCCAGCAGCATACTTGATCAACAGTGGAACGCTGAGCATCTGAGCTCAGGTGTTTTTACTGACTCAGAACTCCTTAGGTGCAAATTGTAAGCAATCAAACATTCCACAGAACTCCAACACCTGCAGACAATACAAAATGGCTAATGCCTATGCATCCCTTTTTCCAACTGTGCACAAAAACACATTATTTTAAACACAACTAAAAATAAACTTCCACAACAAATCTGCACACCAGGGATGCTGAGGCAGGAGGATTGCTACAAGAGAGTGGTTAAACTGTGCTGCATAGTTTAGCCTACTATATACGTAGTTAGGCTATGTTTTATCCACAAAACAAATATTTATTGAAAACAAGAAAATGACACCTTTGGTAGAGCCCTATATTGTTCTTCATTGATGAGTTTCTGTAGTTTTAATCAGTCGAAAGGAATGGCATAATATATCAGCCATCCATGAGGGTTCATCTTCATTATCAGCTTGAAGGGATTTAGAATCACCATGGAAAATACAGCTCTGGATGTGGCTGTGAGAGTATTCCAGAAAGATTTATCTAAGGAGAGGAGACTCACCCTGAACGTGAGTGGCACCATCCCTGGCCTGGGGTCCCAGCTGAGTAAGGAGGGGGAGGCCAGCTGAGCACCAGCACTCATCTCTCTCTCCTTCCTGACCGTGGTATGCCTGACCACCCTTGTCAAGCTCCTGCCACCATGACTTCCCTCTGTGAGTCAAAATAAACCCTTCCACACTGAGTAGATGATGTCAGTCATTTTGCCGCAGCAATGAGAAAGTTAACCGTTACACCATCAGAGCAGTAAAAGCCAAGTTCAAGGCACGCAGAGTGGCAAATGCTGGGGAAGCTGAGGCAGACGGATGAGGCTAACCTAGGGAACATAGTAAGACATTGTTTCAAGCAAACTAGCAAAAACAAACAAACAAAAAGAGTCTGGTACGGGGGAAAGCACGTGAAATATTTCACCAGATCCGAGTTATTCCCATGCTCTGGTTATATGCACCTCCACTTCCACATCTCTAACAGAGAGACGACAGAGTCCTACCTGGGGCTGTAATGACAACAGAATAAAAACAAGAACCCATGCTCAGAAGGGTGGCAGATACAGCCGGTAAACATTTACGGCAAGAGAGCTTCCACATCCAATAGCAAATAGAAACTATCATTTTGATTAGCCACTGACTGAGCTGAAATAAGCGGTTGCTCACAACCAACAGAAAAAAGGAACAGATTTAAATAAATTCTGTGTAAACTCTTAAGAATAAAGAAAACTGGCCTCCAATAACAAGCTAACCTCACCCTGGGAGTTGCCTCCAGTTTACTTCACAGATTCTCCCTGTCTGAGTTTGAATCCCAGCACGTCATTCACATGATAAGAACCGGAGGCTCATAGAACAGGAGTAGCCTTACCCAGGTCACTAGCAATCAAATATCCCCCGAAGAGAAGAAATGAAAGAGTTGAGATGTTTGGTCCCATTCATATTTTTGAGACATAAATGGAATAATTGTGATAGTAACGCTAACTCTATCTGTTCAGAAGTCTGCTTTACCAAGAGATAAGTCTCACACACACACCCCCAGAGGAGGCCTGAAACTATAGAAGGTGCCAACTCTGTGTCTACAGATTTTACAGCTCCTCTTTGAAATATGCAAATGGATAACTCTTGCATATTTCAGAGCTGTCATAAAGTAGAACAAAAGTCACTTGGCCCCAATCACAGCAATACCTTGACAGTAGTTTTTTAAGAACTGAAAGCTACTGAGTGACTCGCAGGAAGGTAGCATATACTGCATGGAAACGCTGCAGAGGGTTGGTTCTCACCAGGAAAACCTTGGAGGAGCCCAGGACACATTTTCATCGTTCTACTCAGAATGACATGTGACAACAACTTAGGAATTGTTCGCTCCTGATATTTTTCCATTTGACATTTTCAAGTTTCAAATTTCACATAGCTTTGGAAAACAAAGCCGTGGATAAGGAGAAACTATCATAATCACGATAGTGATAAAGAACTAATATCATGTTGATTTTATTCTGTGGAGGCACTAATCTAAGTGATAGATGATATATGCTAGATACATGCATACATACATACATACATAGATGTTTGTATTCATTTATTGCAGTTCTGTAAGGCAGGTACTATTGAAACCTCCATTTTACAGATGGGGAAACTGAGGCACAGGCAGTAAATGGTGGAGTTGAGGTCCATCCCAAGGCAGTCTGGATGAGCTCAGAGGAGTAAAGGGTGTGGCCACTGAGATAGTAACAGGTTATGGAGAACTAGAAGTTCTAAGTCTTCCCCTTGCAAACACAGGCGTTGTCTCTCTGAAAGGAGCCCTGAGCAGTGAATGACAGGGCTAAGGCACCCTGCGGCAGGTCTGCGTGTTCCTGAGGACCAGGTGTCGGTCCCAGGAGCAGTGCCTCCAGCAGCCCCAGCATCTCACACATTCCTGCTTGCCCCAGTTCCCCAGTTCGCTGCTGTCACGAGCTCCAACAGCCTGGACCCAGTTCCCCAGTTCGCTGCTGTCACGAGCTCCAACAGCCTGGACCCAGTTCCCTTTCCTTAGGCAGTCACGTAGCAGCGCTGTCTGCTCTTCAAGGGAGGAGGTAGCCCCAGAACTCTGTGCTGGAGAACAAAATAAGCAAATGGAGCAATCAGGCCCAGAGAAGCAGTTAAGAAGTCAAAAGGTTCTTCTGCCCCTGGGAGCCTTCCCGAAAGGAGACTCATCATCATCTTTCCTGTGGTCCAAGGAAGCCTGTAGGGTGTGTGTGACATGACATGACGTGCAGGAGAATGATCAGGTCCTGCTTCCATGAATGGCAGGCCCATAGGGGCCTGCTTCCATTGAGTATTTATATCCATATGTATTTCACACATGAACATGCACATACATAAACACATACAACCTATAGACCCTTACTTTTATGTCTGCCTTTCGACACTAAAATACTACCCTCCTAAACACTCCGAACCAGAGAGAACAAGCATTCTATGGCTGTCAGCCTGGTATGTATCATATTGAAGACAGAGCCATCTACTCATTTTACTAGCAAGAATTTAAAGCTGTGATCTTCCCCTATGCCATTTTATCTTCCACTTCCCACATCCCTGCACCATCTTTGGCTCACTGGAAAGAGCCTTCGCCTGGGTTCAAGAAACCTGGATTATCCTGCCAGCACTGCCCCGGTGGGCCTGTCATTTAAACATAAATGCAATTTCTTCGTATGCTCATGAGCCTCGATTTCACGTACCCATCCCAGAGCTAAGAAGCACAAGAGCATCAAAAGCAGACAATGGCATGTGACCGTGGAGTGGGGAAGAAGGCTGCGGAGGGGCGCAGCTCCAGACTCCAGTATTCCCTGACTGTGAGCTTCCCCCTGCCACTCGCCACCACTGAGGACGTTAGAAAAATGTCTTAACCTCCCAGGACTTCAATCTCACTGAGATAGCTCAGAACCCATTTTGGTGGTGAGCAAAGGAGGAGAGAGCATTAACAGTTTCCATACATCTAAATGCCAGGATGCCTCCTCCAAGTCTCTGAACCTCTGAGCTTCCCTGGGAATTAGATCTAAGCCCTGATTTGCACATGTCTTACCAAGGTCACAGGTTAGCAGCAGAGCAGGGGCAGACACTGGGGAGATTGCATGGTGGATAAAGTGTTTGCTGTATTATCATGAAGACTCGAGTTCAGATCCCCAGCACCCATGTAAAAGCCAGGCATAGTGGTATCTGTCTGTAACAGTGATGCTGTGGGAACAGGGACAGGTGGATCCCAGGGGCCCACTGCTCAGGCCAGTCTGGCCAAAACAACAAGCTCCTGGTCCAGTGAGAGACGGAGGAAAGTGGTAGAGGGAGACATTTGACATTGGTATCTGGCCTCCACATGTGTGTGCGCGCATACACACACACACACACACACACACACACACACACACACACACAGGAAGGAGGGTCAGAATCAAGGTCATCAGGTCCTACAGTGTCCTCTTCTTGCTGCCTGCTAAAGGGTACCAATGATTTTCATGTTTCAGAAGGCCCACTCGGGACCCAGTGAATGTGGTCGGTCATTGGCCAGCTCAAGCACATGTCCTTCTGTGGTACCACCACTGACTCGTGCCTATTTGACACTGGGAGTGAGAGACCAATAGGACCCAGTCCCTGCCCTCAAAAATTGTGGAGACCATCTCATATCTAAGAAAGAATAAAGCCAGGTGTGACGACACCTATGGGGATTACCCAGTACTCAAGAGGCTAAGGTAGTAGGGTTATGAGTTCAAGGTTAGCCTGAGCTGCTCAGTAAGACTCTATCTCAAAAGTAAATAAATATATAATGTTTATATATGAAACATGATGGAAGACTGTGTAAAGAATGTGCAACTTAAGGAAAGAACTTAATCTAACCTAGGACAGGGAGTCTCTCGTAATGGTGGACTCTCTCTGTTTTACACAGTATGGAAATACTTTAAGCAGGGCACAACATGATCGTAACAGTTCTATAGATGGATTAATCCGTTTGTGAGGTCAGAGGCCATAAGGAACACCCTCGTGGAATTGTGTCTTCCCAAGATAAGGCAAAGGGCCAGCCAGCTTCAGTAGAGAGTAAATGTGTAAGGGACTTCGCAAAGCCCCACTGAGAAACATGCAGCACCTTTCAGACAAGCTCTAACCTTTCATGGAAGAATGGCCCTTGTTTTCTGGTCCACTGAGCTCACTCTAGACCTATGGCCAAGATCAACAAGACTCATCTCAAGAGAATGAAGAAAAGACTGATGACTACCAAGCCTATGTTTAAAAAAGTACCTAGCGCCTTCAGGCCCTATTTGTCACAGGGAAAGATTCCTGTCAACAGCTTCCTTTGGAAGGAATAAGTATTAAGTCACCTGCTCTTGTGGATGTTCACACACACACACACACACACACGCACACACACACACGCACACACACACACCCTCCAAAAAATTAAGAAAAATAACAAAAACGAAGGAAGGAAGGAAGGAAAAGAAGGAAGGAAAAGAAGGAAGGAAGGAAGGGACCATCTTGGAGCAGTTAAGATTTTCCTGTTTCTTTTCTGTTTCCCTGGCAGTGTCTGCCAACCCATCCTGACTCTGTGTTAATAAAAGCAGAAGCCTTTCTCTCAGAGGCTCTCAGAAAGAGGAGGAGTTCTACACCATGATTTCTACTTCCCATTCTCTCACACCATTAGATAGTCATAGATAATAATAATAATAGTAATAATAATAATAAAAGAATTGTAGGGCTGGGGAGGTAGATCTATTGGCAAGGCAAAGTACTGGCCTTGCAAACATGAAAGCTAAGAATCTATGTTTTTATTTTTTTAAGTCAGATGTGATAGCATGCGCTTGTTATCCCAGTGCCAGGGAGACAAAGACAGGCAAGACCTGACAGTCTTGCTGAATCTGTTGGCTCCTGGCTGATGAAGATGCTAGCTCAGAAGACAAGGTGGAAGGTTCCCAAGGCACAAAAGCCAAGGCTGACCTCTGGCCTCTACACACATGTAAATGTATATACATAACACATACACACACATAACACACATGGGAGATAGAATACAAATGAGCAGTCCCTTAAGGCAGATATTGCTATCAAGCCTATTTTACAGGTGAGATAAACTAAGACCAAGAGGAAGTTACCTTCACAAGGCTGCACATGACGTGCCCACATTGTTTCCTTGTGTTCTGGTGCCCATGCTCAAGGGAGGGCAGCCTCCAGAAAGATCTACCAGACCATACAGAACACAGTCTTGTGTCTGTGGAGCCCTTCCCTAGACAAATACTCAGGAAGAGTCCAGTCTTCCAGTTAGCCCACAGGAGAAGCGATGTCCTCAGACAGCCCCCTGCCTCCCTGGCGTCTCAGCACAGACAGCTGCCCAGTGAGCTTCCTGGAGGGGAAATCAGTCACACCCCCAGCTTCTTGGAAATGGCTTGAGTTTGGGGCAGCTGACACAGTTTTGTTTGTCCAGGAAGGCCAGGAGGATAGAATGTGGGTTTGTTGTGTTTGGGAGTGTTGCATATGCTTGTTTGCGAGTGGAAAAAGCATGTTCTCGTTCTCAAACTCCACTAAGCCTCCCACAATTGAGGCAGTGATGGCAGAGCCTGTGTCTGTGGCCCTGACTTCTACACTTGGCTCCAAGTATCATCCCACCAACATCCCTCCCAGGGTGAGGCCTGAAGTGCAAGGGAGGCTCAGTACTGACATGATGCATGCTACCCAGCCCTTTCCATGCCGTGTGGCTTGAGCATGGTGGTGTATATATGAAGATGCTACTGAAAGCTGAAGGATGGGGTCTGTGAGGATGGCCCTTATGAGACAAGGGTCAGCAATGTTGGCATCTGTTAGGATATGCTAGGTGATAGGTCTGACTCTGGAGTCAGACAGGCCCAAGCTCCTCCACAGCCCTGTCAATTAAATGTGCCTTGTAGGAGGCAGCAGAGCAGCAGCAATAACACTGGGTGCCTATTAAAAATACAGAACGCAGACCTGCCCCACCAGCATCTTACCCTAACAAGATGTCCAGGTGACTCAGGTGCAGCTTTGACAGCCATTATTCTAGACCAGAGGATGGTCCGAGGGACCAGGAATCCCATAGTGAAGCAGGAGCATTGGTGACCTAGAGGCAAAGGCCATGCCAGCGGATAGGACAGCTACAACTTCAGCTCTAGCCACTTAAGACTGTGGGAGACTAGGAAGCCCAGGGACACCTGATCTTCTCGTTCTCTTATCCTAAGTCTGTTCCTCTTCATCATTAAGTCTTTGACCACCATATTGATGCCTTTGCACTATAGACATGGAGTTTGGGTGTGTCTTTACTGAGAGTTGCAGAGTCTAATGGTGAGGCTTAGGGTTGTGCAATGGATCTGAGAGGTGACCCTAACTTTGAGGTCTTTTCTGTCCTCACTTGTGAATGGCCCTAATAATCCCCCCCCACAACTGGATGAGGGGTTATCCCACAGACAAACCACTTTTAGAAAGATGTGACTTACCTTCTCTAGGTCTGAGCTGTTTTCCAAAACTGCCCTGTGTAGGCAAATCACCAGGGGATCTGGTTAAGATTCTGCCACCAGGCCTGAGCAGGGTCTGGAGGTGCTGCCAGAGCTTCTAGTAGATGATTTAGGTCAACGGTCAGCGACTTGTTACTCTCCAGTGACCATATGTCTGTCACAGCTATTCACCTGGCCCCTGTAGAACTAAGCAGCCATAGATGATACATAGGTGGATGTGTATGGCTGTTTCCCAATAGAACTTCATGTGTGGACATTGAGATGCTATTTCAGGACCAGGAGATAATGCAGTCCATGTAGTGCTTACTCATAAGCGCGAGAACCTGAGTGTGATTCCCAGAACCATGTAGAAAAACAAGCAGTGTAGCACACATACTTGTAATCCCAGTGCTGGGGAGGGGAAGATAGGCAGATCCCTGTAGATTGCTGGCCAGCTAGACTAGCCCATCAACAAGCTCCATGTCATAGTGAGAAACACTATCCTTTATTTGAAAAATATAGAATATTCCTGAGGAAAGACGGCCAAGACTGTGATCTAGTATTCACATACACACACAGCACATGCATGCATACTCACCCCCACACATACACAGCACATGCATGTGTAGTCACCCAGCCCCACACACACAGCATGTGTAACACGCACACGCGCACACACACACACAGAAATTTTTATTTTGTGTCAGTTTCACATATCATAAAATACTGCTCTCATCTTTGTATTTATTTCAGGAATTTAAAAATGTAAACACCATCTCTGTTTTGTTCTGTAGCAAAGTTATGATATGTATGATATATATACATATACATACACACACACACATATATATATATATATATACATATATAGGGGGGAAGGGAGAGAGAGAGGGAGAGAAGGAGAGAGAGGGAGAGAGAGAGTGCGCTATCGATCCCAGGATGGTATCAAACTTGTGATTCACCTGCACCCGTCCCCTGAGTCCTTATACAACTACTCTGAGCTTGTAAACCCCATCTTTAACTCGTGAACTGCATCATAATAGACCACAGGCCAATCTTAGCACTCAGGAATAAGTTAGCAGAACTCTGCCCAAGACCATCCTAAGTTCTAAGACTGGTATTCTTACTCAACTGCCAGATGGCAAGCTAAGGGGTATATAAGTGGCACCCCTGTCTTCAGCTCTCTCCCTGCCTAGGCCAGGACCCTGGGCAGTTGAAAACCAGTCTTCACCCTGTACAATGAGCAGGAGCTGGGAGGAGGAGGGTGCTGCCTGCAGGGCTGACACTTGTCCAGTGCCTCCCTTCTCTTCCACTCAATCTTACAGTCAGATATATGCAGTGAAAGTGTGGCCCAAAGAGTCAGTGACCTGAGCACTCATCACCACCACAAGGAGATCTGACTTATTAAAGGGAAAAAAAGGAAAGGAGCCCAACCCAATAATCAGGATAGTTAGCTCCCAAAGACTCCATTAAACTTCCCATCATGGTCCTCCCCTATCTCTTCCCACACCTGGCATCATGAAAAACAGCATCTGTGTGTGAACATACATTGGGCTCTGGCCCCTGGACTTCAGAAGGCTCAGAGTGGGGGCAACGACTGTTGAGGATTTGAGACTGATGACTTGCGATGGTCTGAATGCCGGCATCCTTCCATCGTTTGTAAGTCAAAGTGAAGAGGCAGAGCCTCTGGGAAGTGGCTAGACCGTGATGGCTCCACCCTCATGAACAGAGTTATGAAAGAGGCAGGGGAAATACTCTTTCCCCTTCTGCAGTGTGTGGACACAGGAAAAGCCTCCTCTATAAAGCTCCCATCAGACACTGAGTCTCCTCATCTTCATCTTGGACATTCCAATCCCAGAGTTGTTAGTTGTGGATTTCTGTTGTTCGTCAATTCCACAGTCAAAAGTACTTTGTTAAAGCAATCCAAAAGGCTAAGGTGTGACTCTTGCACTTACCCAGTAAATATAGAGAGGTGTGATCCCCAGCTGTTTTAAGCTAAGGAGTCGGTGAATGCGTAGTGACTATTTTAGCAAATATACTTGTTATTTTTCTTGTAGTTGTGAAAAATACCTGATAGAAGCAACTTAAAGGAAGAAAAGTTTGTGAGGGGAGGCTCATGGTGTCAGAGGAACATAGTCCTGGGCCAGTGCTCTCCCAGAGGGCCCATCCTGCAGCGACCTCCCCAGGTGACATGCCTGCCAAGGTCCTGTGCCTCTTGTACCATCCTTCAATCTCAAGGCTTCCTCTTCCTGTCTCCTTCTGGGACCCACAGGTCTCAGGATCCAGAAGGACTTCTAAAGGCATGAATCCTTGCCTTCCTTCCAGTGTTCCTCCCAGTCTTCCTGGACCCCCACTCTGGTCCCTCAGCCTTTGTCCAATGGACAATGAAAACACTCACTGTATAGCAGATCCCAGAGGAAGCTCTGTTCTGGAGAAAGGCAGAGGTCCAGATCTGCCCAAGTAGGCTTCTTGCATGGATCCATCCCTGTCCTGGAATCCAACTTAATTGTATGCTTTGATCTTTTGAGACAGGGTCTCATATAGGTCTCATATAAGTTAACAAACTCACTACTAAGCCAAAGCTGGCCTTGAATTTCTGTTCTTCCTGCCTCCCACCACCAGCAGCAGCTGTGGGATTTATGTGTGTACTGCCATGCTCAACTACCTGGAGTCCAGTTTGAAAACCACCTTCTTAGTTCAAGAGGGCTGCCCACTACCATACCATGGTCAGTGCCTGGAATTTTGCTGTTGATTGAGTAAATAGGTCCAAACCATCTTCTGTGTGCAAGGAGCAAGCAATACAGTAGTGTATTTATGAGCCAAGACCCTGTTTTCCCAGTTACTGGGGCTTTAGGACTGAAAGACAGTCTGAAGCAGAAGTGAGTGCAGAAAGGGCAGGCGGCTGCCTGGAAGCATCAGAGCTGACTCTGGTTGAATATGCCCTGGGGGGCTCTCTGAGGAAGTGACAGTGACACAGAGGTAATAAGCAGCCAACTGACTGCGTGACCTATGGCGCCTCGCAGGTGGACGCCGGTGACCACTCCACAAATGGAAGAGGAACTCACTCCTTCATTTCAGGAGTCATGGTACAAAGTTGGGTGAGCTGCTTTAGAGGCCACGTGTGTGTGTATATGTGTGTGTGTGTGTGTGTGTGTGTGTGTGTGTGTGTGTGTGTGTACTTGGAATCAAACCAGGTCCTTGAAAGTCCACCAAGCCACTGCCATTTCTTGATTTGTTTTTCTCTCCTAAACACTTATGATCAAGAGTCCAGGGTGTGCGGGACCCAGGGAGGTCCCTTCTAGGGGCCCTCTGGCTGTGTTCATTTTCTCATTTTCTTGGGTCCTGTGGCCTCGCCAGGAAAGCCCAAGCAGATGCCCCGGGTGGAAGGACTGGGACGCCACCTAGAGATGTGGCCTGAGGCAGTGGAAAGTCCTGTGTGAAGCACAGGCCAGGACATCTGCCACCCTCTGTGCATTTGTATTTTTATTATCAACAAGCCGAATTCAGCCTAAGGGGCACGGAGTCGCCTTTATTCTCCCATCCATCATGCAAGAAAGGAAGGAATAAGGAACAGAGTTAGTGAGGCTTGGAAGGGAGCAGAGCTGTTGAAGCATCAGGCACTCCCATGAAAGACCAGACAGGTGAGTGCTAGCAGAGGACCTGGTCCATCCTGGAGGGGTCACTTCTGGGGTGAATGATGCCTCCCTAGTCTTGCCAGATGAGTCCTTGTCCGGAGGTCAAAATCTCAAACTCCAGGGGAGATTAGACAAGGATGGCTTTGAACAAGTGTCTTAGTCAGGGTTTCTATTCCTGCTACAAAACACCATGACCAAAAAGCAGGTTGGGGAGGAAAGGCATTTTCTCAATTGAGGTTCCTTTCTCTCTGATGAGTATAGCTTATGTCAAGTTGACATTAAACCAGCCAATGCAGCAAGGAACAAGCCAGCCTGAGGAGTCACTCTTCGGCCCTGCTCTTCCCCTGGCCTCACAGAGGAGCAGAGGGAAAGGATGCAAGGCAGGTTCCAGGTAGGGTCAGAGGAGTTTTACCAAGTCCAGAATGTCATCTATACTGCATAGTCTCTCAGAAGAACACACTGAGTCCGTGGCGAGAGGGAAATGTCCTCTTATGAACAGAAATGGGACATTTATCTCTGCTAGATAATAGGGTCACTAGATACCAGATTGGAAAAAGTATTTAAAGGCAACTACTTAGGCCAGCAAGATAACTCAGCTAGTAAAGGCACCTGCCACCAAGCCTGAAGACCTGAGTTCAATTCCTAGAACCCACATAGTGGAAGGAAGAACTCCTTCAAGCAGTTCTCTCCTTGGTGAGTTTGAATTAAATTCTGACAGTGCTGTTTGCGGGCCATTTTCATCCTGATCCTAACAAATATTGGGTCCAGGAAAGATTTCAAAGCATATATATTTTTAAATTATGACATTCAATTATTTGTTTGTGTTTGTATGCGTACACATGCTGATTCTCATGGAGAATGCATCGGTTTACATTCCAAGATCCACTGCTGCATTCCACCAAACTCCTAGGGAAGACCAAACATAAACACTGCCCCAACTGTTCTACAAATGGAGAGAAACAATTGTCATCTATCATGCCTTTACATACGCTCTTGGTCTGGAGGAAACAGAAGCCTCCTGCCATCAGTGTCTTTATGGACAGGCACTCACAGAATTTCTGTGCTCAAATGAACAATGTTATAACAAACAAGAGAAGGAAACAAAGAAAGGAAATTTTAGATAATAGATGGTAGCAAGCAAAGATTCTGATAAACGCTTTGAAACAAAGGGATATACAGATAACAGCAGCCACATCCACCGACCAAAGTTCCAGCAACCAATAAAGGGAAGTGTAGAACACAGATGACAGCCACCCGCATCCACTGAGCATCAGGGTCAGGAGACACGCTGAGCTTCTACTGTTATCTGGCATCAACTACAGAAACTCCTTTTATGAGCGTGGGTGTAGATTGTCTGCCTTAAAGGAAAGAGGAAAACATTTTATTCAAAGCCAATATGAGTGAGGGTGACCCAGGAATGTGGAGTCAAGTTATCCTAGGTGATGTGTTCCACTCTGGAAGAGGTTATGCGAACTGTAGCCTCAAAATAAAGATCATAAATCAATACATTCAACAAATATGTCGGCAGAGGTGTGAAGTTAGGTAGGCTATAGCAAGTAATAATTTCCCCCTAGGTATCAGGGCGATCAGATCCCATCCAATATCCACAGGAAAGGCTAGGGCCAGTGAGTTTGATGCCAGCTAAGCTTGTGAATACATTCCAATGGGTTTATCTAGTAGCTGCAAGAAGGTTAGGTTAGGTACAAAGGTTAAAAGAAAATAGCTACTTTTATAGAGGAAACTAAATAGCCTAAAACAGGGCTATCCCTTAACCTGCAACTTTCCATTCATCGTACTTAATATGTTCTACCTAGCCAAAGTCAGCCTGCAGGTCAGCCTTCAGCTTCGCAAGCTTGATCTAAGGAAGAAAAGCAGATTGCATGGTCTCCATGGAAAAGACAGATGCCAAAAGGAAAAAGAAGAATAATGGACTGGATGATGTTTTCCCTGTTTCTCCTTCAGCTCCTCCAATCTAACTGGAACAATGCCCCCACCACACCACTCTGCAGGCACAGGATTGGTAGCAGACAGGTTAAGTGTTTCTTCACACTGGATGAAGCTGCAAGGATTTACATGTATTGTCTTGGTGATCTCTTAACGCACTCAAAGGCGCTGTGCTGCCAAAGAAAAGAACTCTGGGTACTCAAGTTCCTCCAAAGTAAAAGCTTCTGCTTCAGACAGGAACTTCAGCAAGAACGCTCTCAAGCCAGCAAAGCTGGCCTGGCAGCCAATAGCCAGTAAATGCACTCATCCTAGATCAAGATCACTTTGGCTGCAAGTAACAAGATTACTTTGGGTTCTAAGAAATGATCATCTCAAACCCATCATTTGGCGGCTCAATGTCATTAATCCCAGCACTGGAGAGTCTGGGGCAGGAGGATTTCTATTACTTAGAAGCCAATCTAGACTTACATAGTGATTTCTAGGCCACTGTGGGTGAGGCAGGAGGAAAGGAAACTCCATTTGAAACTGGCTTGCGGCTTATGGGCCTCCGAAGTCACTGAAGCCTTAGCTTCTCCGCTCACTGGCTTCAGGAACACCTACCTGCGTTGTTGACCGCTTCCTCTATGCTGTGCTGGCTGCTGTCAGCGTTTTGAGCTACAGGTGTCCCATTCACATATATTCACCAGGGTCAAAAAAAAAAAAGACCTCTCCCTCAGAACCGACCCATACAGACTTCAGTGGTTAAAAACCGAGCACTTGGCTTCTCCCCCAAACCCACAGCCTGTCTCCCTGGAGCGGGGCCAAGGGAGGGAGAAACCTGGCACCATCCTCCACACCTGCCTTGTGCTCACGCCCTTCTTCTGCCCATCAGCAAATTCCTTCCACATCTATAGTCCTAGAGCCTGTTCTCCTCGCTAAAGCTCCTGCCACCCCTCACTGTGCTATGAAGTTTCCTAACCCATCCCCCTACTCTTCAGCACTCTATTTAGCCTCCTTCCTTTTTTTTTTTTTTTTTTTTTTTAAACAGGGTTTCTCTGTTGTAACTCTGGCTGTCCTGAAACTCACTCTGTAGACCAGGCTGGCCTTGAACTCACAGAGATCCTCCTGCCTCTGCCTCCTCAGTGCTGGGATTAAAGGCATGTACCACCACTGCCCAGCCCATTTAGACACCAAAGTCATCTTTTTCACCATCATGAAGATCATGTCAGTTCCCTGGCCCAAAACCTCCATGGCTTTGGTTGGCCCTGTCATTTCAAGGAAAACCTTAAATCCACACAAGGGCTCTGAGAGCCGCTAGGACCTTCCCCCCCCCCGCCCCATCCGATGACCCTCCTACCATGCTTCCCTCCACTGCCCTCACACCAGTGTCTATGTTCTCTAGCAAATCCACCCAACACCTCCAGCTTCAGGCTTGTGCTCTCTGCCAAGATCCACAAGAGAGACATGGGGCTCTTCCCCCCCACCCCCACTTCCCATAGGTGTGTCCGCTCAGTGTCTCCTTATTAGGGAGAGCTCCCACAAGCTCCATATGAAGGAGCCCCATTCTGACCCCTAATAATTCCTACTCAGTTCAGCCCAGCTTATTTTCCCTTCCATGCTCATCTCCGCCCAACTACCATGTTTTTGTCTGTGGATGATCTTCCCAATCCAGCCCACGACAGCACCCCCAGTTCCTACAATAGTGCCTGGTTTGTAACTGGGGCTCCATAAATATTTGTTCAGTGAATAACTAGGCCTCAGAGTCAGACAGACTTGGGTTGGAATGTCAGCGCATCTGTGTGCCAGCTCTGAGTCCCACAGCCAGAAACACGTCTTTGCTGGGCCACGATTTGTTCGCATGCAGAATGGGAGAGCTAGAACTAACCTTGTAGGATTCTAGGAAGACTAAACGAATTGCTACAGGGCTTACAGACTAGGGCCTAGCACATGAAAAGCACTCGCTAAGCACAGCTGTCAACATCCATCACCGTTGTTATTATGGCCATGGTCGTTATTAGTATTTATACAGAGGCTGAGTCACACGTCCCAGCCCAGGGTCCCACCCCAGTTTCCCCAGCCTTCCTCTCCAGCCAGAGGTGGAGTGGGTGGTGTGAGCCATGGCAGCCTGCCCTGTGAGTCAGCTGTGAGCCTCTGCCATGCAGGGGTCCTCTGGCACCGTCTGCCTTGGCTGAGGGGCCCTTGAGTTGAGTCATCAGGGACATGATTCCAGCTGGAGGATACCTTGGCAGTGGAGTTTGGCTGGCAGAGTTTGGCCTCCCAGGTCCTTCCAGGAAGAGACTGGGTACCTGCCCCATGAGGCTCTCAGATGTTACAACATGCCAGGGTTAAGTCTATTAGTGCGGCATGCAAAAGAAAAACCAGACGAGGGTGAATGGAGGGGTCAGGGCGAATAAGGAGTAAGATTGCCTTACTGCCTCAAGCCACAGTAGTATGGAAGAGAGGTCACAGAGTTTTGAATTGCAGCTGGATGACCTCAAATCAGCTCTTGCCTTGTCCGGGCCGCATCTGTGAAATGTAAAGGACAACATGGCCCTTTCAGAGTTCCAGCAGGATTCGTGGAGTGGAAATGGGTCCTAGCAACTTTTTCCCTTACTGTGACAAAGTGCAGCTTGCAGAAGGAGGGTGTATTTTAGTTCACAGTTTAATTACCCCCCACCCCCAATCATGGTGAGTGCCTCACGCACTGCTCCACTGCTGGGAAGAGACACCGTGACCAGGGCAACACTAATGAAAGAAAGCATTTCGTCAGGAGCTTGCTTAGAGTTTCAGAGGGTTAGTCCACGATCATCGTGGCGGGGAGCATGGTGGCAGGAATGCAGACGTGGGGCTGAAAGCTTACATCATTTTGAATCCTCAAAGCCCACCCCCAGTGACACACCTGCAACAAGGCCACACCTGCCCCAACAAGGCCACACCTCCTAGTCCTTGTAATCCTTTCAAATGGTTCTACTCCCTGGTGACCACACATTCAAATATATGAGCCTGTGAGGGCCATTCTCCTTCAAATCACCATGAAAGGGGTTGGGCAGGCTTGGTAGCTGAGACTCAGTCCCTAGCAGTGGGAGCTCCCAGCTCAGTTAGTTATATCTCAGCGGACCAAGAAACAGAGAGAGCTCAGTGGAGAAGCCAGGCCTAGCTAACACCCTCAAGGCTCACCCCTCCCAACATACCAGTGTTCCACATCATCCATTTAGGTACTGCCTCCTAAAGCTTCCACAACTTCCCCAAACATGGCCACCAGCTGGGGACCAAGTGTACAAACACATGAGCTTGTGGGAGATGGTTCACACACACATTCACACACACACCACAAGAGCACATGCTGTCTTCAAGTCCCAATCCTTTATGAGGCTTTCTCAGGTCTGCCCTACAAAGTCCCTAGCTTCACTAACATTTGCAAAGGGGAGAAGAATTTCTCCTCTCTCGTGTTCCTCCTATTTCTTCCTTCCCTGGAGAAGAGGGCCATCGATTTAGTCCTTCTTTTGCTATTTATTGAGCACCTACTGCATACTGTGCTGTGTCATGACTATGCAAACCATGGTCTAGTAGAAAAAGCAGATAATATATAAATAAGTAAAAGACAGACCATTAAAAAGTCTAGTCAGTACCAGTAAGAAAGAAAGATTGTTATATAAGAGAGAAATACAGTGGAGCTATCAGAAAAAAGCATCTGAGGTCATGACATTCAAGCAAAGAATGCAAGAATAAGAATTCCCTAAACATGTGGGAAGAACTTTCCAGGCAGAGAACAGCAGATACAAAAGTCCAAAGAGCTGGGGCTGTTAGAAGAGTTGCAGGCAAGCACTGCACGCAGCATCCCACGTAAGGGCAGAGTAGAAGGGGCAGGCTGAAAGAAGCTGGACCAACATGGGGCTCCTGTTCGGAGGCCCCTCCTGGCAGGCACAGAGGTCTTGCATGGCCTGTTTCCACCATCTACAGTCTCCTTGGAGACTGTTCCCAGTTTTATCATTGTTTACAGAGACAGGGCTTGTCCGGGTACATGATAGCCGGAAGCCCCTCAGATTATTTCTGAAGATTGAGATGATATGTGTAACTGAGTGAGACTCTTCCTGGCTGTACAGCCCCTGACATATAATTAACACTTGATACAATACCCAAAATGTAAGATCTCTTTAAATAATAAATATGAAAATATTGATATCTGTAAAGCCCCAAGTCAACATCTACTATTGCATTATAATTTTGCCCTTGCAAATTTTCCTTAAACATAGATGACTAACATCCAGACTGAGTGACCTAGAAGACCCATGTAGCTAGTCTCTTTGCTACCTGTCCAGAATTTTAAAAAGCTGTAGGAGGGTTCAGTGCAGACTCGGGCCCATCTTCTCTCCAGCACTATAGAAAGGTACTGTATGGCTGCAGGAAGAATTCTGTGCTCCCCTTTGCCACTTAGAGACTTAGAGGAAAAATGCCCTGCAAGGAGACTGATTTGTAGCGCCTATAATCACTACAGGGAAAACTTAGGTGTGATCTATCATGGCAACTAGGAAGCCTTCTAAGGGGTTCAGTGTCTATATGCTGCAAGCCCAAGGCATCCTGCCTTGGTGCCTCAGTGGTACTGGTCACCATCTACTACGTTATCTGTCCCCCTGTGCCCCCACCTCCACATGAACTGTGACTAGAACCTATTCTTTCTCCTGTTTTGTAAGTGTAGTTGCTGTAAGAGTCATTAAAACCTTCTTAGGAGGTAAGCAGGAAGCCTGACCCCCTTTACCCCATCTAGCTAGTTTCTTAGTAAGCTGATATGGCTTTGAAGTGAGCTGGGTGTCTGCCTTCCTGGTGCAGAAACAGAAAATCAAATCTCCGTCTGTGTGCTAGGATTATGCTTCTATTATCTCAAACACGAAGTGCCCTGAATAGCTAAATGACCTGCCAGCTTCTCTTGCCAAAAACGAAGACCACAGAGCAATTGCCCAAAACAGGTATTGTTATTGGTAGATACCCTTCGGCCTTTAGCTGGTTGGTTGATAACCTGGGTCAGTAAACTATCTCATATGTTTATCTTTATTTAAAAATTTAAAAAACAAAAATGTGCCTTGGCCATAGCAGGAAGGAACATCCTCTAAGCCACCAGGGAAACATGATGGGATGGACTGGGCTGGAGTTAGCAGCTGGCCAGCACTTGCTGTCAAGATTTTTGAAGGGTCTGAAACAGTACAGCAAGCTTCAAATGTGCTCATACACCATGCTTCTGGGGAGGGTCTGGGCCCCGTTTCCGTGTTCATCTTAAAGGGAAGATGGACTGTCCCTTCACCCATAAAAGTCCCTCGCTGTCCACCAGATGTGAAGGTGTGTGGATATCGGCACCAACCTCAGCACTTGTGCGTGACTCTCTTGCCCTACAGTTCCCATTAATAGCCCCTTCATGATCTTCAGCATATGTTCATTGTGCCAGGCTCTATGCTGGGTGGTAGGGTATAGGGTAATAATAATAATAATAATAATAATAATAATAATAGTAATAATAATAATAGTAATATCATCTGTCGAATGCCTGAGATGAGCCAAAATAATCTTTTGGATCATTTACATGTAGAGTCTTATGTAAGGTTCAACTACAGTGTTCAATAACAGCCCAACAACAAGCTATGTATATTTTGCTACATGAGCAAAGTAAAGGCCCAGAGAGGTTGATTAACTTTCCTAAGGTCATTCAAGTAAGTAAGTGATGGGGCTGAGATTTGAGCCTGTATCCTCAAACTTTCTATCGAATCGCCTCCCTGGCAAGACAGTGGCAGTGCTTGCACCCATGTTCAGCTGCAGTACGAGGTATTTGTGGCTAGGTGATTTGTAAAATACATTTTTAAAAGTCACAAATCTAAGGTTTCGAAACCATACACTGACTGGCCTTTGCTTGGCTCCAGTGGGAGCGGATGACTCCTGATGGCAGGAATCCATGGCTGCGGAGCAGGGAGGAGCCCCTGCTGCTCTTTATAGCCACCTTCTTTCCAGAACTAGTCACAGTCACAAGAGAATTCCATTAATCCCATGCCTACAGAACTTGAAGGAACACCAGTGCAGTGACCCATCTCCAGATGTTGACCTTTGGTCCACCAGGTCACATAAGAACTGTGTTAAATCCCTCAAGGTCACCTCCTCCAGTGACCCAGTTTCCACTTCTTTACGATCCCATACCACTTCCTAATCGCACACTGAGGAACTAGCCGCTCACCCATGAGCCTTTGGAAAACACAATCAAACTGTATTTGCATTTTGAGCCTAGAAAGACTGTGGGTGCAGGCCACTTGCAGTGGCTCCAATGCTCCCTGGCAGATGGCCTGAGAGGGATCCACACCAGTCCACCAAGCCCCATTTCACAGCCCAGAGCAAATGAATTCTGCTGGGGTCCCACTGGAAGTTCTCATCAGCTGTGGGAGTGGGAGAGCAGCACACCGTGTCGTCTGCAGAGTTTCTACTCTCCAGCTTCGAGAGCCATGATGTCCTGTCTGCTACATAGCCCCCTCTGTCCCAGCTCACATTGGGAGGTGGCATCTTTGTCCCCCTTCCTCAGCTCCAACTGAGACAGGAGGGACTCACTTTACATCTCCTGGCATTAGCGTATTCAAAGGCTATTTCCAATGTACAAAGGCGTCTTCTCAGCAGGTGACAGCTTAGGGTTGAGAGGAGGGTAAAGACTTTTATCTTTTTTCCAGATTTTCTTTTATATTGTAGCCCTTGTTAGACCATAGATGGGTAATATTTTTTTTCAATTTTAAAAGTGCACTTTATGGAAGGTGGATCAAAGTGGTTACAAAACTGCATTCCCTTGATAACTTGAAAGCAGCTTCCCTCGACTGGTATTTAAAGGAAAAGACATGAGGATATGAGATGCTTTGGAATGAATTGTGTAAGGGCAAAGCTCATGTTGAGCTGTGAGACAGCTCAGTCAGGAAAGGGCTTGTTTTGCAAGTATGAGGATCTGGGTTCAATCCCCAGGGCCTACATTAAATATAATAACAATAAGTCAAGTACAGAAGTGCCTGTTTGTGATCTCAGCTCTGAGGAGATCTGGAGACAGGCAGAACCCTGGAACCCTGGGACGGACGGACACACACACACACACACACACACACACACACACGGGGGAGGGGAGGGGAAGAGACAGAGAGAGGCAGAGACACAAAGAAAGAGAGAGAGAGAGAGTCACACTGAAGCTCTAACCCTCATGAGATGGTATTTGGAAATGGGACCTTTGAAAGCTTTACTTGATGTGCCAAAGGTCAGACCCTCGCGCTGAGACTAGTGTCCTTGTAAAAAGACACCCCAGTGATGAGCCTGTTCCCACTCCCTTCATGTGAGGACCCAGCAAGAAGGCAAGCCACCTGCAGGCCATCAAGTGTGACCTCATCAGAGCTCAGCCATGCCAGCACCTTGATGTCAGACTTCCCAGCCCCAGAGCTGTGAGAATAATTAGGTGCTGTTTATGAACCCCAACATCCAAGGTTCTGTTATGGTGACTGGGACAAGAGGGGAGACAGGACTGTCTCCACGAGGGAGACAGCAGTAGCCAACAGTCACTGGAGAGCGCAGTGCTCCCCCGGGAAGAGCGTGGATGACTGCCACTTTGCTCCTGTTGCAGCAATGACCCGAGTTGCTTTTTATTGTTGCTTACGACACACAAGGAAGGGGCCGTACCCGCTGCCAGATGTTGCCATTTGCACTTTCAACCTCCTTCTGACTATAATTCTACATCCACAGCCTTTTTGCCTTTTCCTTTCAGCTCTACTTGGTTTTAAACGTTTATCATGGAAGTGTTCAAGTATATACAAAAGAAGAGAAAACGGCCCGTCTTCAGCCTCCACCAGTGGCCACTCACGGTCAGCTTTGCCTCACACACGCTCGCTTCCTCTCGGGCGCTAGATACTTCTCCATTTTTTAAAACTGAGATCTAGTTCTCACAGAACGTCTCCTCCTGAAGCGTGTGACTCGGTGGGTTTTTTTTTTTCTTGGTAGAGGCCCAACCGGAAGCCGTGAGCACCCCGGAATCCCGTCTTCACCCTCCGTTCCCGTCAGAAGTCACTGCCTACCCACCTTCGCCTCCAGCCCTGGCAGCCACTCCTTTCTGTCTCTATGGCTCACTGAATTGTTTCAAAGCGAACCCCAGATAGCGTGTCATTTGATCCAGAAATAGCCTGGAATGTATTTTTAACATGTAAAGCCTTTTTTTTTTTTTTTCTCCTGTAGCATAACCAAATGTCGACCTTACTGATCCACAATCTAACACACAGTCAGTGTTCAATAGTGGCCTTTTTATTTGGATCTTTTGTTTGGTTAGTTTTGTTGTTGTTGTTTAAATAAGAGTCTCGCTATGTAAACCCACCTGACCTGGTACTCACTGTGTAGCCCGCGTTGGCCTTAATTCTGCCTCGGCCTTCCAAGTGCTGAGATTACAGCCACGGACCACTGTGTTAATAGCCCCTTGTTCTAGCTGTAACCAAACACAGCCTGAATTCACACAGATGGTGTGACTCTAACAGCCTCTCTACCTGTTTTGTTTTGTCTTATTCCTAATCTTCGTCTTTTATGATTTTGGGGGGCAGGTAAATTTTCTATAAAATTTCCTACATCGCATGCTTAGTTGGTGGGAGCTGCTGTCACTCTTTTCTAGGAGCCAGGAGGGTAGATCCTGGGTTGTCCTGCAAGTCAGAGCCTGTGATAAAGAGAGAGCACTCCTGGAATGTGTAAGGACATTATCTCTCATCCTACCTGGAGGTGCAGCCCTGTCTGGGGACACCCAGGAGTTCAGGTGTCGTCTTCATGAACCCTGACCTTTAGAAGTTTCCATCAATCCTTCCCTAACAGTCTGGGCATCTACCGTTTTTTGCCTGGCTGCACTGTTGCGTAGAATTTGCCAAAGGATGCTCTTCTTGGCCCTCGCTTCTCAATGTATTATCAGAAAAGAACGGTTTTCATCCTTTTACTAGTCCAGTTTTCAGAACGGTATGCTTAGTTTTCTCTAAAAGTGACAATCACTTATTTTTAAGTCATGGATTATTAACAATTGGATGGATTTAAATCTGTTGGATTCATTATTCTTTCTCACACTCAAATGACCCATCTTTGGTTTCTAGGAGTCCTTCAGGTAGATTCCTGGTCTAGATTAACTGCTTCTTTCTTCCCACCATGATGAGATACTCCCCGTTTACCACACATTTTCTACCTAATCCCCCACCCCAATTTCTCCTCAGGACAGTGTGTGCACACACACATGCACACATGTGTGCACATGCATATGCATACACACGTGCACATGAGGGAAGTAAAGCAGTTCAACAAGCAGTAAAGGAGAGGCCGGTGAAACCCTGACTGTGAATATGGTAGAGAGAAGCAGGCAGGAGATAAGGGTCACAGGAGACAGCGAGCAGAAGGAGAGTGGCAATGAGAGGAGAGGAAAGGCAAGCTGAAGATGAGAGAGAGAAAGAGAGGGAAAAGGAGCCACTGGAGAGAAATGAGATACAAGCAAGAAATTAAACAGGCAGATGAAACCAGATGTTAACAGAAGTGAGGAAGGAAGAAGTAGAAAGGCAAGAGGAGGCAGGGAGGGGAGAAAGGAGCAGAGCTTCGGACAAGATGGGAGTGTGGCGAGGTTGTGTTTTCGCAGTTGGAGTTCTCTGGCCCCACACTCTGGGTAGCACATGGGTCTTCTCGAATCACAGCTCATTTGGGCCTTCCTGTTTCCACCCATCTTTGTGAACCCTAAGAGGTTTCCCAGCCAGTAAACCAGAGTACCAAGTCTCCCTGCTCAGGACGCAGCTCTACATCCCACAGCTGTGCTCCTCATGGCCTTCCATCCCTGGCCTGAGGACCATCCCAGAGTCCCCTCTAGCTCTGTGACCAGCTGCAGGCCACCTGCCCCTTCTCCAGGACCCCTGGTTCCATTCGGTTCTTAGGGACTTCTGACAGACATGATAACCCTCTGACAGGGTAGCATCCAACCTAGGCATTTGTGGGGAAATCATCTTATAAAAAGACATACTTGTGCAGGGTCTGGTGAGATGGTTCAGTGGTTAAGCCCTCACCATGCAGGTGTGAGGGTTGGAATTCAGATGCCCCAAACCCACCTAATTGGTGGGAGGGCATGGTAGCCTGACTGTAATTCCATAAGGAGCTCTCCCTTGAAGGCAGAGACAAGAGGGCCCTTAGAAAGCTGGCTAGCAAGACTAGCCATGTGGGTGAGCTCTGGCTTTGGTTGAGAGACCCTGCTTCAGTGCATAAGGTAGAATGACTGGGATGATTCATGACACCAGCCTTGGGCCTACACACACCTATCACACACATGAAACTTGGGGGGGGGGGGGAATGCACATGCCCAAAGCATACTTTCTTTGCCATTCTCTGACTTGCTTGTGTCTTCCACTGTCATATTTCTCTCCCAACTTCAAATTCTAGTCTCTATCCAACTCCTTACATTCATTTCTGAAAACGCCTTGTAACACCTACCATGTTCAGGGAATGAATGTCATGACTTAAAACAAAACCCATTGTCCATCCCCAGGAAGCTCAGCATCTAAAGGGAGACAGGCCTAGTGGATGTAGGAAAAAGAGCATCCTGTTGCGAGGGACATTTGACTCTTTTGAAAGAGCCCATGGAAGAGTAATGCTAGATCTGCAGGGGTGGCACCCCCCCTCAACTATTCACACAGGAGGCTTCCAAAGGAAGGTGGGCTGATGCTCTGTCTAACAGATTAAAGCATTATATCTATACTTTCTCTTTTGATTCCCTTTTGTCCTCACTGTGAACAAATCCAAGATGTATCCTAGGGTGTAGATCAGTGGTTCCCGATCTTTCTAATGCTGTGATCCTTTAATACAGCTCTCCATGTGGTGGTGACCCCCAACCATAAAATTATCTTCATTGCTACTTCATAACTATAATTTTGCTACTGTTATGAATTATAATGTAAATATCTGATATGCAGATGGCCTTAGGCGACCCCATGAAAGGAGTCAAGGCCCGCAGGTTGAGAACCGCTGACCTAGATTGTGACTGCGATTAGGTCTGATTGTCAAAATGAAATGGCTTAAACAAACTAAAAGTTTCTGTTTCCTCTAATGGAACTGGCATGGAGCCTCCCTGGTTTCAAGGGGGCAGCCTCCTTCCATCATGTGAGTCATCCACTTGTCATCCATGAAGTCAACAACGGGCCCCATTCCAGCCAACAGGAAAAGGGCAAAAGCAAGGGGAAAGCCCATCCCTTCCCTGCAGTTCACACCCCTTCTTTGATCACACCAGAGTGCCAAGATGTTGTCACAGGACCACATGAAGGAGTTAGTGGAAAGGGCAAGTGTAGTATTTACTCTGGTGGCCTTGTGTCCCTAGGTCAGAAGAGAATGTGCAGATGGAGAAAGGGTGCCCTGGACATTAGCCATCTCTAAGGCAGTGTGTGGTCTAGGAAGCCGTAGAGCACTTCTAGTCTTTCCAAAGTCGCTTTCCAAAGAAGCATGGTTGTGCTATGCGGACCCTGCAAACTCTCTTCTGGATCCTTTCATTCTGATGACCTTGAATCCCTGCACCTGAATCCATGTGTTGGCTAAGGATGAAACCCTAGTGCCATCCAAAGGGCACTGAAGGAATACAAGGCATACCAACTGTGAGGGAGATACTTAAAAGGAAAGAATAGTATGTTACACAGAGCCACCACAGGATGCAACCCAGGAACTCTACAGGACTGGCCACTGAAGAGATTGAGCTGGTTTGTATTGATTGTCAGCTTGGTAGGATCCAGTATCACCTTGGAGACAAACCTCTGGGCGTGTTTGTGAGAGACCATCTAGCTTAGGTTAACTGAGGTGCAAAGAGACATCCTGTCAGGCTGATTAAAAGGAGAAATCAAAGTGAATAACAGCATTCATAATCTTACTTCCTGACTGTGGGTAGAATGTGATTAGTCACCTCATGTTCCTGTTAACATGGACTCTCTGCCATAATAGACTGTTCCCCCAAACTGTGAGCTAAAGTCTTCCCTCTTTGAGTTGCTTTTGTCGGGTACCTTGTCATAGCAATGAGCCAAGTAACTAATACCAAGGCCAAATCACCTGCTGTGATGGATGAGCGTGAGACCTGAAGACAGCAGCTTGAGCTGAGGCCATAAAGATATAGAGTCAGGCAGTAGTTGCAAAGAGAGGTGCAAACCCAAGGTACCAAATATGAGATGGCAGATCCTGTGGCTTGTCCCATCATGGTAATCTACAAAAACTGAGACTAAAAATAAATGACAGAAATGTAGTCCGACTTCTTTAACAGAGACCAAAACAACAGCAATTTAATCAAGTTGAAATTCACATTGTTCTCTTCTGCAAGAATCTAAAGGTACAAATTACTGAGGGAGGTTTACAATGCTGGGGATCCAGAGTCCCTCGTGTCACCAACTCAGCCATCCTCAACATGCGACTTCTATTTCATTGTCCAAGATGATTGCTGCTGCTCAAATTACCACTTCAGCATCCACATCACAGCCATCATAAAAAAGGAAAAGGAAAAGAAATCTCTCTTCACCTTTAGGGACCACCAAGAGGTGGCTCACACCATATCTACTTGATTTTTATCAGCTAGAACTTGTAGAGTTCACCACATCTACTTGGAAAGGACACTAGAAAAGAAAGCATCTGAATCTTGCTCGGCTTAAACTGAAAGGTCCTATTGCTAAAAGGAATGAAGACAGCCAACACTTATTGCCTCTGGAGACCTAAGACAAAGAACAAGTCACCATTCTGCCTCTGCTGCAGCTTGAAGGAGAGAGGGGTCCTGTGACCTGGAAAGTGGATAGAACATAGGGACCTTTTCCTGATCAACTTTGTTTTCTTTACAATATGTATCTGAGTGTCATTACTGGGAAGCTGGGCTTTACAAGGGCAAGGGGAGACAAGGCTTGCCAAGCCTTGCTTATTTACAACCTTCATGGTGGAAAGAAAGTCTGTACCTGCAAAGACCATGAGCTGGTTGATAACAGAGCTGTGCCTTTGCGTCAGGGTTGTATTGTAGGCTCTGTGCTCAGATGCACTGACTTTGAATAAAAACAACTCAGTTTCCATATCTGTAGAAAGACCGTAACGTGTAGCTTGTGTGCTTGCCCTTTGTACACTGTGAAGTTGGTACAAATGTGAATGGGCACCACCATGGAAAGGATGGTGTTGTCAGAGCTGAGATGCAAAGGGCAGGGGACATGGGACAGAGGAAGGTACCCTTGAGTTCAGGACTACTGTTGTCATGTCAGTCACCCAAACTGCCCTGCACTACCTGCCTCTGGTCCAGCATCAGAATGTTCCACTGTCAATGTGAGAAAAGCAGGAGAGAGAACCACTCAAGACAAACAGGGTCTCTGTGACCAGGTGGAAGGGCTACCCCGCCCTATTGTCCATGAACTCTATTGTCTTGAGAGCACTGCCACAGAATCTTGACCTTGTACCCTGCCTTGGTTGGGGGGTTTCTTATGACCTCTTCCTTACCTCAAGACACTACCTTACGGTCCTGGCCTCAACACGGTAAACCCAAGGCAAATTTCTTCCCCAAGCTTCTAAACTACAAAGCCAGCCTGTCCATTGCATGCACACATCCAAACATGCACATACACACACACACACACACACACACACACACACACACACACACACACACACTACTGTATATGCACAGTAGCTCCAGGTATAAACACAGAATATACACAGTGAATAGCACATGAACATACAAAAGCATACCATACGTGTAGCATTCACTAAATATACATGCTTGAGTGCGTGCATACACACATACACACACACACACAAACATACATATGCACATATATATCACCTTTTTTTCTTTCTTTTTTTTAAGTTTCACCTTTTTTAAATTTTTTTTCTCTCATATAGTACGACACCTTTCCTTCCCACCTTCCACCAGCTCCCCACTGTCTCCTCTATCCCCCAGATCTACCTCCCCATCCTCCCATATCCACTCCTGCCTCTCCCCAGGGAAGAACTATTTTCCCAAGGTTATTGCTCATACATGGTGCAACAAAATGGAACAGGGACAGGCCATATTCCCTACTTCAAGAGTGGACTAGGCAATCCAGCAGGGGCAGAAAGGTCCCAAGGGTAAGCAAAGGGTTGAGTGACCACCCCCTGCACACTCCAGTCTTATGAGATCTGCAAGGGTACCAAGCCAGGCAACCTCAAGACATAGCTGGGAGACCCAGCAGGTTCCGTGTCTGCTGCTCCAGGCTCTATGAGCCCCTAAGAGTGCTGGTCAGTTGACTCTGCACCATGTTTTTCTAGCTGGTTTTTTGTTGTTGCCCATCGCACGCTCCCATTCAACCCCTTACACAATTGTGTGATTGTTCCGAAACACACAAATTAAAGCATTTGCTTATTTAAATTCCAATCTCTCTCTTTCTTCCTGTGGCCTCTAGACCTTCTGACTAAAATCTGATCAGAGCCAGCAGGACTTTTCATGAACTGTTCCCTTAGGATGCCATCCAGCCATTGTCCCCACTTTCCTACCCCCCAGCAGCCAGGTGACCAACCACCCTTCCTGAGAGGCCCTGGGGTTTCTCATGATTTGTCTCTCCATCCCCCCACGTCACCAGCCAGTCACATACCAAACATGTATATTCACAACTGGGCATGGTGGCACACACTTTTAATACAGCACTCAGGAGGCAGAGGCAGGAATTCTCTGTGAATTTGAAGCCAACCTAGGGAGTTTCGGGACTACAATAGAGAGACCCTGTCTAAAAATAAATAGTATTTATCATTCTGAACCCCTTTGGAGCTCATCTATTCTCTAAAGGGCCCCTGCCTTCCCAGCTGTAACTAGTCCCTTCCTCTTCTGCTCCTTTGGGAGGTAGGCAGCAAGGTGATTCACCTCCTGTGTCTGTGTCCCCTGCAAGACAGGAAACCCTCTCTTTGGTGAAGTACCCTGGCCTGGTCTGGGGGTGTGTACAGTGGAAACTGGGTGAGGGCCACACTCACATGTCCTCCTTACCCCACAGATCAAAGTAGAAAACCAGCATGACTACCAGGACATCACCAGTGTGGTGGCCATGGCCAAAACCTACGCCACCACTGAGGCCTTTATCGACTCCAAGTATGACATCCGCATACAGAAGATTGGATCCAACTACAAGGCATACATGTGAGTCAGCAGGCAGGGGCTGGGAGAAAGGTGGGAGGAGCCTGCTTCCTTCTGCCGTGACTCTACGCATGTCCTCACCTCTGGTTCTGTTTACAGCTGAGCCCAGGCTAGATCTCTCTACAAAGACGTGTGTGTGTGTGTGTGTGTGTGTGTGTGTGTGTGTGTGTGTGTGTGTGTGTCTAAGAGATTTGTTCAAATCAAGGAACCATTTGAGCACCTTGCTGAGGGGTTATGGTTTTCTTCTGGTCTGGTGTGTGTATGGAACAGCAACCCGTCATCCTCTAGAACCAACAAGACTCCTTAGGAAGTCACATCAAATTCTCCGGTTGCAAGCAACAGAAAACTACTTCTGAATATTATGTGCTTTGCTTTGAAAATGATCAGAAACGTTTTAAAACAAACCGAAATCCCACTAAATTACTGATTCCAAAAGCATCAGGATTCAGGGCAGCCCCGGGAATGTATGCAGGCAGAAATAAAAGCTGATGTTCTAGGCGCCAATGAGTGAAGAATCTGCTGGAGTCTTTCACAGCGCTTATCTGAGAGTTTGACCTGTCACTTGCATATTGGTTAGAGAGAATCAGGAAAACCACTATGGCAAGTCCCAGCAGGAAGGCAGGCGATTTGAGCAAGACCACTGCCTAGTAAAAGTGGAGGTGCTGCCTCTAAAGGAAAAACTATGAATGCCAGGTGGCAAAGGCAGTCCCCTGCCTCTGCTCCAAGGTGAGTCAGCAAAGGCTGGGCTAACCTAGGACTGAGGCCATCAGTTTCAGTGGGGACTCTGGAGTAGGTGGAAAGGCTCTCCCTTGAAGAGGTTATGCCTGCTGCTGGGTCTCTGTGTCCCTCACTTTGAAATGCTGCTGCTGGTTCCACTTCAAATGGTAAGATCCAAGCTCCATATTAGGAAGCTGTAATGATTGACTATGATGGACCGTTGGACAGTCTGTCTGTCCCTGTGATTCTGTGCTGCATAGATTTTTGCCCGAGGGTGCTGTGAACAAGCCAAGCTGTCACCTGCTTCTGTAAAGATACCAAGTCAATCAAAGGTGTGCCTATTCATGAGTGCATCGTCTGCCATGACTTTTTACCACCTGGATTGTCTAGGCCATCAGGAAAATGCATCCTTGTGTAAAAGACCAAGTAGGGACAGGGGAGACAGCTCAGTTGGTAAAGTGCAAGCACAATGACCCGAGTTTGATTCCCAGCACCCACTTTAAAAGTATATGTAATGGTGCATGCACACTTATAATCCCAGCCCTGGAGAGGATCCTTGGGACTCATTACCCAGCCAGCCTAAGGTAATGATCAAGCCCAGGTCACAGTAAGAGACTCTGTCTCAAGAAACAAGGACAATGGTTCCTGATGAGCAACACCCAAGACCCAAGATGAACCTCTGGCTTCCACACTTACACATGTGCACCGGCGTGCATATGAACACACACACACACAACTCTCAATAAGTCTGAGGGTGACTCAATTAGTAAAGCACTTGGTTTGCAAGCACGGGAACCTGAGTTCAATCCCCAGATCCCACATAAAAATATCAGATGTGCCAGGTACAGTGGTACACGCCTGTAATCCCAGTACTTGGTAGGCAGGTAGATTCTGTGAGTCAGAGGCCAGCCTGGTCTACATAGTGAGTTCTAGGATAACTAGAGTTACAGAGTGAGACCCTGTCTCAAAAAACAAAACAAAACAGAACAACAGACATGGTTATATGCTCTTGTAATCCAAGCACTGGATAAGCAGAGACAGGAGGCTCTCTGGGGCTCACTGACCAGCCAGTCTCTTCTAATTGATGATGTCCAGGCCAATGAGAGACCTTGTTGCAAAGGAGGTAAATGGCATTCTGAGGATGACACTGCCAGTTTTCCTCCGGCTTCAACAGGTACACTCATAATAATAACAATAATAATAATAATAAATAAAGGACTAGGTGTGATTTTAGGCTTTGAGATCCATGCAGTTGGTTGCAACTGTACAATTGCCTGGGACACTAGGGGAAATGGAGGCGATCGACCAAGAAGGACATAAAGAGATAAAGAGAAAAGGGATAAAGCCAGTTTACAGGGGATAGTTTTGTCCCATCCTGTCAATCAACCACCCTCTTCTTTTCTTGGGCAGCCCAGAGCTGTGACTGCTCTCAGATGTCCCCTCGGAGCATCTCAGTGATCTCCCCCTCCTGCATCATCTGGCCTCATCCCAACGAGGCGGTCCAGTGCCTTCTTAAGGCCCCATGATATCATTTCCCGCCTCACCTCGTTGTTAGAATTTCCACTTGACATTGGTGTCACCTTGCCCTGGTTTCTTTTCCAGGGATTACCTCATTGCCGCATTCTCTAGGCTGAGCCCTTCTGGCTTGACAGCTCCAATTTGTCATTGGTTACAGAGATTCCTGGACCCTGGATTGGACCACATCCAAGGGATGGGGCTCATATCACACTTCAGCTGAGAATGGCCTGCCTGCCTATAACCATTCAACCTCCTCTGGCCCACATCCTGTTCTGCACTCAGGCCTTTCTACTTCCTGCCACTAAGGTGTTACTGCTCTTAGATTCCCTTAGCATACACAGCCAGGACATACATATGCATATTTTCCCATTCATACACATGCAACCATAATTATTTTACTATATACCCGTCTGCATGTAAATTACTCTAAATGAAGTCACACTGCTGTCTGGACTTCCATCTAGTACATGTGACTCACTTTTGCCTTCCCTGACTGCTTGTCTATACCTTCTCTGCCATCCAGGAAAAAGATAGTTTCAATTATCCATAAATCACTGAGCTATTTAGTTGACCCTTATCCATGTGAACAGTTTCAGCATGTGCCTGGTAGCCCAGTGGGAAACAACTCTACCAACCACAGCACGTGCTTATAGAAAGTATCATTTACCTTCAGTCTTAATGTCTTCACTCTTGTCCAAAGTTGCTCAAGTCAAAAGCTTTTCTGCCACCTCCAAGGTTGTACGTTTGTTCTGAATGCTTATCTACCCCTTGACCCTGAATTCATATTGAAAGCCCACCCCTTCTCAAGTGATAATCTTAGGAAGAGGGTTCAGAGACGGGATTATGCCATTAGAGTAGAACCTTCCAGAAAACAATCAGTGCTTGTTCTGGTTCCTTTCTGTTACTGCATTAAAACACTCTAACCAAAAAAAGCAACTTAAGGGGAGAAAGAATTTATTTCAACTTCCATTTCTTCACTGAAGGACAGTCAGGGCAGGAACTCAAGTAGGAACTTGAAGTGAAGACCATGGAAGAATGCTATTTGCTGGCTGGCTTACAGGCCTGTGCTTAGTTAGCTTTCTTATATAGCCTAGGACCACCTCTCTAGGGAATAGTGCCACCCATAGTGGGCTGGGTCCTCCAGCATTAACTACCAATAAGACAATTCCCACAGACATGCTCACAGATTGATCTGGTCAGTCTCTGAACTGAGATGCCTTTCTCAGATGTCTCTAGGCTGTATCAGGTTAACAGTTAAAGCTAAGACAGTATTCTTAGAATAAGAACTCAAAAGGATCCCTTTCTTCATCTACTGTATGAAGATACAGTAAGAAGGCACAATCTAAGATTCAAAAAATGAGTCCTCACCAACATGAATCTTTAGGCATCTTGAGTTTGAACTTCCCAGGCTCCAGAATGACAAGAAATGAGTTGTCTATAAAGCACACAGTTCATTGTCCTCTGTTACGTTAGGCCAGATGAATAAAGGCGATTAAAGTACAGATAGACACTCTGACCACTATCTCCATTCCTACATCTCACTGGCTGCATTCAAGTCAAGCACCAGGGCCCTTCCATACATGTATGATGGGCCCATGAGCTCTGTATGGAGAGTCTGTTGTGAAGAACAGTTTGGCTGCATCTGCCACTAAGAAAGAAGGATAGTACTGGTGCCACCTCCTTCGGTTCTCTGGGACTGACATGAGCTGATTCTTGGAAAGCCCTTGAAAACATGACTCCAATGCCCAACGTAGTTCTCAAGTATCAGCTCTCCCAGTCACTGTCTCTTGGAAGGAAAGGAATCTGACTTGAGTTCCTGCTGCTTCCGCCCTTGGAATGCCTTCTTTTCTTATATGTCCTTACTGAAGATAACAGTACAGCCCACTTGTGCTGAGAAGTTGATAGGAATATCTCCTCTCATTTACACAGGACCCCACTAAGGTCTCCCAGTCTACAGTTATTCCCATGTCACCAAGGAGGAAGTTAAAGGCTCGGATGTTGCCCAGGGTATATTACTAGAAACTTCTAGAACCACAGTGTTCATCTGTTCTTACCTTCTTTCATCACCAACTCCCTGTGCCAAATGCTGTTCATCTGCCAGGGTGCATCTCAATGGCTGTGTTCTGAGGCCACTTCCAGTGACTCTGTGAGTTCTTTTGCTTCCCTAGAGCTCCTATCCATTGCGTATTTACTAGTCCCCTGGCTCTAAACTAGTAAACACAAGACGTGAACAGCCCGAGGATGGCACAGTCTTACCCCCTCCAACTAAACCACACCCAGGCTGTCGGCTGACCCTGTGAGTATTGTCATAGTTTCTGTCAACTTGACACAAACCTAGGCATATCTGAGGGGGACTCAGTTAAAAAATTGCCTCCATCAGATTGGTCATGTTGTTACGTCTATGGGGCATTTCTTGATTACTGGTTGATGGAGAAGTACCCCACTGCCATCTTTGGGCAGGTGGGCCTGCCCCATATAAGAAAGGTAACTGAACACAAACCAGAGAGTAAACCAGTAAGCATCGTTTCTCCACAGTCTCTGCACCAGTTCCTGCTTCCCAGCGTCCTGCCGTGGCTTTTCTCAGGGATGAGCTGTGTTTTAGTTATTGTTCTATTTCTGTGAACAGGCACCATGACCAAAGCACTCATAAAATAGAGTGTATAATTGGGGGCCTGCTCATAGGGGTCCAAATGTGTCCTGGGTTCTCCCCAACATACATCATCCCTCACCCAGTCAGTAGCTACTGGGCACCTACTCCGTGCTGAGTCCCATTGGAACTGTTTGCCCAGGACATGGAGTGAAACATGTTCCCTGTGTGGAGGGCTTCTCTTCTACAGGGACACGTTAGATGAGCACTCCTGAGCACAGTGCCGGAGAGAGGGGAGGGGAGGGAAGCAGGGCGGGGCAGTCCATGTTAGTCTAGGAAGGTGTGCTGCAAGGGAGCCACATTCAGATGAAGCCTGGAAGATGAGCGAGGCCTTAGCAAGGCACAGGTGGTAAGGGAGGCTGCTGGGGCAAAGGGGAAAGTGAGTGTGCAGGCTTCAGACCAGGACTCGAGCGGTGCATGCAGGAGCACTAAGAAGGACAGCGAGGCCAAAGCAGAGCAAAGTCCAACAAAGGAGCTGAGGAGGGCAGTAAGGCAGGCAGAAGTCACAAAGCCTTACCAACTCTTCACCATGGCAAAGGAATCGTTTCCTCCCTAAGATCATTTTTCCTACATTTTAAAACCTGTAAAAAAAATTCCAGAATTGCCATCGTTCTCCTCAAAGACACGACGTCATGCATATTAGTCATTTTTCCATTGTAACAATGCCTGAGATAATCGACTTGAAGAAAGGTTTGTTCAAGATCACAGTTTCAGAGGTTTCAGCCCATGGTTACTGGTCCCCATTGCTTTGGGCCTACAGTATTACAATCGTGGAGGCCAGGAAGCCAAGAAAGAGACAGGAAGGACTGGGTCACTTTCAGGGGATGGCCCCAGAGACCTAACTTCCTTCTCCCAGGCATCTCTTGCTGAAGGTTCCTGCACTTCCCAATGGTGCCATAAGATCAAGCCTTCACTGCAGGACCAAAGTTTGTGCCATTTTATCTGAGGGATCAGCGTTTTTAAAATTTAATCTATGGGCTGGGGAGATGGCTCAGCATTTTAAATTTTTACTTATTTATTTATTTCATATCATTGCTCTTGCAGAGGACCAGGGTTTGGTTCCCAGCATCCTCATGACAGCTAAGAGTCTTCTATAACTCCACTTTCTGTGGATCTGATGCCCTCTTCTAAGCTCTAGGGGCATTTCACACACATGGTACCCATCCATACATGCAAACAAAACACTCATACACACACAATAAAATGAAATAAAGAAAGAAATGTAGGTAAATACAATTTAACCTTTAAATTTCAAAAAAAAAAATGTCTAGAAAACAATAGATAAATTAGGGAGAAATAAATCAGCACTCATGAAAACTACAGAAAGGAAAATAAGGTTTGAGGCAGAAGGTTTTTTTTTTTTTTTTTTTTTTTTTTAGTTACGTTTAAAATGGTTGTTTGGGCATTGTTGGGGGAAGGGCTGCCTAGGCCTTGGAACTTTGCATTGTCTGCAGGTGTTGGCTTTACGTAAAAGATGATTGATGCCTCATGATCTGCACGTGCTACCAATAGAACACCTGAGGAGCATCGGTCTCAATAAAAACCCCTGAGATGAGATGCCAGGGTTCCACTGTCCAGGGTGGCACTTGCCATGATAGTGGCTCTCTCTGCTGAGGTTCGTCAGGGTTTGCACCTATGAAAGAGTCTCCTTGTCTCCCACGATGAGTGACACAACAGCCTGGTGACTACAAAAGTTGAGGACGGAATACAGATCCAAAAGTACACGCATGCTGTGTATAATATGGGCCAGATAATTGAAGCAGCATCTCCTAACCTCCAAAGTGAAGAAGGAAAAGTGACAGAGATCCCTAATGTCCTCGATGTGTGGTTTGTTCTAATCCAGGAGAACCTCCATCTCTGGAAACTGGAAGGCCAATACAGGCTCTGCCATGCTGGAGCAGGTGGCCATGACGGAGAGGTAAGAGGCAAAGGGTGTGTGGAGAGAGGCACCAGCATCCATGAGAATGGCACTCCACCCTCTGTCCAGTGTCCCCACCCACAGAGCACTTCCCAGCTTGCTTTCCCTTCTGGCCAGCCTCAACGACAGGGCACCCGTCAGAGAGCATTTATAGATGGTAGGTATTAAGAGAAAGGAAGAGTTTCCAGTGTTCCAAAGGAGAGATTGAGACTGAGGTCTTGGCATCAAGTCCAGGGGTCTTCTGGGTCCTGCCCTGCTGCCTCAGTAAGAGAGTGAAGGCCCCAGTTGTTTGCAGATACCTGGGAGAAAGCATTTTTATTAAAACATTAGAAAAACAGAGATTGGCTTTCCTCAGACTATATGGACAGGGAAAAGCTAATTCCCTTAAATTGTGAGTGCTTCAGGGTGCACTGTGCCTGATGGACCTTCGGGACCTTTGGGACCTTTGGGACCTTTGGGTCTTTCTCCCTTTAAGCACTTCCACGCAGCCTCCTCAGTTGAGGGCTGTGCACCTGCTCTCCATACCAGTCACCCACACCATCCCTAGGAGCACACTGAGCGCTGCCTGCAAGCATGCAGTAGTGTGCACTCTAGGATCAGTAAACACAGAGAGCCTACTGTATACCACAGTGTGCTGAGCAGTAAAGAGGCCAAGGTAAAAGACACTGATTCTTTCCTCTGGGGACTGTGGGTCAGCTATAAGCATCAGAGCATAGCACGTTAGTTTGTGCTTTGAGGATTTATTAGCTTTTACTGATGAAAACTCAAGAGGCATGCTTTCAAGAGAGACCTAAGACCCCATCTCCACCCCCTCCCTTGAAATCATTTCTTCCATGACTCTGTTGGGTCACACTTTCTCCCACAATGGTTCATAGCATCATCAGGCGTAAAACCTCAATGTCAAGACCAACAGAAAGAAAGCATCTTTCCCTGCCATTTCATCCGAAGCCTGGAATGGAGCTTTATTGGCTGCTTAGCCAGGCTTTGGGTCACTTGATCACCCCTAAGCTAATCACTGGCTGAGAAAGCTACAGTACTGTGTTTGACTAAATCTATGTCAAGTTTCTACTCTGGAAGCTAGAGTAGGGCCCATCTCTGTTGCAACAATAACTGAGTCTCAGGTGTAATGCTAGAAGTCTTTAGTAGGAGGAAAAATAAATGTCCCACCTACATTAAAAACAGCCATCTTTCTCCACTTCCATAAGGAAGGAGACAATTACAGCCCAAAACAGTAATGTTAGAATAGCATGAGCCCCTAATACTTGCTGTAGGAACAAGGAGAAAGGACACCCAATGAAATTTAGGAAGGGAGAGGCCAAATTTCCATCCTAAAGAATGAATGGGAATGCAAAGGAACTAGCTTTTGTTTCATCTCTGCAACTATGTTGTAAGCATTCACTGTGGGCTAGTTCTAGGGCTGGGCCTTGGAGAAACAGTGATGGGAAAAGAGACATCAGCCCTGCTCCTGTGGAACTTCCAGTCTGGAGCTATAAGTTCCGGAAGCCAGATGAACCAAAGTGAATGCCCCTGACTCTTCTAGATAAGAAGAGACGAGTCTGTGTACCGTCATAAAGACCAAACCCCAACACATGCCCTGCCAGGGTGATTACCTGCCTACTCTTCTCAGCAAGCCCAGGTGGGGGCTACAGCTTCAACCTGGGAACTCCCTTGTGCCAACTAGTCCTGTGGGGTTGTGCCAAGTACCATGCACTCCCCTCCCCGAGGAGGCATGCATGGACAGCCAGTGTCCTCTTCTTCATGGCTGTCCAGGGCTGTAGGTCTTGCCCACACCATTGCCTCAGAAGCTTATTGTGGAGATCTTCAGCACATCCCTCTCCTGCGGCTCTGCTCAGTCTCAGGCCACAAGGATGACCCCAACAGGAACCGTCAGAGGACAGGGTCTGCTCAGCCTGGCATGCACTGTCCCTCATGCAGTCAAGAGCTGTGCTCGTTGCCTGGACAGAACTCCCTAGACCCATTCCTATAGTCCCAAAGTCCCTAGAGACCCTTAAGCAGGCCCAGCCCCTCCATGGTTCATCTGCTTATTGGGTATCCTGACTCCTGAGCAATTCTCACACAGTTTGATTAGTGCTAGTCCACCTAGTTGAAAGGGGACCTTTCCCATATTTCCCAGCCCCTGTGTTTTCTGCCCCTAGGGTGATGCACACAGACAACCTAGATGTTCATCATTGAAAACAGCCTCTGGAAACTTCCCTCCAGTCCTAAGCCTAGACTTCTATCTCTCATGGGAAGAACCTTGACTCATAAGTGTGTCTCAGGCGTACTGCTTCTTGAGCACGTTGCGTCCCATGAGTCAGCCACCGGCGCCAAATAGAGTAGTCCAACACCTGGCAACCAGAAGCCTTTCAAAGCTCCAAAGGTCAAAGTTGTTGCCAAATGCGACTGCACATCAATCAGAGTCTTTTTTGGAAGCAATAAGAACACATAGAGTCCACCCAATAATGCAGGGTAGAGCCCAGAAACTGGCCATTGGCTTGTAGATGGGCTTCCTTATCCTGGTGAGTCCCAAGCACAAGAAGAATCCAATAAAGGAAAACCGAGGTATCAGGGAGAATCTCACTCAATATCACTAAAGAAACAATAGCAAACATCCAGCTCATAGGCTGGGGCAACAGATCAGCCCATAAAGTACTTGCCACACAAGCATGAAGGCATGAGTACAATCCCAGATCCCACACGAGGAAAGTCAGACAGGTATGGCAGCATGCAGCTCTGGTCCCAGCACTCGGGAGATAGGGTCCTGGGGCTTGCTGGCCAGCCAGGATATACTGTTCAGCAAGTTCCATGTTCAGTAGGAGACCTTGTCTCATAAAACAGGGTGGAAAGCTCCCGAGGAACAACACCCAAGGTGGAGTTTGGGTCCTGACGCTCATGCATGTATCCGTGTGCTCCGACCCAACATCACACACGCATACACACACTCACACCCAATATCCAGTTTCTTTGTGTCAAGCAACGACAGACACACGTAGCAGGCTCCAGATGAGAGGGAAAATGGTTTACTTAGGACCTGGACACAGACAGGATCTGTGACTGGAAGCCATGCTTACTTATAAAATAATAATACTCCCTCTAAGTAATATTCTCTCTAAGCCTCAGCTTCTTCATAAATAAAATGAGTTCAGCCCTTCCTCCCTGATCAATTTGTGGTGAGATGAGACAGAATGAGGAGTTAGCCTGCCAGGCATAGAATGCATATAGTTGGGGTACAGTGGGTATGAGTCTTCATCTGGCCTTTTAATCCCAGAATGCTCCTGGCTGCAGTTGGATGAGAAAACTAGGGTTGCGTTCCAGTTCTGGGAGGCCTTAGATGATCATGACCATGTTACTGCCCTGCTGCATAACCTTAGGGAGCCACCCTTTCTCTAGGCCTCAGTGGGTCCTGGTAGATGCAATGAAAGAATGTGTTCTTCGAGATCTTGAGCCGTGCTCCCTCCTCATTCCGGGGCATATGGCTCCAACACACAAATAGATCTGAGAAGTGGAGTGTTCCATGTGACCCTAGAGAATGAGGAGAGAAACAGGAACTTAGACACAAAGTCCCCTGTGACTCCCAAATCCAGTCTACAAGGGAAGCCAAGTGCAAGCCCAGAAGATCTCCCCAGATACAACCAACCCCTTGTTGTGGGGTCAAAGTTCACAGCTCAGATCTGTCCCCAGCAAAGCAAACTGGCCCTGCAACTGTCAGTCACTGGAACAGGAACAAAAGCAATTGGTCCAGAAGGCCAGGCCCCCAGGCAAATCAGGAGCTGTCTGAAGGAGCTCCCCTGCCCCCACCCTCCCCAGGCTCCAGGAGAATGGGGCCCTTTGTCCCCCACAGGCTCTTGTCTGGCTGGGGCTCTGAGTAAGGAGGGCAGCCTGGAGGGATTTTTAGAGCCCTTCGAGCAGCTTTCCCAAGGGAAAAGGGCTGCAGGGGTGTCTGGGTATCTGGGTGGCTCTGGGTAGGGGCAAGACAAGCTTCCTATTGCTGCAGAGCCAAGGCCTGGGGCAGCAAAGGGGCGGCCATGGGTCTCTGAGATCTCTTGATTCTCATTCCTTCTCTCCTTCATCCTTGATCTCTGTCTCCCTGCTTCTTATCTTGAGCTCCCCCCCACCCTGGTCTGTCATCACCCACCTGCTTCCCTCTGACCTCTTGGCTTGCTTCTTATCCCATGTCCACTGTCAGTCTATCTGTCTTCGCAGGTACAAGCTATGGGTGGACAGCTGCTCAGAAATGTTCGGCGGCCTAGACATCTGTGCTGTCAAGGCTGTCCACAGCAAGGATGGCAGAGATTATATCATTGAGGTGAGGAATGAAGCAGGAGGGCCCCAGCCTGGACCATCCCCAGCAGGAAAAACTCCAAGCCGAATCCCAGCATGGCAGCTATGTCTTGGCTCCTGGCCTGCCACACAAGCTCAGGGTATAGTGAGCCACTGCTAGAGGTATCTGCTCCATGCTTCAGGCACCCACCTCAGCTGCAGCAACAGTGGGAGCCTTTCTGCTCTGCACTCTGACCTCGGAGATCAGAACTCCGGGCACAAATATTCCCACCCTGTCAGGCCAAGAGTTCACAAGATTCTGTGCCAGTGTTCTGGGTGTCCAAGCTCAGGAAGTGACTGCACTTCCCTGACCACAGTGCAAGGGTTTCATCCTCAAGTTCTTTCATCACACGTGGGCTCCGGGGGGATCCCTTGTGCCAGGCACTGAGTAACTCCGAGACACAGTCTTGGATGCAGCAGATACAGATGCAGGCTGGAAGAGAAGGTGGTGTAGGAAATGGCAGGGCATTGTGGAGCAAAGGGACACCGCTGTGCAAAGTGTGGCTAGAAAGACAGGTGCGAGTACCAGAAACAGAGATTTATGAGATGTTCACAGGTGGGCAATGGGACCCAGAATCACTCTCAAGACCCTTCTGGGGCCTATATATCTTTCTATCCCCTGTATTCTCTTCCCTCTACATCACCTCCCTCCCCTCCTCAGGGGCTCCCCCTCCTTTTTACTTCTCCAGCTCTCAGCCTCCAACACCTTGGGGCCTTGTGGGTGGTTTGGGTGAAAATGACTGTGAGGAGACACTGTGACCACAGCAACCCTTATAAAGGACAACACTTAATTGGGGCTGGCTTACAGTTCAGAGGTTTAGTCCACTGTCAGCCTGGCAGGAAGCATGGTAGAAGGCAAGCAGACATGGTGCTGGAGAGGGAGCCAAGAGTTCTACATCTGGATCGGTGGGCAGCAGGAAGAGGGAGTGACGTTGGGCCTGGCTCGAGCATCTGAAACCTCAAAGCCCTCGGCCCGTGACACACTTCCTCCATCAAGCCCTCCACACCTCTTAATAATGCCACTTCCTATGAGCCAGTGGGGGACATTTCATTCAAACCACAACAGGCCTTCTAGAGCTTTAACCTGAAACAGCCCAGTGGCTGGAGGGTTCCCCTTCCAATCCCAGCTACCCATTTCCACAGCCTCACGCGGTTCTCTCAGCTCACTCCTTCCATGAGGCTTGCTTCTCATCCCATAAGGAAGGAATGGTCTGACACCAAGCCAAGACTGTGAGGGAGCCCTGTGGCTGCCCCTCCCATGCAGCTCCCTCTCCACAAGTGTGGGTAGCTAATGAGAGGCACATGGCTGGGATGACCACAGTAGCCAGCCAGTCCTCCAATCCCTCATGTGTGCCCCACTGCTCAGTGACCAACAGGCAAATAGCATCAGGTAACTGAATGGGTTGGAGTATGGCACTACAGAAAGGCGTACCACCAGGTCAGGGAGGGGCTGCCTTGGCAGTGGGGTCAGGAGCCCAGAGCCACAGACAGTCTCCCTAGTTGGCTCACCAGAAAGGCTGAATGTCACCACCAAGTGAGTAGCATCTCTGTGTAGGACCCCACCCTCAGGGACCACTTGAGTCAGGAATCCCTTTCCCTCTGATTATAACCAGAACAGAGGAGAGTGTAGGGCCACTTCACCTGGGGCATCACAGCTCCCGACGAAGCACCCAGCCTCGCCTTTCCTCACAAAGGCAGTAGGAGGCATGAACCTGGTTTGTGCTCACACACACTCATGTCTTCACTCTGGGCTCTAAGCCAGATGAACAGGCTCAGGTGCAGCAGGAGAGTAGGAGGGGGCTGCTATCCCATTAGATATGAGGACCGTGGGCAGGAGGCATGGCTTATAGTCGAGAGCTCTTGTTGCTCTTGCAGAGGACCTGGGTTTGGTTCTCGGCATCCACATGCGGGCTCACAGCCATCCAAAATATTTATACATGTACATACATACACATACATATACATACGTACGTTTACACACACACACACACACACACACACACACACACACACACCTCACCTCTGTGAGTACTGGTCTCTGAGATCCCTCTGCTTCCATAAAAAGCCATCTACACCCATAGGCCCCAGTTCCAGAAGCTCAGCAGTCAGGAGTGAAAGATGTTTCACACTTAAAAACAAACAGGCAAAAAGGCCAGTTTGGATCTTCTAAACACCAGTAAACAGCTTTTCAAAAATGTTCCAGAAAAATCTCAAACAAATAAAAAGAAATGGCTTTTGGATTTTTTTCCCCCCGGCAGAAATTAGAGAATTGTTTTCCTTTTGGATTCAGGATAGTATGAGGAAGAGATAGAGCTTGTTCCTAGGAATATAAAGTGTATTTTTCCCCAGTAAGGGGAAGAGAGGCAGCAGAGATCCAGAAATACTGTCTCTTCAGCCACCTCCGTGTGAGAACACAGTGGTTGTGTGCCATGTTCGGTGAGGGTACTCAGGGGAAACACCCTGGACCTCATCCTCTGTATCCTGATCCAGGAGATGACTCTTCCCTGGGGAGAGTGAGTGTCCACTTCCTCTGGCTGTGTCCATCAGTGCTCAGTGAAACTGAACTGTCAGGGCCTTCCCATGGTGAGCAGGGCTTATTGCAAGGACCTCCCCCCCTCCTCCAGGACATAGGCTATCCCTGACTTTATAGGCAAATGACAGTTCTGGAGATTAAGCTCTCCAATGGGACAGTCACATGAGCTCAGCAAGGAAACCAGTACAGGGGAGCTCTTAGGAACTCGTGTGATCCTGAAGGGTTTCTGGGAGGAAGGGCTGACTAGGTGTTCCACGATGGAGAAGGAATTAGCCAGGTGAGGGGTGGACACCAAGAGTTGGGTTCAGGATCTGGGAGTGAGAGTGTCTGATTACCCTGGAGCTGGGCATAGGGCAAAGAGGGTTTGACAGGGTGAAGCAGGTGACATAGGAAGGCTGGGTCTCTGCAGTAGGGAAGACGGGTGACCAGCACAGCTGTGGCACCTCTACCAAGACTTTAGGTTCTTTTAAGACCATCAGCTGCTGCCTGTGCCTAGTGATCACCTGGCGTACTGGCTATCATCTTTGAGCCTCAGTTTCTCCATCAAGCACCAAAGTAGGCTGAGCCAACATAACCTCCCAGGGCTGCCATCCCCTCTCCCCTTAAGAACGTCCCAGGGAATGAGTTTCCTTTAGGCCTGAGTCCTGCCAGGGGCCCCAGAACAACTGTCTTTCCTCCTCTGTCTTCTCTGTAAACCCTGGGTCACTTGCAGCCTGTGTCACATTTTTGGTTTTTGTTATGATTGAGGCCCCCCCCCCCACCTTTACTGTTTCCAGCTCTGAGGACATCCTCAACCTTGGAAAAAAAGAGAGGGGACCAGCCTCGAGCCTGGGAAGAAGCTGGGGTGGGAAATGAGGGGGCTGAGAACGACTCCCCAAAGAAAAGTACAGAAAAGGTCAGCGCGTGTTCCCTGGCCCTGGTCACGTTGCTGGACTGTGGAGGCTGAGCTGAACTGAATCCAGAGAGTCTGTTCAGAAGGAACTAAAGAGGACTTGATGTCCACAGGGGGTGCAGACAGCGGAGAGGGCCCCACTGGGCACTTTGCTTGGAGGACACTGCCACCTAGTGGTCACTCTGTTCTGAGCCCAGTGTCAACACTCCTAGACCAGAAAGCTCAAAGGACAAGCCATCTTAATTCAGCCTCCTTTCCCTCCCCCTAGGTCATGGACAGTTCAATGCCCCTGATCGGAGAACACGTGGAAGAGGACAAGCAGTTAATGGCTGACCTTGTTGTCTCCAAGATGAGCCAATTCCTGGTGCCAGGGAGCACGGTACCCTCACCCCTGAGACCTTGGGTAAGGTTCTCTTGAGAACAACGGAGACTACTGGCTCTGGAATGAAAACCCCCAGGACTCAATGAAGATATCTCCAGGCAGGCACTGTATAGAAGAATGGGGTGGGGACAGAGGCTGGCCAGAGGCTTGCAGGGGCCCCTTCCTCCCTCCTATCCCCTAGGAAGAAAATTGCTGCCCCACTGGCCTTTGGACAGACTGTTGATGGCGTTCATCTCCTTGACTGTATCTTGGACCTGAGCTTGGGTGTGTGTACCTGTGTATACAAGAATACACATATGTACACATACGTACACATATGCCCTACATTCCCAGGGTTCAAGCCAATAGAGACTGTTGTGTCTCCTGCTTCCCCACCCCCAACCCAGCAAGCTCCCACCCTTCCCCTGCACAGGCCCCACCAGGGACATCTTGCCAGCTTTCTAGGAAAGCAAGTTTCAAGTCCTTCCCCCGACCCCAACTCCTACTTACCGCACATAAAACTCATCCCTTCATAAACACAGGAGTGGTCATTAAACTTGAGGGGCTGCTGGGAGAGAGGGGGTATATGCAGCATCTTCCACGGCTATGCTGATGATCTATCATGAGGTACATTGGAGAATCATGCATTTTTTTTAAATCATGTGATTTTAAAAAAGAAAAAAAATGACCTCGCCTCCCACCCAGAAATGCTGTAGCCACAGGCTTCCTTTCTCTTCTCTTGCTCTAGGGCCCACAGATTAAACCTGCAAAATCTCCAGGGCAAGCCCAGATGGGACCTCAGCTAGGACAGCCCCAGCCAAGGCCACCTCCGCAAGGTAAGAGCTAGGACAGCCACTGGGTGTGTGGCTCAGCAGGTAAGAGCACCCACTGTTCCAGTGTGAGGAGCTGTGTTCAAACCCCAGCACTCATGTAAGCAAGCTGGGCATAGCCAAAAATGCTGCAGCTCCAGTCCCGGGAAGCTCTTGTAGGAACTTGCCGACCAGGCAGTCTAGGTAAAACGTCAAGTTTCTGGTTCAATGAGAGGCGCTGTCGAAAGGGGATAAGGTAGGAAGCAAATAGAGGAAGGCACTCAGCAGTGTCCTTTGACCTCCATGTGCACACCCAAGGCTGTGTGCACATACACACAGAGTAATTAAATAGAAGCTTTGCCCAGGAAGGCACAATGAGATGGCAGGCTTACAAGTCGGAACTTTCAAACCTTCTGGGAGATGTTATTTCTAGCCACTAGTGGTGCCTGAGCATACATTTGAGAGCCAACCAGCTATAGAGACAGACAGATAGATAGATAGATAGATAGATAGATAGATAGATAGATAGGCCAGCTATAGAGACAGATAGATAGTTAGATAGATAGATAGATAGATAGATAGATAGATAGATAGATAGATAGATAGATAGATAGATAGATAGATAGATAGATAGACCAGCTATAGAGATAGATAGATAGATAGATAGATAGATAGATAGATAGATAGATAGATAGATAGATAGATAGATAGATAGATAGACAGACCAGCTATAGAGATAGATAGATAGATAGATAGATAGATAGATAGATAGATAGATAGATAGATAGATAGACCAGCTATAGAGATAGATAGATAGATAGATAGATAGATAGATAGATAGATAGATAGATAGATAGATAGATAGATAGACAGACCAGCTATAGAGACAGACAGATAGATAGATAGATAGATAGATAGATAGATAGATAGACAGACCAGCTATAGAGACAGACAGACAGACAGACAGATAGAAAGAAAGAAAGATAGAAAGAAAAGAAAGGAGAAAGAAGTCCAGAACATTACAACCTAAGCTGCTGACACCTTCCTCCGAGCCGTCCCTGCACGACTCCAGAAGAGCCACTGCTGGCTGGGGGATGGGTGTGGAATGGACAACAAGAGGAGGAGAAATCCTGAGACTAGCTAAGGACTCGTTGGAGGAAGGCCAAGTGTGGCGCTTTCCCATGCATGGACTCAAGGGAGCACCCACCAAGCATTTCTCTTGTAGCAGATCAGTGTGCCTAGCCTGACTGCTCTGGCCAGCAGGGGCTTCAGAGTACCTTGGCCTGGAGATCCCAAGGCAAGTGGCCTTGCAGTCTTGACAGAAGACTTCCATCCTGTCCTGAACTTCCTGGTCACATCTATTAAAGCAGCAGGTTCATTGCTTCTCGGGGGAAAATAGGCCTTAGGCATCCAATGGCTTCCTCTTCTACAGCTCTCGGCAAAACAGCTCTCTTCTCCTTCCCTCCTTCCTTCCCTCCATCCCTTTCTCTCTCCTTCCTTCCTTCCTTTCCCCACTGCTGTTATTTATTCAATATAACCCTCCAGATTAGCTTATTTTCTCATAAAATGCATTTGAAATTCACTGCCCCCACTATATTCCAAATATACACAATAATCAAAATTGAATTCAACCTTGAACTGAAAGTTATCATTTTTGTCAAAATACCAGTTAGGTGGCATTTTAATTCTCAGTATCTGGGGTCAAATATCTTCTCAGACTATAACAAACAAGGCATGATGAGTCACAGTTATAATCCTCGCATGAAAGAAGCTGAGACGGGAGGATTGCTGTGAGTTTGAGGCAAGCCTGGGCTACCTAGGGAGTTCAGTGCCAGACCAGCCTGGGCTACAGTGTGAGACCCTATCCTGAAAGAGGGAGCAGAGGGCTGTGGGAAAAGCTTAGTGGGCAAGTGCATGCCACTCAAGCATCACTACAACGTTTTCTCTAGCATCCACATCAGAAACAGAACTGCCTGGGTGTGGCCGTGTGCTTGTAATCCTGGAGCTGGAGAGGTGGACACAGACGGAATCTCTGAGGCTGGTTTGTCAGCTAGCCTACTTGGAGAATTCCGCTCTGTCTCAGTTGGCTTCTAACTTCTATGTGCGGGTTTGTACCCATACAGATATGCACATGCACACACATGGGTACACAGACACATACACACACACACACACGTGGAAGGCAGGTAATAACATCCAAAATTGTGTTTATTCTAGAGGCCAGAGTTAGCCTCCCCCATTTATTTCTGAGTCTTTTTCCTGGGAGTTTATTCTATTACTGACGAGTCTCCACAGGTCCAATCATTCAGATCCCTTTATAATAAAGAAAGCGACACGTTGTGGACGGTCACCTGCTAGCCCTACCCAGGGCTAGCCATCCATCTTTTCTTGTTCATGCTGCTTACTTATCTTGGAAAGGCAGGAAGAATTTTACCGAGGGAGATGGCAGAGGTCTGCCACTGTGCTGGTCAGCTTCCCGCCATCACAAAATACCTGAAATCAACTTTAAAAGCTTCATCTGGGTTTCTGTTTCCGGGATCCAGAGTCACTTGGCCCTGTGTTTGGAACCTGTGGTGACACAGTGTTCATAGCAGCAGGAACCTGTCACAGAGGAAGACGGTTATTCAAAGCAGCAGGCAAATGGGGGGTGGGGAGGATTAGGCCCCCATCTCCCTCTCAAAAGCATGTCTCCAGTGACCTAACTTCCTTCCATGAAGCCCTGTCCCTCCACTTTATCCCCAGAGTGACACAAGCAAGCATGAGGCCTCTAACATTCAGAGCTTTAGGGCCTTTCGGACAAACTAAAGCAAGCCTTGTGTTTGCTGGCAGTTCATGTGTGCTTAGTCCAGTGCACATCTCACCACCTTTCCAGTTCAGGTAAGTGACAGCACTCCTTCAAACCTCAGTTTCCCCAGGGACAATGGATGAAATAACAGCTTCCGTGTTGAATAATGGTGTCTATAGAGTAATACCGACTGCTGTTAGAAAGGAGTCTGACATTTATTTATTTAGAGAGCTTCATCCCTCACTGGAAGCCCCTCGAGGCACAGTCAGCTAGGCCCCTCCCACCCAGACTGTCTAAATTGCTGTAACAGCAGTTCCCAGCCTCTTGAGGCCAGAGAATGGCTAGACCACACCCTACAGAGAAAAATGTTAAGATCAGGCCACAGAATCCCACCAATCCCTGAGCTTGACCCAAGATCAAGCCACAGAATCCCACCAATCCCAAGCCACCCTGGAAAGCACAACACCTCCCCATCAAGAAATGCTATATAAAGCCTGTGCCCTACCCGATATTTTGCTGCTTTTTTTCCAGAACAGAGGCAGCCACCCCCACCCCCCAACCTTGTGTTTTTCCCTTCTAATACTCTCTTGTGTGAGATTTGTTCATGGTATGACTTTGTGGTATTCCTTGGCCCCCAACTGCCAGGATACCTTTCCATCTGAGCAGAAACACTAACACTCAGTGCTAACAATTTATGATGAATGACAATTACACAGCTCTTACTATTAATACCTGCTGTCTTACTAGCAATTCTAATTGGTAGATTGCTTTTCATGGTTGTCATTAACAACCGTTCTGACACATGTAGTCCTTCTCCCCTCCTGCCTGACAATAATACCGTAGTTACAAATGGTCCTAAACTCTGTATTCACCACCCTACTGAGCCTCTGGCTTGCCCTGCCCCCTTCTTTCCTGTTCTGCCCAGAACTGACTCTTTAAAACCACTTTTGAATGGCATCCCTTTACAAAAACAGAGAACTAGTGTGTTCTGATCTCCTCTCCGGCCCAGAGGAGAAGCATGCTTGATCAAGAGAGATTATTTTAAGGAACGTGTGGCTAAACACCATGTGAGTTGAAAAATAATCAATTTTAAACCAATTCAAGGAAATGCTCAGTGAATTAACATTCAGCCCGAAAATAACAAGGCTAATTTAAAACATTTTCACCATTTCTATAAATAACAGGGTCACATTATTAGCTGGTTTTGAATTCATTTTCAAACTCAGTAAACATGAAGTTTTCTTTTAATAAACTTCATCTTTTTAGCGTCAATTCTGTGTTTAGAAAAATCGTGTGTGTGTGTGTGTGTGTGTGTTAATATTTTTTGTGTATGCCCAAATAAAAAATACTAAATTGTTTTCTTTGCCAAGAAGCTGTAAGAAATAACCAAAGTTCTCTTGATGGATCCCAGTGGTAAAATGGAAACACAAGAAATAGTTAATGAGTTATTGAACCACGACACAGATTTTCCAAGATAGTATCAACCCGGGGCCGGGGTGGAGGGCTTAAGATGAAAGGAGAACACAGATGTTTCGTTTGACTGCGCTGGGTTAAGAAAACAAAAGGGTAGTCAACATATAAAAATCATAAAACTTTGACTTAAACATCTGGATTTTATCTTAAGTTTCCCACCCCCGCTGCTGGTCAATTTCTAGCCTCTCTTGAGAGCACAGATGTTCTAAAACACTCAACCTATTTTCCTACCCAGCATCCCCTAGTGGTTAGTAAGGGCTGTCCCCTTGGTCACAGAGGGACTTGCCATTTGCCTCGGCCTTGCTCTTTCCTTCTTCGTGTCCACAGAGACGAGACTCCATTGGTATTTTCCTTATGTTCCCTCCCTTTTGAAAGAGAATGAGAACTACGTCTTATACCAAGTGGGAATTAAGTCTTGGTATTTGAGATAGTGCCTCACTCTAAAAGCAGGCTGGACTGTGTTGGGGAAGTTGATTTTTTAGTTGTATATAAAATAATTGTTTTATGCACTGTTGGGTGAGGGGCTGCTTAGGTTTTGGCATTTTGTATCGTCTGCAGGTGTTGGATTTCTGTGGGGGAGGTTGATTGGTGATGATCTGCACATGGTATCAGTGGAACACCTGAGGTGTTCTGAAAGAATAAAAATACCTGAGCTGAGACGCTCGGGGCTCCACTGTCCAGGTTGGCACTTGCCAGGTCAGTGGTTCCCCCTGCTGAGGTCTGACAGGGTTTGTATCTAAGAAATATGCCACCTTGCCTCTCTCAGTGAGCCACAGCAGTGTACTGCAGATTGTGCATCAACATGGGGCCAGACATCTCACCAGCTAATCCAACATGGAGACAAGGAAGAAGAGAAAGAAATTCCTGACCTCACAGAGCTGGTAACGTACTCCCAGGGCAGCTCCTAGAGGACATAGGATTATATATTTACAAAAATACTGAGTAGAAGGCTCCTGAAGGAAAAGGAGAGAGAGAAAGGGAAATACGCCTCGATGAAGAGAAAAGACTGTGGAATTAATAAATGAGGAAAAAAGCTGTGAGGTGAGAGCCACAGAATGGAGGCCCTTACAGATAAAGAATTCAGCTGGGAGCAGGAAAAAGCAAGGTTCTTACTGTTTTTCCTGATCACGGAACCACTGCTCCCTCCTGCCGCTCGTGGAAACAGCCTACTGACTTTTCTGACAGCTGTGTTGTATGTGCGCGAAGCTCAAGGTGTTGTGTTTGAGATCTATGAAGAAGGGTATATGTTTCCCCATAGCAGTGGTGAGAAAGAACACCAAACTGCCAGAATGTTTCAACTGGAAATTCCTCCCACTGGCCCAGGACCCCCTGATGTTGTGGAAGCTTTAGTTTAGAACCAAAAAGCTGCTAAACTGAACAGATTTTTTTTCCTTCAAACCTGTCTCTGAGAGGTCCTGATAAGACACATCTGCTATGATGATGAGAGCTCCATCCCACGAGGGGACCCTTGCTGTAGTTAAAGCGACCGGTTATTTTTCCAGCAAACCAGACTCTGTCTTAAAACCTGGGAAGTGTTTCCTGAGGACCACCGCACAGAAACTGTCTTCCCAAACTGGCCGAGGTTGTATCTCATGCTGGCAGCTGAACTTGGTACTGTAAGAGTCACCCAGCTGGTGTTGGTTTTGAAGGCATGAAGGGTCTTTGGAGAGCAGCTGAGGCTTGGCACTGTTAAGAGGCCAGGAGAGGCCATTAGTGAAGGTGCAGCCAAAGTAGCAGTTGAAGGCCCAGATTGAAGAGGCTCGGCACCATGAAAAGAGCCCAGGAGAAGCTATTGGTGAAAGTGCAGCCCAGTTGCAGCAAGGGACCCCAGCAGTTTTTGAGATGCCGGTACCAAAGGACGACCACCAGGACCAGCAGCAGCAGTGGAGTGAAGCCAGCCAGACCCTGGAGGGCAAACTGTGTGTGCTGCAGAGGGGAGAGCCAGAGAAGTCTCCTAAGACCGTCGGAGGAGCCCAGAAGATCATGAGTGAATTCCAGATAATTGGACATCGATGATGTTTTTCTGCTGTCCAAAGACATTGTGGAAGCCTGATAGATGTTTGATATCATTTGGTCCTGTGCATTAGAAACCTCATGATTGTTCCTCTGGTAAATGGGTTTGCTGGTGTAGTGTTAAATTGTGTTGTAAGGGTAAAGCATCTTTTTTTAATACTAAAAAGGGGAAGTGTTGGGGAAGTTTATTTTTGGTTATATATAAAATAATTGTTTTATGCACTGTTGGGTGAGGGGCTCTAGGATTTTGGCATTTTGTATTGTCTGCAGGTGTTGGATTTATGTGAGGGACATTGCTTGGTAATGATCTGCACGTGCTGTCAGTAGAACGCCTGAGGAGTTCTGAAAGAATAAAAACCCCTGAGCTGACACAGTCAGGGCTCCACTGCGCAGGCTGGCACTTGCCAGGACAGCGGTTCCCTCGCTGAGGTCTGGCAGAGCTTACATCTATGACATACGCCTGCATGTCTTCCTTGCTGAGCTGCCCCACAGCAGCCTACAACTACAGGACTGAAACTCACTGTCTAGCCAAGGCTAGTCTCAAAGCCTCGGACTTGCCACGGTCCTCCTGCTTCAGCCTCCTGAGTGCTGAGATTGCAGGCGTGAGTCACTACACTGACTCTACACACCTTCCTCGTGTCTTTTTGTAGAAGGACTCCGTCTCTGTTGAATCAAAAATCTCACCCTATGACCGTTGACCTTAGTTACTTCTTTAAAGACCCTGTCTCCAAAGACAGTCACACCGAGGGTTAAGGAATCAGTATCTGAACACAAGGAAACGTGTCTCTGTCAACATCATGCCAAATTCCTATGCCGAGACCTTTGTCTCATGAGTCCATCCGTACGCTGGAGTGTGAGTCCTGCCTGTTCTAATGTGCAGCTTTCCAGTGTTTCTTTATTACGTGGCTCCGTGCACCAGTGCTAAAATGCACACGTGCTATCTTATAAACTGCGTTTTCTCTTTCAGTTGCGCTTACTCAGCACTCACTGTCAGCAGGTCAGTTAACATCACCCTGACACAGTGTGCATCCCTCAGCCCACAGTCCGCTATCCGGATGCTTTCTTGTGGGTGTTTTTGACACAGGGTCTCATGTCACTCAGGCTGGCATTGGATTCTCTACATCATCAAGGATAACTATGAACTCCTGATCTTCTTGCCCCTGCCTCCTGAATGCAGGGATTACAGGCATGCACCACCGTGCCTAACCATGCGGGGAATCAATTCTAGGGCTTTGTACACACTAGACAAGGACTCTACCAACTGATCAATGTCCCCAGCTGTTTCCTGATGTTCCTAACCGCCTCCCTGAGACTTGGCACCTACGTTGTTCTCAGTTATAAGCAACACTGTACTAAGCATGTGTAAAGTGCACGGCCAAGATCATTCCCGAAACAAATTGAAACTTAACTCTCTTTGGCTTGTAGGGGGCCCTCGTCAAGCTCAGTCACCTCAGCCTCCCAGATCTAGAAGCCCATCCCAGCAGAGGCTCTCCCCACAAGGCCAGCAGCCGGTGAGCCCTCAATCAGGATCTCCACAGCAGCAGAGGTCACCAGGCTCTCCGCAGCTATCCCGGGCATCTGGTGGCAGTTCTCCAAACCAGGCCTCCAAGCCAAGTGCCAGTCTCAGCACGCATCCCCGGCCACCTGTTCAAGGCCGCAGCACCTCCCAGCAGGGTGAAGAGCCCCAAAAGCCAGCACCACCTCACCCACACCTCAAGTAAGTGTTCGAGAGTCTGAATGGGTATAGAGTACAATGTGTCCAAAGATGAGCTGACTCTGGGTCTGGCACTAGGAGACAAAGCCTTGCCTAGAATTCAAATAGGGGGAAGTGTACCTATGGGGTGGCAGGGGACCAGCAATTTGAGATTAGGCCCCACCATATCCTCATGATCCCTGTATCAGTCATCTCTTGCTATGTAACAAACAAACCTAAACTTGCTTGGCCTGGTTGTTCTAATTTCCTTTCTGTTGCTGAGATAAAACACACTGACAAAAAGTAATTTTAGAGGAGGGAAAGCTCAGTGATTAAGAGCACTAATTAAAAACTATCTTTCAGAGGACCAAGGTTCAGTTCCCAGCACCCACATGGTGTGGCTAACTTCATTTCCAGGTCTGACACCCTCCATGGGCACTACATGCTTGTGGTACACAGACACATGTAGGTAAAACACCCATGCACATAAAATTCAAATAAATTCCTAAACAACTTAGGGGAGGAGAGGATTTGTTTCAGCTTCCAGGCTCATGGTTGGGAGAAATCAGGAAAGGAACTCAAATAGGAACTTGAGTTAGAAACTGTGGAAGAATGCTGTTTGCTGACTTGCTCACTGACCTGTGTTTAGCTAGCTTTCTCACACAATCCAAAACCTCCTGTCCAGAGACTAGTACTGCTTACAGTGGTTGAGCCCTCCTTCATCAATTAACAATCAAGACAGTCCTCTGCAGACGTGTCCACAGGCCTCTCTGATCAGGGCAATCCCTCTGCTGAGACAAGAGGATCTAGTCCACTGTGGCTGACACAGCCCCACCCATCACAGACAAGCCTGGGATGGGGAAGAGAATGTAAGCACTGCGCCCTACTTCCTGCTGGAAGGCCTATCCAAGCCAAATACTTGCCTCTAGGAACCCCAATTCCTACACCTAAGAAAATGAGAGCAGTAGCTCTTGCAAATTCTAAACTCTCATCACATACACATTGTAATGCCTGGTTTCTGGTCTCACCATCCTTTGATGGCTGGGCCCAGCCAACAGGCTTCAGGGCCAGCCCCAGACTCATTTCCCTGGGAGTCTCAGCCATGAACATCCCAAACGCCCTGCTTTCTGTTTCAGCAAATCTCAGTCCCTGACTAACAGCCTGAGCACGTCAGATGCCTCCCACCGAGGGACCCCAAGTGAAGATGAGGCCAAGGCTGAGACCATCCGAAACCTGAGGAAGTCCTTTGCCAGCCTCTTCTCTGACTAGCCCCTTCCCAGGCTGGGGGACAGGAGAGCAGGAAGACCCAATGACTGGAGCCTTTCTCTGGTTCCCTCCTTCTCAGCCTTGGTTCCTGGTGGAAACACGCTTCCTAAATGCCTCTGGACCAGGGACTGGTGATCTACATGCATTCCTGCCTCCTTGACCATGACATTCCAATGCTGAGCAGTAGCCTGGAGAGCCCCTAGGTTCCTCAACACAGGCCTTCTAGACAGACAAGGCGTCACTGCACCCACCATATGCTTGCTCCCCTGTTGCCAGTACCAAGTGAGATGTTTGTGTGGCTCATTTTTATTTTATTATTATTTTTTTTGCATTCTTATTAGTATTTTGCTTGCCTTTGGACAGAGGCCCCCGTGGAGAATGTGACTCTCTTCTATCAAATGTAGGCATTGTAGTCGGACCTCAGCAACACAAGGGGCAATACTTTTTAATGGTGTTTTTGCAAACAGAAATAGGGAAGCTCAGCCTGGGAACCTACTAATCTAAAGTAAGCTAGCACTATCCTTGCTGGAAGCAGGCTGACAAAGACCCAATCACACCTGGCCCTCGTAGGGACCTTGATATCAACAGAAAGAAGGCCTTATGCAGCAAGTGGGGCCTTTCAGAACAAAACAGAGGAAACATAATGCCACCCATGTCTAGAGCCAACAGCAGGTATCCAGAGGAGTCTGTGCTCCCTGGAAGAGGGTCACAAGAGGATTGTGCCTCTCTGACCTCACACAGAATCTGTTCTTCTTCCTCCTCATGGTTAGATGGGAAACCAGAGAAAGTGGATAGCTCTGTCACAGGATCAGAAGACATAGTGGTGGCTTCTACATGGATCATTATTTACCTGCTCTGAACAAGGTATCGATTGGCCACTCAGTTTACAAAAGCTCTCCTGGTGGGACAGCCTTCAGAAACAGTGCGTGTGTTTCTCTTTAGGAGACAGAATACAGAACACACATTGAAGCCTTTTGGAATTTCTTCCAGAAATAGCTCCACTCCAACCTTGTTTCTGACTAACCATTTTGACTGATGATTTGCTGCAGAGCTAGGCAAAATGGTCCTGACTCCCTTTCCAGTCTCTTTACCCTGCACCAGACTGCCTCCCAGGATCATGTCACCAAGCACCTGGTGCTAGAAACAGAACACCTGGTGTAGGTGCCAGAAGCAGCCTCTTGGTCCCAAGAAGACCCGGGACATCAGAACATAGCCATGTTTATCTGTACAGCCCCCTTGGCCACCTGAGACGTGCCTTCCCTCCACTGTGTAAGGGAGGGAAGTGTTAAGAACTGAAGCAGCCTCTGGTCACGCTCAAATTCTGAAGCTGTATGATGATCATTTGAGGCTTTTCTAGGTCTCCAGGAGCATAGAAGCAGTTGCTATGGTTTCTGGGGAGCTTTCTTTGTTTTTCTGGCAGAGTCTCATTCAGCAAGCCAGGCTAGCCTAGAACTTCCTATGTAGCCCATGCAAGTCTCAGCACATGATGATTCTCCTGCTTTATCAGCTTCCCAAGTGCTGAGAGTGCAGGCATGAGCCACCATACCCAGCAAGCATTAATCACTTCTTGGTCCTCCTAGCCTAGGCTGGAGTGGCAGGGATGGGGGTAGAGACCTTCCTCTGCCTTGGCTCACGTAGAACTCTGCACTTCTGCAGAACGCACCCTCAAGCCGGTTCCCGGCAGGAAATCAGCTCAGCATCCAAAGTGGTATCTTTGCCCCTGGCTGCAGAGATCCACTTGGCCCTGAGGGTCGTCATCATCTTCCTTGCCTTCTCCCTCCCTCATGATCAAGTCAATGTTGACAGCATCCACACAAGAGTTAGTTCAGAAGCCCTTCTTGGCATCTCTTTTTATATTCTTGGTTTGGAGCGATTAGTAGCAGCCGTGATGTAAGATCCAGTGGCCACTAAGGCTATATCATTTGGCACCTGGAGACTGCAGGGCTCAGAACTGACTAGAATCAACAGCAAAAATGGACTGCTGAGGGTCTGGTAACCCTGCAGTACCAACAAAAGCCAGCTCTCTCATTTCTAAATTCCAATGAATTCAGTATGTGTGGGACTGTCCCTGGGGCATGCCCACATCCTGCCCACATCTCCATTTTGCTCAACTGCTCTTCTATCACAGAATGAGGCTGGCAGAAGCTCCCAGAATACTTGAGGACAACGGGGTTGACCCAGCACATAGTGAGACACATGGCACAGCTGTCACAGCATTCTCCTAGATTCCCCCTTCAGGTGAGGGAGGAGGGGGTCTGAAGGCCAGCACCCCCAAGCCATGCTTTAGGTAGGTTATCCAAAGGAAGGAAGAGGATCAGTCTATGATTCCAGAGAACGCTGCTCCCTCCTCCTGCTCCTCCTCTGCTCTGACATAGCTCTTGCACCTTTTCTCCAGAACCTGTGAGGAAAGCCAGGTGAAGCAGAAGGAAGGAGTGAGGAAGGTAAGATTAGAAATGTCAAAGAGAGTCTGTTAAAGTGAGTCCTCCAGAAGAGGACGCGGGTGTTAGTGTCGGCTTCCCGATTATCTGCCCCAGGCAGTGAGTCCCCATCTCAGGTCCCTCACACCGCCCTTCCTCTTCTTCCTTCCTCTGCTCTCTTCATCCCCTCACTCCCTCTCTCTCACACACTGTGCCTGGCTAATGGCCAGAATGAACACATTAAAATATGACATCTTAAAACCCCATTCACTCACTTCAGACCATAGTCCTCTTTCTAGGGGTCCCTGATGAACTGCGTTAGGAACAGACTGCTTCTCCACCAGACCTTGAGAAGCCAGGGTTCATTCGTGTGGAGGGAATCAGAACTCCAGCCTCACAGGATTAAAGGGCCTAAAGGACCTGGGCCCTTTGTTTCTGACAACGGTTGAAGTTGCTCCTGTAGAAAACTCTGCCCCAGTAAGATTCAAGCAGACACACACACACAACACACATGGAGACAGACAGACAGACAGACAAAGACAGAGGTGGGAGGGAGGGACAGGGACCTTGCATTCTGGAGAGAGACATGTGGTGCTGGATGTCACAGAAGCGATGCTTTGGGCGGTTTAGAACAGGGGACTCACGTATGGCAGCCATCACTCTACAGCAGTCCTGCCCGTGTCTCAATAATAAAACACAGCTCAACACACAGAGTAGTAATAGGCAGGAGGCAGTTTCTCAAAGTGTGGGTCATGGCCCTGGACAGAACTAGTTACAAAGGCAGAGGAAACTTTGCTTCAGATCACAGGAATATGAACTTGTTAGAGGGCTCAGAACCTGCAGCTGGATCAGCTTCTGAGTGTTCTGGAGGCCTGTTGAGGTTGGGCTGCCATTCTAAAGCAGGGCAGGGAAGGATACACTTCAATCGGACCTGCTAGGGCCCTGCCCCTTTGATGCACAGAACCAACGGCTCCATGAGTGGTACTATGGCCAAAATGTTCTCGCTTATATTCTGTCCCTAAAAATATCTCAGCATTCAGTGCCATCTCTCCAGGACCCCAACTTTAGTAGCACGGATGTCTTTCAAAATCTGAATCAGGCCACGCATCCTGATTTTTATATCCATGCAGGTATGTCTAGATCTATGATATAACTCTAGGTGGTAGCCAGCATGTTTAATTTCCAACTGGCCTGGGAACGAAAATAGAGGCCACGGGTATACACAGGTCCTTTGGAGACCACATCTCTCTCCAATGGATTGTTTTCACCCATCGTACATGTTGTTCCCAAAACTTTAACCTTCAATTGTGACAGAGGTGGAGAAGGACAAAAGGAAAGGGGAGGAGTCACTGTAAAGAGATTCTGAAAGGTCATATTTATTGAGTTTTTCTGTCTTTTACAACTTTGACCCAAACAATGGCATTTCTCTCGCCAAGCTTAGTGAAGCTGAGACACAACAAAGACTGATTCAATTTGTGTACAATGCACAGGGACTTCCAAACATGCCCCAAAGGACGCCTCAAAACAGCCACAGCAAGCTTCCTCCCTAGCTGCCCCTCAACATGAGCAGATGGTGCTGCACTTCAGCTGCTGTAGAATCAGCTTTCAAGGCACACAATATCCACCCATTTCTCTTAACTCCCCGAGGCCTCTGAGTTGCTGCACCCACTCCCAGCATGCACTTGTTTTATTTCCCAAGTACCAGGAGTGACAATTCTTCATTCTTATTTTTTTTAAAAAAAGAAACAACTATTTAACTAAATAGCCACTGCCTCCAGGAAGTTTTCATGTGAATATCTGGGAAAGAGGCCCCGGAGAACCAAGCTGGCTGGGCACCTGGGGTCTGGCACAGGAGCTTGGTGGCAGTCAGGTATTCAGGACTCTCTGGGTTATTCTCGTACAAAGTTAGATTAGTGCCATGTACCTGACTGACTGACTGGAGAAAGGATGTTTTCCTAAGTATCTGTTGAGGAAGTCACTTACCCGAAATTAAACCAATAGATCAGTAAAAAAGAGAAAATAGAAAAATGCTCAGAACAGCAATCAGTGGCAGTTTCTTTCTCTCCCCACCATTCTTTCTTGTTTAACTCCCAAAGATCTCCTCTAAACTGGATCTGAGAAAGGGAGCAGACAGAACAAGATGGAGACACTGGCCCCTGGGAAGCATACCCGAGGCACACAGCCTCCTGGAGGTTCAGCATGACCTCCCAACTACTCCCAACTACTGACCCAAGTTCAGCATGGATCACTGGTGGCAGTGACCACTCCTGACAATGCCACTGACACTCTTATAGCGAAGGCTAGACCCAGAAAAAAGAAGTTGCCTTCTACACGAGAGCCTTGCAGGCTGTACCAACCAAACATAGCTCAGCATTGTAAACAAGTCCCCTGACACTGTGCACCAGCTCAAAGCAGCAGCAGCAGCAGCAGCAGCAGGCCAATTGCTTTGTTCAGCTTCATAAAACAGCTTGGTGGTTCATTTTGTATATTCAGAAGTCCTGACTGGCTGCAGATTAGTCACAGGAGCTGGCTAAGCCATACAAGTGGTAACATAATTACCACAGGGGACCAGCCTATTCAGTACAAGAGCCCTCCCTCGTACATGTACCTCTAGTTTCTGTATCCCAGAGCCAAGCGGGCTGATACAACTAAGTTGGTGACAGATGCTGTCCTAGATCCCAGTAGCTGATTAAATTGTCTAATATTTAGACTTTAATAGGAGGCAGCACTTTGGGCTTGATTGAAGACAAATGAGAAGGTTGGGTGACAAGCAAGCCAAATGGGTCCATTTATCAATCACAGACCATAAAGGACACAGCGCTCCATGTTCCCACAAAGTACAAACCCAGATTGATGAGACACGCATACCCAGGCCTCATATTCAGATCTAAATGGTAGACCGCAGCTCTGCACTGAGTCTTGAGAGGCGAGTTAACACTTCTTACACCCAACACTTTTACTTTGAATATCAGAAACAAGTGTTACAACTCACTTGGGATTCACAGTAGAGAAAACAAGAAGCCAGCTCAAATGAAATCTTTAGAGGCTGGGGAGATATAGTTCAGTCAGTAAGTGTTTGCAGTACAAGCTGGAGGACCTGCATTTGATTCTCAAAACCCATGGTGAAAGCTGGGCACGGTGGGGAGCATTTATAATCTCAACACTCGGAGAGCAGAGATAGAGCCTAAAGGCTCAGTGGCCAACGGGTCTAACCTCATCTGAGTTCCACCGGGCCAAGTGAGACAAATGTGTACACACATCTTTACATGACTTGCCTAGCACACTGCAATAACCTTATCCATACAAAGTATTTACAAAGCATTGCCTGCACTAGGGCACAGCAGAGCACCTGTCCAGCTGTTCTCCAAGGCTCAAATAGGCAGGGAAGGAGGAAAACAGGCCTCGGAACCAACTCCGAACAGAAGAAATGGGAGGAATTATCTGGCTCCACCAATTAAGAATTATGGAGATACCAGTAGCCTCAGGAACTGAGAAGAGATAAGCAGAGCTGGAGAATTTGGGATTATACTGAATTACCAGCCACATCAAATGGGCTTTTTCCATTTATAGTGCTAAGGAGAGAAATAAGCTCCTATTATAAAAAGTGATTATAGGAGAATCTAGGGGCGGAGAAAGATCTACAGCTACTTCAAGCCAATGCACTGGAGCTGCACCATTCTCAAGTGCTTGCCATGGGCTTCTAGGCCGCCCTGCTCCATTACAATGCATGGAGATGACATCACAAAGCCATGCAGTGAACAAGCTGCTGCCAAGCCATGACTTCACTCATGTTATCAGCAATACATAAAGCTCAAGAGCTTAATGACAAGGATGCAAGATTTTCTAAGTTTCTAAATATAAAATTAGCTACTAGTCAAGAGGAAATGCTTCGAGACCTCTTTAACGAAAAATTTTGAGATGTGTCTAAGTTTAGGTTTAGAGCACTCTGCCAATAGCTTAAACTCAGACTTGCAATATCTGCCAGTTAAGTCCAAAGTGAAGCTGGACACCAGCACCGTCAGGGGCCTCCCAGGGCCCCTCTGGAAATGAGTGTGCTCTGAACACTTGTATTTGGTGCTCTGGTCTTCACTGTTTCCCATGCTTATGTGTGTACACGTACACACCCATACACCTACACACCCACATACACTGCATGGGGCAACTTAACATCCAGCCACAAAGATATGTTTTGGAGTAGAATCTAGATCAAAACTTCAGAGTAACCCCTTTAGCCACACCCAAATGAAGCCTATGGCATTCTATGGACACTAAGAGGATTGTCCTATAGATCACAGAAACATAAGCAGCCTAAAGCCTCTTCTATGTTAAAGGTTATGTAACCTCTAGAAATAGCAGACTTAATTTTCTTCACTGTGATGAAAAGACTCAAAACACGGTTTTTAAAACAGAAACATTGGCACTACTCCTATTTCCTGCAGATGCTAATAAAATTTTATTCCTGTGCAGCAGTTGCAACTAAAATTTGTTATTATAGCATGTTCCTAGAGTTATTTGTGTAAGGCATTTGTGTCTGGGTTTTTTTTCTTGTTGTAGAATAAATAAATGTTGACTTTTGAGTATTTTAAGTCTTAAATGCACAATATTCTTCCAGTAAGAGGGGATATCCTTGAAGGACAAGTACCTGACAGCACCTGAAGAACGCTGCCAAGACCTACTGGCTTAGAAACAGTAAGTTCAAAACACAAAGGGGAAATCCTAGTGGTAGTGAGTCTGTATCAACCCAATGGCCCTCAGAGTCCTAGAAGCTCCCCTAGAGAATCCAAAAAAGCTGCTGAGAAAGGAAAGGGGTGGATCCACTCCAAGTTCAAGCAAACTATCTCAGCTTGTGTCAAGATACGTAAGCTGAGCTTTACCCGATAGAGCACCACTGAAAAACAAAAACAGACACCACCTGTCATCAATCGCCTCACACATGGGAGCACGCTGGCAAATTTCAAATACACAAATTAACAGTGTGAATCAGGTTTGACTACTAAATATATCTTTAACAAAAGTCAAGACCACCATATAATTTTTACTTTTATTAATCTAAGCACAGAACATTATCAGTACCACGAGCTCCATCCCAGAGGGCAATCCAGAGAGACCAGAGTCAACTATTCCCAAAGCCAACCCAGCTTTGAGTAACCTTGGCCTTGATGCCCCAAGAACTGTAAATTTGTCTATTGCAAGGCTCTGGAAGTATGGTTTTCACTGCCACAACCAGAAACTGAGAGCAGAGACCACCATCCATCCGAGGAAACCGCATCTATGGTTTCAATAAAGCCCACAAACTGATCACATGAATGGTAGCCGGCTGTCAGTTGACCGGCCCCTGCCGGGTCTGAAGGGAAATCTGTTGTTGGGTCCACTTCTTCCTGGCATGAGGGGGTTAGGTCCTGGAAGTGGGCCAATAGGATCAAAACGTGGTCTGAGTGGAGGGAACTGGCTAGGTGTCTCCCCTGGTCTTGGGATGAGTAAGTTGCTTGGGTCCCCAACACTGGGCAGTATGGGCCTCTCATCATATTCGCCACCAATGATTCCTGGAGGAAGCAGCGAGGTTGGAAGGAAGGGCCCAGGGTAGAAAGGGTTGGGACAAAATGGGATAGGGTGGGCTGGTGGTTGCAGGAACATTGCATGCCGCATTCTCTGAGCCTCTTTTCTTTGTATGTGCCTCTTTCTGTACAGCTGTAGAAAAAGGAGGGCAGGGGAGATATGGTAAGTTCTTTGGAGATAATCCTCATGTTCTAAGCTGCTTTGACTGCAAAAGTTCATCTGCACTTTTCTTTCCTACAATCTATGCAAACAAAGCAGACACATAGTAGAACGGATGCCAGCTTCTACCCACATGAACAGCCTCAGCTCCAGATGCAGTGCCGAGTGAGCTCTGTTCACACACACTGCCAGAGTGATTGTCCAATCTGAGGTAGCAATAAATCCAAAGAAGAAATAACTCAGTAGCATATATTTTCGAGAATGCAATTTAGCACTCCCGGGCTGATATGCGAGTTTAAGTGAGCCTCTTATACATGTAATTTAAGTATTTGCTAAAAATGTCGTGCCATAAACAGCATTCAGGTACTACAGTAATTTCACTTTTCTCATCCCTAGTGGATTTCCATTTAAAACATAAATAAGTGGCTATTTTAAAGGGCAGGACATTCACTCAAGCACAGTACTGTGTATTCTGCAAGCATCTGAGGACTTCTATTATTTTTCTTTAGTCCTTCATCCAAATTTTTTTTCTCAGTCCGATCAGTTTTTGCAGTCACAATCTGCAAATACAACCATGCTTCTTATTCTTTGCACAATGTACTATGCTAACTATGCAACAGTTTTATATTACCCAAACACAACGACAAAAATGATTTTTATAGAAAAAAAAGCCTGTTTTATATTTTGATTAAAAAATGTATTAAGACTTTTCTTTGTAGTTACAAGAAAACAAGGACTAAGCCTAAAGCTGAAGACATTTTCATTAGCAATATTTAACAATTAATTTAATTTAAATTGATTTTATCACATCACACTAAAAATGAGAAGATACCCTTCACTATTGACTCACTATTCAAGTTATAAACATCACTGTTCATATTTAAAAATACCTACTTCTTTCCAATCTGTGTCTGGACCTCGGACAGTACCATCTGCAAAAGTTAAAAAAAAAAACCATATAAAAAATTAAAAACCATTTCGCACACCCAGTATTAAACAGTGAACCTAGGCCTTGCCCATTCGCTTAAAGCGGAACATGAGGCATTTGTATGCACACACTGCCTATCATTACTTTCTTAAGTGAAGCGGTCATCACTGCTTTGTGTGCTCCCTCATGACTCCAGCAGGTGCCCCTTAGGACACTTTGGGACAGCCAGTCACTATAATGAACCATGTGTCTCTCCCCCATTCTCATGCAGGTATGCCAACGGCTTCTAAACCATGCCTTGAGTATACCGACCCAGCCTTAACAACGTAAGATTACAACCCACATCCATTACTGAAGTCAAACTGATCAGCAGGTTCTCTCCTATAGATGGGTTACATACTTCCTTCCCAACCATTTTCTAGCCAGACCATGGTGGTGCACGCCTTTAATCCCATCACTCTGGAGGCAGAGGCAGGCAGATCTCTGTGAGTTCAAGGCCAGCCTGGTCTACAGAGTGCGTGGACAGACAGAGTCACCACAAAGAAACACAGTGAAAAACCAAGGGGAAAAAAAACACGGCTTCAACTACCAAGAATATGGCCATGCACAAATCTATTTTGAATGTACTTAAAATACATGAGAAAAAGAAAATCAACTTCAAGTGCAATGAGGAGTTCAGGAAAAAGCTGGCCATGTCTTAAGTTATTAATTAGCTTGGAAGCGTATGTAAGCTCTAACCCAACTCAGCTTTCTAAGGAGCTGTGACCCACAGTCGGAAATGGAACACAGACTAATGGCAGTTAAATGCACAGGTGAAAAAGCATCTGCTCCTCTTATGACTTTATACTGCAGCAAGCTTTTTCTTGTCATGTATGTTTTTTTAAATATTTGTTTTTTGTTTTTTAAAGACAAGGTTTTACTCTGTAACCCAGGCTAACTTAGAATTATAGCCACCTTCCTGCCTCAGCCTCCCAAAGGCAAGGATTACAAGCATGCCCCACCATTCCTGTTTTGTTCAAGTTCACGACCTGCACTACAGTCAAACAACAGCTTCAAAAACACTGACGTCAGTATTGGCAGAAGAGAAGCTCACAATCAGACTCTTTCTGGCCTTGAGCTGGAAACCTGGTGCATAAGGTCTAATGTCTCGTCACTGATGCAATGACCATCAGGTCACAAATGTGACCACTGCCATCAAAGCACCAAGCAGCACACCAAAGGTGAGCAGCTCCGCTACCTGACACTGGTCCCACAAGGCAGTGGGTAAAAGTGCAGTTCATTCTTAGTCAGTGACTGAAAATGCTCTTTGGTAAAAATAAACCTGTCTTCTATTTTATACCTGACCTAACAGTTTACTGGGGCTAAAGGGTTTTATTGCAGAAAATATGAAAAAGAGTAGAGAGAGTTGTTTGTGACACAGGCAAACATTAGGAAGCCTAGAGCTTCTTTACTCAAAAGCTACCCCTTAACAAACTACAGATCAAAACAAAACAGCAGGGGGAAAATGTGTACTTAAAAACTTTAGCCAGCTGAGTAATACCAAGGCAACCACAGAGACAAAGAACCTTTCTCATCAACATGTCATTATGTAAATCACCTCGAAAATCCCGCAGATACAAACACCTCCACAGCAGTGGGTCATTTGATGCAATGAGGAGGTCATGACAGACTGCAGACAAAGCCAGGACAGATTGAACATCCAAAAGTCGGAAGATGCGTAGTTTCAGCTCCAATGGAAGGACAACAAGCCCAAATACATCTGGAAGGTTCAGTACTAGAAGGGAAAAAACAGCAGCAATGAGAGTTACTGAGGAAAGAAGAGCATCCAGGTTTCCACACATCAAAAGTTATCACTTCTCTGGAAAAAAAAACCAAACGTGTCTTGATTGTCAGCTTTCTCTGTAATTATACTTTGAACCACTACTATGGAGATTTACCACTTCTGACTTGTTCTCTCCAGTGAGAGAAGGAAAGCAACATATTGGACTTCAGCACCAAATCTTTTGAAAACCCACATACAGTTGGTCTCTGACACAAGAAGACGCATCCTGATGCAGATCACTCTTTCATCCGAAGCAAACCCACATACCACATGCACATGACTAGAAAAAAAGTGCTTCATTGTAACACAAACGAGAGAAAGCTGACTGAAAAAAAATCTTCTAAAATATAAAACTTGCTGAATGACAATTTCATCATCCATAAAATGTTCCTAGTAAAATCTACTTCGAAGTTACTAATATTCAACATTCACCAATGTAAAATATCTAATGCCCAATAAATGTTGTTCCAGAAAGTGGAAACAGTATGTCTGGAGAGATGGCTCAGCAGTTAGGAGCGCCTACTGCTCTCGCAGAGGATCCAGGTTTGTTTCCCAGCACCACACAGTGGCTTACCACCACCTGTAACTCCATTTTCGGGAGTTCCAGTGCCCTTTTCTGACCTCTGCCAGCATCACAAGTACACGTGGAACATACATACATGCAAGCAATATACCCACACACATAAAAGGCTTTTTAAAATTTTTTTAAATGAATTTTTAATGAATTTTTCAAAAAATGAGAGCCAATGATAATTTAGCGGATAAAGGTCCCTGCCACTAAGGCTGATGGCCTGAATTTAATTCCCTGAGCCCACATAATGCAAGGAAAGAACCAATTCTTGCAAGCTGTCCTCTGATCTTCCATATGTATATCCTGCATAGTGGCACAAATTCACATGTGCATGTGTATATGTACACACACAGACACACACACTAATTAAATAAATGTAATAAATCTAAGGAAAAAAAAATGTATGTATATGCTATACATACTTAATGTTTACCAAACAGTGAGAAGGCAAAATTGATTAAGACATACCCCTTCCCTTCAAATAATAACCTTACATTAAAAAGGTATCAAATCAACCATTAAGATACCGTGCAAATACTGCCATGGAAACCAGGTGTGGCAGGGAGGCTGAACCAGGAGGATCACAAATTCAAGACCCAGCCCAGGCTATATAATAAATCAGATGCCTCCCTGAGCTACACAGTGAGATGATCCTGTCTTAAAAGAATCAATGAAAAAAGGCTTTGGGTAAACGTTCAAAGAAAAAGTGAGGAATAGACACAGCAGTGATTCTAAAGACAGAATTTCAGTAGGACAAAGAAAGACAGGAATCAGGTCTCAGAGTTCTAACAAGAACACTTAGCTCTGGCCACTCTTTCAGTCATTCAACCTGAGACAATTGAGCATTTCTCACCTTGTCGAGTGAAAGCCAGAAGCGGGTACACCAGCTGGTCTTTGAAGAGACGAGAGAGTTTCCTAAGATCTTTATACATTTTGGCTGCACTTTCCCCTAGAGTGTTTTTTAAAAAAAAATTTAAGTCAAAACACAAAACCAAATAGAAAAGCCTTAAGTGATGTCTATCTTCTCCTTCTGCCAAACAAAATCCAAGTGTTAATATTCATGAGTAACTCCAACATGGATAAAGGGAAATCAAAATCCTTAGACGAGGAAGCACAGCGCGGGACTGACAAGAGTCAATCTCAGTTGCAAAAATTAATAGGTGACGCCAAACTGATGGAGCTGGACTCAACTACAACTTAGAGGCTGCAGAGAGAACCCCAGAGATTCGTGCACTCTACCAAGATTTACCAACTAGCCACAACTCTGTTCTGGGCAGTGTGTACAATGTAGCAATGTTCTTATGCAGCATGAAGCCCAAGAAAGGGATAGTACTTGTCACACAACAAACATGTATCAAAACAGTGTCAAGCAGTTCTCCAGCTTTCTCTCACATCAGTTTCCTGTAGGAGAAAGGTACTATTTCACCCTTTTTAAAAAAAACAGTAGTCTGTCATCTGCCCTAGGAGTGTCAGGGCAGGAAGGGTAAAAGCCTAACTGTGTCTGATTCCAAAGGTCTCCTTTCTCCAAGAGTCCAGGCCCACAGCATTGCCATTTGTGCTGGTTAGGTTTCTGTCAGCTTGACACAAGCTACAGTAATTTTAGAAAGGGGAACCTCAACTGAGAAAATGTCCCCATTGGACTGGCCTGTGGCACATTTTCTTTATTGATGCAGGAGGGCCCAGCTTACTGTGCATGGTATCACCTCTGTGCTGATGGTCCTGGGTACTATAAGAAAGTAGGCTGAATGAACAAGCAAGCAGCATTCCTCCATTGCCTCTGCATCAGTTCCTGCCTCAAGATTCCAGCCTTGAGTTCCTACGCGGACTTCCCTGGATGATAGACTACAAAGTAAAATGAAAGAAACCCTCCCTCCCCAAGTTGCTCTAGGTCACAGTGTTTCATCAAACAATAGGAACTAAGTCACCATCACTGGTGCATGATTAAATAGAGGCCATGAATTTGAGGTGTGGAAGCGGGGGCTGGAGATAGGAAAGGAAGGGGATACAATATAATTGTATTTTAATTTAAAAACAAGTATATATTCTTAAAAGACAGAGACATAAAAATAAATAGAAAAAGAATTTGAGGTGTTGGAAGGATTGACTCTGAGACCCTACTATATAGTCCTCCTGGTCAAGACCCACATTTCAGTTAGAGTGCAGATGATTCACAGGTACATTAATGGAAACATGGCCATGCACCTGAGGGCCCCAATCCAGTTTTACTATTTATCAAGTGTACGATCTTAGACAGATTACCCCTCTAATCCTCACTTGTCTGCTCACCTATTTAAAGGAAACACCATTACTGCAGAGAAGAACTGCTGAGACCTGAAGCTCCATACACAGTTCCTAGTAGTATGTCAGTAGCCTACACTTACATGTTATACATTCTACATTTGCATATTTCACTTTTGCAATAGCATGCTCATTTTAACTTGACCCATAAGAACAGAAAAAGAGACATGCAGCTCAACTCTTTTGTTGCTTAAACCTGTGTCAAGTCTGAAATCTGTCAAGATAATACATTTTGAAGAATCAATTTTGGGCTCTTCTCTCTCTATTCCCTTAGACCCAACCCCTCAGTCTCTTTCCTAGCTCTGCCACAGGTCATCAGCTGCAACCTCCCTTTCCCCCTGCCCACATTCACTGTGGATTACACAGACCATCCCCCCCTAACCTCCCTCCCTTGACTCATTGCTGTATCCCAGCCTCCAACACCAGCAGGCATTCCCTGTTTCCCTGTGAGCACCCCAGCTGAGTAGGCCAGTAAGACAGGCAACAGTAAAGCCCAACTATCCTACCCTGAATATTCCAACATAGAGATGAAACACAAGAAAAAAGACCTTAAGACCAAATATATGATAGAGATCCTTAAAAAGGAAATGAATAAAATACATTAAAAACAGGAAAACACAAACAATTGGAAGAAATTAATAAATCCCTTTTAAAGAAAACCAAGAAAATAATAAGAGTTGAAGAAAACAAGTAAAAATGTTCAAGATAGATCAGGGATACAAGGAACATACATTAAGATAATAAAGGCAAGTTACAGCAAGCCACAGCCACATCAAATTAAATGGAGAGAAACTCAAAGCAATCCCACTAAAATCAGGGACAAGACAAGGCAGTCCCCTCTCTCCATATCTATTCAATAGAACAATGAGACAACAGAAGGAGGTCAAGAGGATACAGATTGGAAAGGAAGAAATCAAAGTATCACTATTTGCAGAAGATATGATAGTGTCCGTAAGTGATCCTAAAAATTCCACCAGGGAATGCCTGCAGCTAATAAACACTTTCAGCAAAGCGGCTGGATACAAGATTAACTTAAAAACTCAGTAGCCCTCCTATATACAAATGACAAATTTACTGAGATATAAATCAGAGAAACAACACCTTTTACAATAGTCTCAAATAATATAAAGTATCTTGGAGTACTTCTAACCAAGTGAAAGACTTGTATGATAAAAACTTCAAGTCTTTGAAAAAAGAAATTGAAGATATCTGAAGATATACCATGCTCATAGATCAGTAGGATTAACACAGTAAAAATGGCCATTCTACCAAAAGCAATCTACAGATTCAACTCAATACCCATCAAAACCCCAACATAATTCTTCATAGACCATGAAAGGACAATTCTCAACTTCATATGGAAAACCAAAAAGCCCAGGATAGCTAAAAAGAAATCCTAACTATAAAAGAACTTCCAGAAGTATTTCTCTTCCAGATTTCAGGTAGCACTACAGAGATATAGTAATAAAAACCACATGGTATTGACATAAAAACAGACATGTTGATAAATGAAATTAAAGACCCAGACATAAATCCACATATGTATGGACACATGATTTTTGATAAAGAAGCCAGAAATATACTCTGGAAAAAAGACAGCATCTTCAACAAATGGTGCTAGTCAAACTAGATGTCTGCATGTAGAAGAATGCAAGTAGATCCACATTTATCACCCTGCACAAAACTCAAGTCCAAGTGGATCAAAGACCTCATCATAAAACCAGATACACTGAACGTGATAGAAGAGAAAGTGGGAAATAGCATTGAATGCATTGGTACAGGAGATGGCGTTCTGAATAGGACACCATTAGTGCAGGCACTAAGAGCAATAATAAAATGGGGTCTCATGAAACTGAATAGCTTCTATAAGGCAAAAGACACCATCAATCAAAGCAGCAAACTACAGAATGGGAAAAGATTTTTACCAACTCCACAGCCAATAGAGGACTAACACCTAAAATATAAAAAGAACTCAAGAAACTAGATAACAAACAAAAAAAATCCAATTGAAAAATGGGGTGCAGATATGTAAACAAAGAATTCTCAATAGATGAATCTCAAATGTCTGAGAAAAAAAGAAATGTCAAACATCCTTAGTCATCAGGGAAATGCAAATCAAAATGCTTCTGAGATTCCATCTTACCCCTGTCAGAATGGCTAAGATCAGTAACACAAATGACAGCTCGTGCTGGCGAGGATGTGGAGCCAGGGGAACACTCCTCCATTGCTGGTACGAGTGTAAACTTACACTGATGCTATGGAAATCAGTGTGACAATTCTTTAGAAAACTGGGAATCAATCTATCTCAAAACCCACTCTTAGGTTGTGGCTTTCTTTATAACAGTCAGAAACTGGAAACAACCTAAGATGTCCCTCAACTGAAGAATGGGTAAAGAAAATGTGGTACATTTACACAATGGAGTATTACTCAGCTGTTAAAATAAAATGATATCTTGAAATCTGCAAGGAAAATGGATGGAACTAGAAAAAAAATCATCCTAAGTGAGGTAATCCAGACCCAGAAAGACACAGATGATATGTATTCACTTATAAATGGATATTAGCTGTTGAGTAAATGATAAACAAGCTATAGTCTGTAGGCAGAGAGAAGTCAGATAAACAAGAATGTTCTAGGGGCATGGATCTCCCTGGGAGGGGGGAAATAAGATTATGCAGGTGGACTTGGGGGTGGGTGGGAATGTGATCAGAAGGGATCAAGTAGGGGGCGGTATAGATAGGATGGAGAGAATATAGGGAGATGGCTGAAACTGGGGAGCATTTGAGGGTGATGTGGAGACCTAGTGCAGAAGAAACTTCCTGGAATCTATGAAGGTAATTCAATCAAATGAGGACTCCTAGTAATAGGGAATATGGAGTCTCAAATGGCCATCTCATAGCCAGGCAAGGCTTCCAGTAGAGGAGATGGGCTGCATTCAATTGAGTTGCTGGCAAAGGGGGTTCCATGGAAATCCTCACACAACCCAGGCTGATGCTAAGACCAAAGGGCTGCAAACTGACAATGGGGCCCCCCACTGCCAAAGACAACATCCACACAACTCACTGAATGTGGACAAGTTGATCTGGTGCGTACAAGGAGCCTTCACTCCTACATTCTAGTCTCTTTGGTGTGGGAAGGTACTCTGCAAGGTACCAAAAGAGAAACTTGGACATCAAACCAATACAAAATCTTTGACCTACAATCTGTCCTGCCTGCAAAATATGCTAGGGCAATAGTGGCACAGAACTTACGGGAGTAGACATTCGATGTCTGATTTGACTTAACATACTGATATTGCTTGGGTAACAAAGAACCAGAGACTAGATAGCCCAGAGACCTAGGGTAAAACCAAACACTACTGATCTTTAAAAAAAAATCAATAAAATGTTTAATAATATTCTGTTATACTCATAGATCAGTGCCTTATCAAGTCATCATCAGAAAGCCTTCTTCCAGCAGCACATAGGACAGATGCAAAGACCACAGCCAGACATTACACAGAGAGAGTCTAAATGGGATGTCTCCATCAAATCTCTCCCCTCAGAACTCAGGGAATCCTGCAAAAGAGGAGTCAGAAAGATTTTAAGAGTCAGAGAGGGAGGACAGCTGGAGAACAAGGCACATATGAGTTCACAGAACTGAAGCAGCAAGCACAGGGCCTACATGGATCTGCACCAGGTTCTCTGCATATATATTATAACTTTTAGCTTAGTATTTTTATGGGTCTCCTGACTATGAGAATGAGTAGGCCTCTGACTCTTTTGACTGCTCTTGGGACTCTTTTCCTCCTGTTGAATTGCCATGTCCAACTTTGATATAAAAGTTTTGCTTCATCTTATTATACTTTATTTTGTCATGATTGGTTGTTATGTCTTAGAAATCTGTTCTTTTCTAATCAGATACAGAAAGGGAATGGATCTGAAGAGCAGGGGAGGTGGGGAGGAACTGGAAGGAGAAGAGGGAGGAGAACTATAATCGAATATATTATATGATAAAAGAATTCAGTTTCAATTTAAAAAATTGATTTGGTTCAAGGCCTTTTTTCAAATGTGAAAATCAATTTTCTTTAAATTTTTCCTCTCAACAATCATGCTATTCCTTTGACATTTTTCCTTTGCCTTTGTTGTTGAAGAATGGTGCCTTGTTTCATGTTTTTATGGTGTCTTCTTTACGTCTTACCGTAACAGACACAATGTAGTATACAGAGAAAAAGTCTGGTAGGGTTGCTTTTCAGATCTTCAGCAATTTTTTTTCTTTATGGTTCAAAACAAACAAACAAAACCAAAACCAAGTTGTATCTAGCTAGGAGCTTGGATGGATAATATAAGCTACTTAGGGTATAAATTATGAGTCACAACCAAGTAAATATGATTCACCAAATAAACAGCATATGCCTACCTAACACAAAGTACTTTAGGAAAAATACTTCACTAACGTCTATAATGTTTTCCAGAGAAACAAACTTTCTCTTTCCCTTTTATTTCTTTTTTCCATATTTAATAGGTGAAGAATAGGAATCTGAGCTAGACCTCCCAGAGGAGGTTGCTTTTAAAAGACTTAAGAGTCAGGTGATCTACTCCATCCTGCTTCTGTCTAGTACTTAGTTCTGGGGCACTAAAATGGTTTAGCCTCCTCCAGAACTGTTTCCTAATATGTAATATGAGCATAAAACCTGCTCAGGAATATGAAGTATTTATCCCACAGCAAGGTCCTCCCTAGGGCCGAGATAAACACAGTGCTGAAGAATTTTAAGTTCTCTGATCATGACAGAAGGCATGTTTACAGATTCATGAGTCTAACATACATTCTCAGTAGGGGCAAGATCACCCCAGTTTAGCAGAAACTGGTTCTTGGAGAGTACTAATTTAACTCTGAAAAGGGCTACAGTATTTAGGTATGGAGTGTATTTGTGGTACTGAAATTTCATAGGAAGGAGCAGTTGCATAGCAGAAGATAATGGGGCTAGGAGTCCTTAGAGGAGAGACAGTAAAAGAAATAACAGGCTGACTAAAGACTGTTCTAGGGCCAAGGTCTGGACGTGCATCCAGCTAGCAAGTACTACAAGAACACATTCTGCTCTTCCTTCTTCCATCAGTCCCCCAGGATCTGATCTCCTGTTCCTCTGAGGAACAGCCTGGATCAAGCCAGTCTTTCCTAAGAGATGCTACTGTAAGTGTCATTCCTCCCCTCTACTCAACACTCCCATTTGCCTCTTAATATTTACTGTAGTTTACCACAAAGACCAAAGAGCTGGCACATGCTCAGCAGAAAACAGAAAGGAAAAGATACATTCATTCTTCTTTCCACCTACCACTTTGGTTGACCACCTGGTCTCTCACAGTTAAGGTTTAACCAAAAACAGTAAAAAGAGAAACTTGACTTTTTTGCACCTATTAATAATTTTATGGGATATAGACAAAGTCATGCTTAGAACCCAAATTTTAGGTAAATTCTATTCTCATTAAATAGTAGCATTTATATCAAAGTTATACTTAAAATACCCAATAAAGCTGGGCAATGGTGGTACTTTAATCCCAACACTTGGGAGATAAAAGCAGGCAGATCTCTGAGTTCAAGGCCAGCCTGGTCTACATAGTAAGTTCCAAGACAGCCATGTCTAAACACACATAAACACAACACACACACACACACACACACACACATATTCTGTATCAGTTCAATACATTAGTAGAAAGATCTTCAAAAGTTAACACAAAAACTAGGAGGGAGCATCAGTGTGACAAATTAAATACAAGTGTTAGTTCCTAACAGTATAAATATAACTTAGTACTCAAAGAATTATAAGAAATCAATTCTTCACATTGTAATCAAATCCTCTGCTCTTTTCCCTTCTGTATTTGGTGGTGGTACCCAGAACCTTGTACATACTAGGCAAATGCTCTGCCTCTGAGTTATACCCTTAAGCTGTAAATATCTGAATTCTTAGAGGCAAGATTGCTTTGGAATTTGCTTTAATCTCATTTAAAAATGGTCAGCCTTTTCAACATAATCTTTGCTTTTTTCAGTGACCCTCTCAAAGCTTCATTCCAAAAGTTAAGAGTTACATCACCTGGTTCCACTCCACAAACGTAGGATCTTGGCTGCAGCTGCACTGATTTCACATTTTTAATCCCACCAGAGATTTTTATTATAGCTGTAAATAAATGAAAGAAAGATGATAAAGCAATCTGTCCCTTCATGAGTTGCTTCCCTTTTTAGTGCAAGCCTACACTACCTTGCTTCCATATACTAAGGACACATTATTCCAAACAAACTGCTCTGAGCCCATTCTTCCTCTAAAAGCAAGGTTAAAAGAATAAACCTGTCATGAAGTTATCAGCCTCAAACACTACCTTTCAAGACTACAGTGAGCTTCTTCATACACAACCACTGAGTATCTCCAACAGCAGCTTATTAGTAATTGACAGGTATGCACCAATGTCAATAGGAGGCAGGCAAGTACAAAAGACCATTATTTCTAATGAAGTCACTAACGCAGTATTTTTTTTTAACCCTAGGCAATGGTCAATCCTTGTTCATTAACAGGATACTGCTAGTTTTCACAGCACCATCACTTTCAAGACCCCAAAGACCAATATTCTTGACACCACCAGGGGGCTCAAGTTTAGTTTTGTGTACAAAGGCACACTTCATCTCATCTTATGAAAGAGCTAGTGATGGGCTCATGCACGTGTGCACCAAGCCATGCCCAGGGTGAAGGAAAGGTTTAAAGACACACTGTTCCTTTTCAAAGACTTGAGCCTAGAATGATTGGCTACTCTGAGAGCCTGCAAGACATGATCTATAAAGATTTAAAGGCAAAACATCAGAAATTAAGAAATCATCAAAATACTTAGTGAAAAAAGGGTATTTTATGTATGTCACTAGGTACCTTTATATGAAACTGAGGTAAAACCACCTCACATTTGCTATTAATGTGTGGTAACTTCATTTTCCAAGTTGTGACGTCAGTTGTGAAATCAGGGTGACTAGACAGGAACAAAAACTGTTGCCACTATGGGTACAAAATGCCAAACTACAAGCTGTAAGTTAACTGTGAAGAATTAGCAGAGACACTTCTTGGCCTTCATGCCATCACAGTCACAGCCTGACAAATGTGCATCATCACAAGCTGTTAAAGCTGAAATGATGAGACAGTTAAGAGAATTGAGTAATTGAAAGGAAATAAAAAATTACATGAGAGGACCAAAAACCATCTTCGAGTTCTAAAATTGAAAATGCCCCAAGTTAGCTTTCAAAATAAATTTAAGTAAAAAAATTTTGTTTCTTAACACAGGACCTCAATAAACAAAAAGATGAGTATGTTGTGGGGGCAGGGACTCCACCTTACACATCTCAACAAAAACAAGCAGCTGCAGGACATAGTGAAATCCCTGCCCTGAAACAGCAAAGAAAAACAGTGATCAGAAGTTCAAGGACAGCTTCAGCTACATAAAGAATTTGAGGCTAGCGTGGGCCTCAAGACCCAATTCAAATATATAAAGACCCAATTATATAAGACCCAATTTTAAATATACAAAACAAAAAAAAAATCAGAATGAAATATAAGATCCTGGTCAACCAAATAGATCTCAAATATGTGAGGTCATGAGAGCACTCCAAAGATTGAGAAGGACCTGTGTGACAACTCGACTAAAATGAAATCCAGAGATAGGACGTACTGCCACGTCAGTGAAGCTTCCTAGCAGGAAGTGGGGAAAGCAAAGAGGTTCTTTTTATTCAGGGGACTTCCATGAGGAAGAGCAGCTAAATTATGCACATACTAAGGCCTCAGAGTCTCAGCAGTATTTCTGTGTATCAACAGTCACAGAGATGCCAAACTGGATAAATAAGAACCTCAGTCTAACCTCATAAACCCAGGTTAAGACTTAAAGAAGTAAATAAATAAATAAATAAATACATACATACATACATACATAAATACATAAATAAATAAATAAAAGACATGCACAAAAAGCACTCTTCAAATAGCTTACACACAGTAAAACTTTTTCATTATTTTACTGCAGCTCTCACAGAACAAGTATTCAAAGACTGAGACATCAAAAAAAAGGGGGAGAGGGGAGGAGCTGGGGCTAGAGAGGTAGCTCAGCGGTTAAGGACATTGGCTGTTCTTCCAAAAGATCCTGGTTCAATTTCCAGCTAACAAGGCAGCTAACAATCATCTGAAATGCCAGTTTTAGGGGATCTGATGCCCTCTTTTGGCTACCATGGGTACTACATGCATGTGGTGCACAGTGACATGCAGGTAAAACACTCATACACATAAAATAAATCTTAAAAGAAAGAAAAAAGGAGCTGCCCCAAGAGTGAAGGGTGCTGTCCTAAACCGACATGAACTATATATTTTTAATCCTTCAGGCATGTTAATACTGAGTATAGTATTAAGCTGTGAATGACTCAGAACTATTTCTTGACAGCCAGCCTTTACAGTGGCTATAAAATGTTTAAAAAGAAACCATTTACTTAATTCATATGCCAGCAACCATGCATGCACCACTCCATTACCATTTATAATGATTATGTTTTCCAAAGGCACACAGGTGAGCACAGCAAAGCCACCCTCACAGAGAGGATGCGTGTAGTGCAGCTTGTATACACCACTTGACTTCCACTTCTCAGGCATTGAGACTGCTTTGGCTCCAGTCCCCTGAGGAATGAAATGAAAGAAAAATAATGAAGAAAAGTGTTATACTAAAAAACCCTGAAAATCAGAAACACCCCTAACTTAGTGGGCAATGCAGCCCCCTGGTCCACTGATGTGGCCCAGCAGGTAAAGTGCCTGCCACAGAAGCCTGATACCCAAGTTTGAGCCCTGGGACCCACACAAAGGTGAGAGCTGAGAACCAACTCCACAGAACTGTGCTCTGACTGTCACACATGCAATATGGGATGCACACATCTCCACACCCACACATCACACATCTTTAAAAAGATGTACAGCCTCAACAGAGCGTGCACATCATTAATACTGCTACGAAAGGAGGAGAATACCTTGTAATATTTTTCATATTGTCCTAATAGATAAAACATCATGAAAAAAGACTTAATTTTTCTCTTCTAAGACTCACATTTCTACCTACAAAAGCCATGCCACTATTCAAGACTGCAGGTTGAGTATCATTTCTTCAGTACAACCTTTTCTATTAGAGAATAGAAAACTATTCTCTAACACTCTGTTCAATTTCTGATGCTGCATATTTTATGCTCTTCGTCAATGTACACTATTATTTATAGTATGTCGTATTTGTTTGGTCTGCCTTGCTCATTTGTGAACTCTTTGAGGACAAGAACAGTATTTGATGTGCTAATTTCTGGCTCAGTACATGGTATTCACAGGCATACGATAATCTTCAGTTATTCTTCATCTTTGTATCCCATCACATGACCCACAGCGAATGTGTACGGACCAGCAGTATGAGGGGACTATGCAGGAGTATGCAAGAAGCTGTGCTCCGTCCTACGTTTACTAAGTCAGAATCTACACTCTAATAAGATCCAAGTATTAGCTCTATTCTAACTGTTCTCTGAGAGCCCCTGGGACTCTGGATACACAATGTCTCTTCCTAGAACTTACACAATATGCTGTAATGGTCTATATTCTTCTCTTTTCTCAGACTAAGGGTAACTTATGAACAAATACCTGAGAACAGGGACAAAACAACAAACAAAAACAGACATTAGTAGATGTAGCACGTGCTGAATGAAGATAGGCAACCACAGCACAAAGCCATTACCATGAACATAGCCTAGTGAGCCAACATCTAGTAATACTCTAGTCACACATACGTCTAGTCACACTGACACCATTTTATCTGCGTATCACCACATAGAAACCCTCTGTCTTTTTTTTGTTGCCATTATCTCTGTAATACTGAATGTTAACAAAGGAAATGAAGGAAGAAGGAAGGAAAACTGGAAAGGGCGCGTTTACTGAGTACCTATGACAAGCCCTCACTGTGTTCAACAACCAACCACATTTAATAAAGGAAGGGGGACCGCCACAACACCCTGGTGACTAAGGTACCCAGTGAGACCTTGTATTTGGGTTGAACTTACCTGAGGCATGTAGCCCGACTCCAGCATGAGGAGATGCACCAGCACTATCAAGGCATCACTGATGTTGGAGCAGCCCGCTGACTGATACAGAGTCTCCAGTGAATGTGGCACCTGCCCATCCACTGTTTCATTGCAGAGCATTGGTTCCAGCGGATGGAAGCCAGAATCCTCTTCCATACCCAGGGCATCCTGAATTGACTCAGCGCCAACATTTTGACTAGGCCCTTCCTAAAAAGGATGACAACAATAAATTAATTTCACATAGGACATTTTATACCCTAAACAGAGATTGGTGCTCAGAACAAAAGCACACCACGAGATTCAGAAATAAGACACATCTTAAGGAAGGTCTCATAAGTGAGACTGCGGCCTACCCCTCCATCCTGAATCCCATAACTCCCTTCACACTGATAGGCTTAACCCTGGAACTCAACTGTAAGTCTCTCTACTTTTACTCAACAGTACCCCAAATGTGATGTCATCACAGCTCCAACTACTGTGGCGCCTGGACACCTCTAAAGCTACCCTTGCTTCAGACTCCCACTATGTGTCTCCTGACTTCCAGGGACAGCACCTCCTGAAAGTGCCTGCCTTCCCCCTCTTGTCTCATACACACCATGCACGCCTGCCAGTTTCCCTGGAAATTAGGAATCCAATCATGTTTTATGTCCCAGTTTAAAACATACCAGGATCTCCCTAAGACAGGCAACAGCATTTCCCACAACTGTACCTAAGACAGTGTTCCTAGATGTTCTTAGAAAAGAAGTTGGTAAAGTCAAGTAAAGAAATGCTACATTCTATGTCTGCCTAATATGACCTCCTACATTCATAGAATCCAGTAATAATCTTATAAAAGCTCTGAGAATTCTAAAAAACAGCAATACTGTATGCAACTAACCATTTTCACTGTGTGCATTCACCTTTTCCCCTCACGCTTAGCATCTTTGTTACACTTATTACAAATTCATGCAACAAGCCTTTCAGAGGCAGGCCGAGGAGTGCAGGCCTTGAACATCAAGTCCAAATGCCTAAGCATATAAGGGCTGTCCTCATACACCTCCGGCTCATCATCTGTTCACTTTCTACCCTGCAGTATTCCCACTTCTTCAACAGGTCCAAGGCATGCCACGGCCTTTACTATTGAACCTCATCACGCTGTGTTGCTATTTTTCAATGCACACCTGCATCTCTCCATGACTGCAAATTTGTGTAAAGTACAAAACTATACAAGTCACTCATTTTGTAAAAAAAGTACAGAACACGCCACTGATACACATTCAGTAAAGGTCTGTGGAACAATTGATGAAGGATGACATACTATGATTCATGTTTTTGTTTGCCAGGTGTTCTCTCATTTATGCCTTACAATGATCAGACAACTTGAGCAAGGGAGAGGACTATGCCTTTCTATAGATATTACAATGGTAACTCAAAAATAAATAGTCAAGATTACCAGTTATAGAACTTTGAGATGAACCCAGATTCTCAGATTCACCATTAGGGTTTTTAAATGTAAAGCATGCTTTAGTAAAGTGAAGCTGCCACATTGATTTTATTAAGAAAGCTTGTTTCCTAGTAGTGCTCAACTCTTAATAAAACAAGTTTCTTCTTTTTAGGATTTTATTTCCAGAAAAAGGAGGGGCAGGGGAAATTAAAGTTACATAGTACAAGGCTGAAAAACTGCAATAGAGCCAGAGCTGACATTATCAGCAGAGCTAAGGCCTAATGACTATAGAAAAATCAAACTTGTTAAAACTCAAACCCTAGGCAGGTATGGTGACACATACCTATAATTCTTGCACTTGGGATGCTAAGGCACAAGAATTGAGAGTTCAAGGTCAGCCTGAGCTATATATATGACAAGACCCTGTCTGAAAATAAATAAATGAATGAATTTTAAAAGGCTATGATAACTCAACACTACCTAAAAGATGCTACTGCACAAAACATTTCCAAATTTTAATAAACAGAAATCACCATATTAAAAAGCAATATATCATGCTAAATTATGAAAATAACATCTTCACTTTTCCCCATTATGCCTACTTTGGCCATTTATTACTTAGGCAGTTGCATGGGACAAAACACATGTAGAAATTCTTAAGAAGCATTACTAAGCTGCGAAATAACACCTCCTGTGGGCTTATCAAACCTTACTCCTAAGTTCAAGAAGCACTGGCATCTGCTGAGCTGTTCTGATATAAATATTTATCATCTTCCACACATGAGAACAGAAAACAGCTAAGCATCACTTCTCTAAACAGTCCCGCCACAGGACATTTTGAAAACTAAAACAATTGACTTAACTGCATTAGAGCTTGTATCAGGTCTGATACAGGTTACCCCCTGCTGTCCTTAAAGGTAACTCCCAAACAAAATGAAATAAAACTAAATTGCATTTGGTTACAAAATAAAATTTCTCTCCTCTCGATTTGAGTCTTGTCCATCTATTTATTTTCCTTTTCCACAGCTTCTTCTACACTGAATTAGCAGCCATATAAATTCAAGGACTCCAAGCATTATTTACGAATCCAAGCTCAGTCTCCCTTCTAAGATTTCATAGTCCCCTTAAAAATCCTACAAGACAAAAGAGTATGCTCTTAGAACTGGAATCACTACCTTGAGGCACCAGTAATTTCTCAAAATTTTCCAAGGAAAAAATTAACAAAGTATTACATACACTTTAAAACTCCATCTTACTGGAGGATTTTTAGAGCACACCAAAGAAAAGGGACTAGAATCTTCTCTCCTGGTTTATCTCTGAAAGAGTCTGTCAGTAAAAAACAGAGTCGCCAGTGTAATTTAAGTATGCAGTCAGATATCATTATTCATCCCACATATTGCCCTATGAAGCAGAGAGACAGAGATATAAGAATAATTTGTAAGACAAAATTCTTGAAGCTGTAAGTTATTTTCACAATTTATCAGTCTATAAAGTATTTTAATAACCATCTACTCTGAAATCTGCCTATTCTTAATGTCATGATTCAATGTTTAATGCTTGCAAAAGAAACTAAATTGAAGTGTTAAGAATATATACATAAGAGCAGTTAAGAATGGTGTATGTGTTAATCTTAAAGAATTGTTTCGTTTGAGGCCAGTCTGATCTACAAATCAAGTTCCAGGACAGCCAGGGTTGTTATACAGAGAAACCCTGTCTCAAAAAACAAGCAAACATACATACACACATATATATCAATTAAAAGGGAGGATTAACAACTAATGAGCAAATTACAAAATAATAAAGGTCACCAATAACTGTTTTAAATCACTGGACTCTAATTACCAAGAAGCTTGGAACACAGGCAGAAGTACAAACAGAAAAAGGATCCGCAAGGGCACCCAGGTCACCGTCACTGGTCACAAGGTCAGCAGGTTGTGTACTTGCATGAGTGTAAATGGAAGAATGAGGATGATCAGGAATCTGTACTAACTAAAGACAATCACTGACGGGAAAAGAACAGAAACTGGCCCTGAAGAGGTGGAGTAAGACGACTTTCTGAGAGCCTAGGTATAAGATAATAAGGGGCTTTCACTTCTGTCAAACGACATGGTTGGACTAGGGATTTTTGCTCTGAAAAGATAGGCCTCTCAGACAGAGCTACTAAAGAACAAGAGAATGGCACAATGAAGATATAGGAAGGAGACAACCTAAAAAATAAAAGTGAAGAACACCAGTTGGCAGCCTGTGATATAAGAAGTTAAAAGGCACAGGATATCCGTGGTCCCACTGAGGGACAAGCAGGGGTTTTATTTTTGTGGAGGACGGACTACATGTGCACATAATTCTAAACTGATTCTAGTCATAGTCTGTGATGACCACTTAAAAGTCCAGCAAGTCATTTGGAAATAATTGGACTATAGGGACAACATTAATGACTGCAGTAGCCCAGACATAGTAAGTTAGGTACCATAAACTTACAAACAGCAGACACCATGGGATACATGATCTGAAGGAACATCTGAACAAAATTTCAAAACCATGCATGTTAGAATGCCAGTATAATATTAGTCTAGGCATCTAGCAGTTAAAAAGAAAATATTCATAAAGAGCACAATCTACAATTTACTGATGCTAATCATCCCGACTGGTAGAGAATTCCTCTGAAATGTCAATATATCTTACCAATTACTCTATTTCATCTCTGCATCTTTAATACCTACCATACTGTCATCATTCGAGGCATCAAATTGGGCAGCCTGTCCTTGGGATGAATCACTCCACTGTTCATCTGGGATGTTAGCCTGACTTGAGCTGGCAGCCAAAGAAGGCTGGTCATTATTCTGGAGTGAGGAATGGTCTGAATCTGTAGATGAAGGTAAGTTAGGTGCCGACATGTCATCTTCAAGAATCAAACATATCAAGTCCCCAGAAACAATCCCATATGAAGCCAAGGTCTCTTCATCTCCAGTGAGGGCATCCTTGTTGTTCAATGTAACTGCAAATCGGGTATCAGAACTGCCAAGAAAGATGGATGAGGATGGGTAAGAGCTACCTACTCCACTATCCCAAATAATACATTTGGAATACAGTAAAGTACATGCTGTGCACCCCAAAACACTAAGTACTGAAAAAAAAGCAGGGAACTAAATAGTTTCTTGTTCTCACCGAATGCCTGGGTCACAGATGTCTAATAGCTAAAACTTCATCCTTAACCTATGACTTCACCAGTTCTAAAGCATATACTTTTTAGAATTTTGACGTCTTTGAAGTTGAGGTGTTTCCTAAACTTAACTGAAGTCAAACCTATTTCTTCTCTTTAGAAAACAAGTTGCTCTGCTGCTGCTTGCAACATGTTCTGATAAACAAAAAGCTGAAAGTCTGCCAGCTGCCCATGAAAACACCATCTCAACTTTGGCAGAGAAAGAAAAAAAACTCCCAAAACAAACAATTCGAAAAGATAAGGAAAGGTCTGCTTAACAGAAATGCCAGTTTTCCCTCCCACTTTAGAAAAAGGGCTATTTCTAAAGTGTTTTCCAAGGTCTACTTTCTGAAATCACGAGAGGGGGTGGGTACATTTCACCCATAAATCAATCAATCAATCAATCAATCAATAAATGCAACTCTAGAAACTCCAAACTTTAAAATTTATTTACTTTACGTCAATCTTTGATACGCTTACTCAGAAAATATTCTTTTAAGAATATAAAAAAAAAAATGTGTGTCATACAGATACATTTTAAAGCTTCTCTTTTGCTCCCCATTTGTTTCCCAAATGAACAAACTTTCAGAAGGATGAATTTACATTCACAAGCTTAGGCTTAAATTCCATCCAACCAATCCACCTCAATTTGTGAAAACAAGCCTGAAAGAGAAACTAACCAGTGTTCTTGGTTAGTTTCACATCCTTTCAAGACTGCCCTGCTTAATTAGAAAGTAATAAAATTTGTAAATACCTTAAAAATAGAATTCTCAATGTCTGTTAAGGAGTAATGTTATCAATATATAAAACACTTAGTTTTACACCAAAAAATAACAAGAGGGCAGGTCACCATTATCTGGAGATATGGCAATGTTGTTTAATTCTTCTAACGTGTGTGGGGAGGGAAGCTCTCTCTTTTTTTTAATCGTTTGGCTAACATCATTTTATTTTATTGGACATGGTCTCACTATGTAACCCTGGCCGCTATGGAACCTGCTATGAAGCCAGGCTGGCCTGAACTCAAAGAGATCCCCCTGCTTCTGTCTCCTAAGTGCTAGAATAAAGGTATAGCTCAGGCTCACTTTTACTCTAACAATGTCTTAATCTAAACAAAAAAAATAATAATAAAAGGAAATTAAATTCGTATAAGGCCTAATTTTGCTCAATTTCCTACAAATAAAGTGAAAGTTTCTTTAAAATGCCAATCAACAGGAAGGGATTTTCTTCTGAAATATTCGCTTTAATAATCCCAGAGGCCATCTTTTTAAATTTTTTTTCTTCGAGAGCTCAAATTTCTAGATCAGTACTTGAAGGAGGTCCGTCCATGTATTTGTCTCTCTACAACCTGAAAACACCTTCTGCAGAAACACAAGACGCTTCACCTGCAATCCCATAAATTAGTAATAGAGCGTAATCCTTTTTCAACCTGCCACCAAACTGCAAGCTCTCTGGGGCCATGCCTCTTATTTTCGAGAAAAAAAAAAACCATCTCACCCAGAGAAGCATGCGTGCTTCCTAAAACGCTGCGGAGAGAAAATGACAGCGTCGGGTGCAGAATCTGGCACAGGCACGCTCCGCAGTTTTTAAGTTACCGTTGCCTAGGCAGTGGCACGAATTCCAGCGGCAAGAAGGATGCAAGAAGTCTGCCACTTCAGGCATGACGCTTTCCTTAGCAAGCCCTGAGATATTTCAGTGGTTAAACTGGGAGAGCGTCACTGCAGCAAGCGCTCCCCGCGTTTCCCGCCCTCGGGCTGGCGGTGACCGCAAACCCGGAAGTGAATACTCACCAGGGAGGAGAGCAGTACCCGGGGGAGGCTGGGCCATGACTCCCCGAGCCGGACCCCGGCGAGCATCTAGCTGCAGGGTGTCACCGTCGCCAGCGTTCGATGCGGCTACGCCCGCCGAGGCCTGGGCCTCACGTGACCGGCCGGCGCGCGCACCCCGCGCCCGTCCTCCCCACCACGGGCCCGGAGCCGCTCACCTGAACCCCCAAGTGGGCAGCAGGTCCTGGCTGAGGTGCGCGCGCAGCTGCCCGAGCGTCGGCTCGGTCTCCGGCAGGTCCAGCGGCTGGGTCCGCTTCTGAAGCCGCACGCGCAGCCTCATGGCGAGAGGGCCTCAAGCCTCCTCGGTCAGCGGCGGCCACCGAAGCTGAGAAGAAAGCGAAAGCAAGGAGCTCCCGGGCGGCCGGCTACGGAACCCGAGCGCGGGCCTCTCCCTCGGCTGCGCTCCCTACAGCCCTCTTACGCGAGCCGAGTGCCGAGCGCCTGCGCTTCCCATCGGTGGCTCGGCGCGCGGCGACGCCCCCTACCGCCGCGCTTCGGATCCGTGGCTCGGCGCGCAGCGGCGCCACCTGGGGGCGAGATGCGCACGGCGCAGGCGCTGAGTTTGCTTCAGGGCCCTGAGTCTCCGCACAGAACCACAACTCCCAACCCCGCACCGTGCGCTTCTGGGGTGTGCATCCTTGCATCCTTGTCTGCAGGATCTTTAGCGCGGGAAAGACTTCTGCAGACAGTATAGTGATCCACTTCCCCGGGGCAAATCCTGGTCAACCAGCCGGCCTCTATCTTAGGCTGAAAAGTTGAAGCCAACTCCTTTACCTGCCTCGTGTTACAGCAAAATTTAATGCAGCGTGTAGTTGTTATGTTGGTAATCTCTTGCTGCGTGACAGTCGTCCCCCAAAGCTTGCTAGCCTACATCAATAAACATCTGTTGCCCCATCGGTTTTGTAGATTGGGACTTGGGGATAGTGTGGGCAGGTAGGTCTGTCTCAGGGTCTCCTGCCAGGGCTGCCTGAAGGCTTGAGTACATACGCAACCTATTGGCCTCGGTTTTTCTCAAGTTTTCCCAGAGATCTGCTTGCATGTCTACATAACGTGGTAGCTGGATTCCCTCAAAGTGACCTGAGGGTAACGACAACAGAAACTACAAGGTCCTTTATGACCTAGTCTCAGAAGTTAATTTTTTTTCTTTTTTTTTTTTCTTTTTACTACAAGCCATCCAAAAGCATGAATATTGATAGATCAGATCACTATTGGTTTGAGACTGGTTATAATAGCAAACCAATTTTTTTATGAAAGAGAATATTCTTGGGGTAGGGAGAGGGTCTGAGACACATTCTAGAATACATGAGGAATCGCTGGAGAGTTGTGAGGCAGTCTTCAATATCAATGTCTTTAGTTGTGACCAGTGAAGTTGACTCTGAGCAAATACCCAGGAATGGATGGATTAAAAGGATCCTATATGACCCAGGGGATTCTAGGGAGGACTGGAGAAGTGGGAAACTCATAACCACACTGAAGACCTGACCTGATAAGGAATGTACCAAAGCCGGGAGTGCGGGAGGAAATTGCTGTCGCCATCTCTAGGGCATGTCTGACACTGCCTCTGCCCTGCGCCAACAAAATAACAAGCTTCCAAAAGATTCCGTTTTCTCACCGTAACTTCATAATCAAGGGCTCTAGGACTGCAATCTGGAGGAGGTATGGGCCCCATACCTAAGTCCTAACTACAAAAGAAACAAAATGAGAATATGACTCTTTCTTTGGAGAGGCAGAACTTATTAGCATTTCCCAGAAGTATAAGGAAGGCTGTTCAAAATTTGATAGGAAGCCATGAATTTAACAGGTGGGCACTACTAAGGCGATGCTCTGATCTGAAGTGTATGATTTGCCATTAAAGGGGGACCTGGTGGGAAGGAACTGTAGAGTTATCTCAGCAGTTAAGAGGACTGGCTGCTCTTCTGGTGGACTTGGATTTAATTCTCAGCACCCACATGGTGGCTCACAGCCATCTGTAACTCCAGTTCCAGAGGACCATACACCCTCTTCTGACCTCTGTCTTTTCTGGCCTCTGTGGACACCAGGCAGCCACATGGTCCACAGACATGCAGGCAAAACACACACTTAAAATTTTTAAAAAACTTTAAAATAGGGGCTGTTTTCCAACTCGTTACAGATGGGGAATTTATATAGATTTTTCAGACTTAGGCTGGGGATATAGTTCTGCTGGTAAACGTTAGGTCTGAAGGAAAACTCCAAGCATCCCAAAAGAGCAGGCCTACTGACAATCCAAATGACAGTCTTGCCTCAGTTCATGCTGGACTATAGGAATGCTGGCCAACATTTTTAGCATTCTTCAGGAACTTGTGAAATGGGGTTTCTGTCTGCCAAAAAGAATCATTTCCATTATTGTCCCTTGACTGTGGCAAAAGGGACAAATGGCTCTCTATTTACATATGCCTGTGGTTGCATATCAAAACCTATGCTGGCCTTCTGGCTCCTTCAGTCCCTATTCACATACACTTGTTATACATTTAAAAGCCCACACTCTAGCATCCTGGCCCTTCTCAGCTCCTCCCCTGAACCCCTCAGAGGTCCACAGCCAGGGCTCTGTGGACCTCTCCATGCCAGGCCCAGCACTCCTGGCTCCACCCCTTCTAGGCACCCAGCAGTCAAGCCATGGGCTGCTTCATAGTAGGCCCCACAGACAGCCATGGCAGCTGGTGGACAGAGGTGAGGACTGGGCTGCTGGCTGCCTGCTCCCAGCCCAGAATGACACCACACTGCCATCTGTGCTTCTGCAGTGAAGCAAACCTGACCTTTCCCAGAAGTCTGAGCCCTCCTGCTGCCTGCTGCCTCTCAGGGCTGCTGTTTGGCTCCCTAGCTACCTTGCTGGGGACCCAGGTCCCTGGCTGCCACCCTCTCTACCCACCATGAGCCCCAAATGGCACCAAGGACCACTGGAGAGCTGGCACATTTCCTGTTTGTGAGAGTCTGGCTCTTTGAGGCCTGGGAGCTCCAGGGCTTGAGACTCCTATAGGAAAGCTTCCCCCTGGTACTGTGGAACAGGTACTATACCTGCCCCCAGCCACCTGTCTTGCATCATCATCAGGAGACTGGTGCTGATAACCCTGGTGTTCTGCAGTCAGTCTCTCTCTCTCTCTCTGTCTGTCTCTCTCTGTCTCTCTGTCTTTTTGTGTCTCTCACCCACTGTCCTGCCCCCCTATCTCTCCCTCTTTCTCTATGTCTACGGGGTCCTGCTCTACCACAGACTTAGCATCCCTCACCCTCGCCTGTAAGAAAACCTTTGCTAAAACTCACTGGCATCCATGTGTCTAAACTCTGTCCATCTCTTCCATGGATATAAGAAATTATTACACCTGGGACTATCAGGGACCCCACTGCCGCCCAGCTGTGGGGTCCCCCAACCTGGCAAAGTGGAGCAGAAGCAGCCCCAACTAACACACATGGCCCTGGGCTGGGCTCCTCAACCCCCTGCCCAGACTACTCAAATAGGGTTTTAAAAAATCCCACCAATCACAGGCACCCTAGAAAGCCTTGCCCCCAACACTATATAAAGAGCCGCATTCTGTTCAGTAGGCGCAGCTTCAGTTGCTGCCTTCCTCCCCAGTGGAGGCACCCAAGCCCAGTAAATCTCTTTTTGTGAGATTTGCTGCATAAAACTGTCTTTGTTGTTGGATCAAAGAGGCAAAGTGTCAAAGCAAAGAACACCTCAGCTCAGACAGGGATATTTCCCCTCAGAGCTGCAACACCAGGGAAACTTCTCCCCTCAGAGGAGAAAAGAGCAGAGCTGTTACACTGTGACACTCCAACTCAGCTGGAGACACCTTTCCCACCTTAGAGCTGTGTGATCCCTGAACTTCTTCCTGCCAGGGCACCTTTCCATTTCTGTCCAAGCTGGAAAAAAAAAAATCACACCACTCGCTCACAGTAAAGTACTTGCCACACATACACAAGGCCCTGTGATTGGCCCGCAACACCACACAAGCTAAGTATAATGATGCATGCCCTTAATCCCAGCACTTGGGAAGCAGAAACAAGGGCATCTCGAGTTCAAGGCAAGCCAAATCTACATTTAAGATCAACCAAGGCTACATAGAGAACTCCTGTCTCATAAATAGATAGATTGTAACTGAATTCTCCTGTTCTCTTGCCCTATGTTGGAGTGCTGCTTGTAACTAAATTCTGAAGCCTGTCCTCTTGCCCCAACTGCCACTGTGACAGATTCTTAACTTGTAACTGATTCCTAACTGTAACAGATTCTCATGGTGCCTTTTACTCTCTAGCTCTAAAAACAGACAGAAACAAGAGAAATCTTCACCACTCTTGAAGGTGACCTTTAAAGATAGAAAGACTCACTGTCCTTAGCTTAGAGTAATGGAGCTACTAGCATCTCAGAAACCATCCCACCAACTGTTACTGACAGCTGCCACTGCTTCCTTTACATCCTAAGGTGTTCCCAGAAGTCTAAGTGGCACCCAGTCATAAGGAAGGCTGCACAAGACAGAAAACTTCTTGACAAAGCAGATTAGATAGATAGATAGATAGATAGATAGATAGATAGATAGATAGATAAATTTGTTCTGAGTTGTTCTACAAAGCACGTTTGTCTATTTATTCCTTCAGTCATATAGCAGTGTGAGCTTATAACTATGCACTTTATATTTTGCATAGTAGTTTTATACTAATTCTTTATTGCTGCTGCCACTGCCCAGCTTTGTCCAATAGAAGAGTCTTTCACTGGCTCTTGTATCATTTTTTCCATCTCTGTCTTTTTCCTTCATTTGTTTTGTTAAATTCGATTTTTGAGCATCTTCTTACTTTTAGCAACTATGAGATGCTATAGAATAATACTGTGTATTTCCTGCCCCAGCACCAAAACCAATCATTTGTTTTTGTTTTTGTTTTCCAAAGAATTCCTACTTTTTAGAATAAGATCTTGGTATTTGAAACCAAGATCTGGATTCTGATTGTGCTCATTGTTGCTGGAGTGTCTTGCTTTTAAGACAAGCCTTCCCAGATGACTTAGCAAAGTACATCTTATTTCTATATAGAATATATATTTCTATATGTATCCAGACATATCATTTGGATTGATTCAACTCTAATCCATTTACACATGACTCACCGTCTCCTCCTGCGCCAGCTAGTACATACACCAGCTAAAACTTGGAGTTCCTGGAAGAGGAGAGCAATGATGTGTGTAAAGAGACACACAGAGTCCCTGGGTTTCTTTTACTTGGAAGAGAGAACAGCCTTATTTTACAGTTTGGTATATTTAAAGGGCAGAGCAGGGTTACAGGATTACCGAGTTACTGGGAATATCAGCCTTCAACATAGCTTTAGAGGTCATAAGGGCTCAGAGCTGTCTGAGGCATTTTCCTTCTGGTTATCAGGTTGCCCTGCAGTTTTCCACAGAGACAGTGAACAGCAGGGGGAGAATTAACTGAGTCGCAGTTTGCTTTTGAATTTAGGTTTGCACTCGATGAAAGCTGTACCAGCCTTCTGTGTAGCAACATCCTCTGCTTATCTCCAGCTTCCCATCCAACCAATGAGACATGTGGCTACAGTTATCTACCGTATTTACTTTGTTGCTTAATCGTCCTGCTACACATGCATACTGTCTTCAGAACCATTAACCTATACCCTGGGAGTTAACTAGAATATTCCGTTGGTCTGCAGTTCTCATTGCCTTTCAGGCCTACAGACTTCATTCATTCCCACAGTTAAAAGCTGTACCTTTCCCCCAAACTCTTGAGTCATGTTATTTTAAATATTTATGACCTATAGAGCAAAGCATGGAAAAGAGGTGGAGATAATGCCAGGTGGCAAGATCATTCTATCAGACTGTAGAGACACTCATCTGTCTTAAGAGCCAAACAAATTCCAAGCAGCTTCCTCTGGTAGTAATACAGAACACAAATCTGTATTACTCATATGAATTCGATTAGCTACTAGGGAAATCAAATGGGTTACCAAGTAACAGCATCTTCTTCTCTCCCCAGCCTTCTGCATATCCTGAACTGTGGATTGACCTTTAGTGACCTTCCTTAAAAGTCAGCATAGCATAAGAGACACCTAAAAGTATAATACCAATGTACTGAATGTTAGCACTGATGCCAAGCTTCAACATAACCCTTAACCTTGGTGTCTTCATCTATAGAATGGAGATAGTATTTGTTTTTTGCACAATCTTGGCAGAGGTTTAGTGTTGGGGAAGTTTATTTCTATTTATGCTCAAGTAATTTTGTGGCAATTGTTTTGTACATTGTTAGGAGAAGGACTGCCTAAGCCTTGGCAGTTTGTATTATCTGCAATTGTTGGCTTTATATAAATCTGTGATTCAGATGTTTGCTTCCTCATGGCCTGCACCAGCTCACGGCTCTCTGGCGGAGCCACTGTGGTAAAGAGCAAAGTTGCTGTGGAGAAATTTTTGTAGTCCCTCTCCTGCAGTATCAGGCAACAAGGAGAGAACACTCCCCTTGGGCTTTGAGCTCCCCCACCATAAAGGTGACATAGCTCAACCATTAAAGGATTGTGGGATCTTCTTGGGCCTTGAGCTCCCCCACCATAACACAATTCAGCTGTTAAATGATTGTGGGAAGAGACTAAGCTACAGGTTTCCTATTATGCAAATAGGCCTTTGGGTGAGGGGGTAGAGTTTTTGTATCAATAAATCCACCTGAGGAGCTTTTATATCAATAAAAACACATGAAATCAGACGATCAGGGTTCTGTTGTCCAGGATGCCATTTGCCAAGACATGCAGTTCCCTCTGCTGAATTCTGGCAGGTTTGTATCTATGAAAATATCTCCTTGTCTTTCTTGCTGAGCTCACACGGTAGCTACTCGAAACAGTTTAGGGACTTCATATATGAAGAGTTCCCAAAGCATAACAAATATATAATGAATACTAAGTCTCACTTCTATCTATCTCTTATGTCTCCTTTGGGGGTTCCCTTTTAACCAGACTTCATTAGCACAAGTCTGGAGACAGAGAGCAAAGATGGAAGTGCCTTTTGCCTCCAAACTGCCCCATCTGACTCACCCCTACCCCATATACATATAACTCTGTCCCTTCCCATAAAAACGGCATTTGTCTTCAAGTTCAAAAGACATCTAACTTGCTTGGAAATATCTACATGGAAATATAACATCTTCCTTAGGGAGACACGAACCACGTCTACCTATTCTCAGAAGGTCTCAAAGACAAACCAAAATTCACTCTGGGGAAACAATGAGTTTATGGGGCTTCCTTACTGAGCATGGGTGAGGGATTACTGGCAGTAGCATGGGAGACCGCAAAGAAGCCACACTGTGGTTGTATGCTGCTGTGGTGGCTCAGCATGGAAGACCTAGAGGCATTTTCATACATGGAAGCCCTGTCAGCAGAGAGAACCACCATCATGGCAGTGGGACCACAAGCATCTCAGCTCAGGTGTTTTATGAATGCAGAACTCCTTAGTTGTTCTACTGATACCATGTGCAGATAGATCATAAGCAATTAAACATCCCCCACAGAAATCCAACACCTGCAGACAATACCAAATGCCAAGACCTAACTTAGGCCCTTACTCAACAGTGCATAAAACAATTTCAAACATAACTAAAAATAAACTTCCCCAACACCACAGTGAAAAGTTTTCAGCAGCATGGGTAATGGCTTCTCTGGAGCTGTATAGATGGAGTTAACCTCATTTAACCTTCCCCAACCTAAGGTCACAGGCAAACAGAACAGAACTATATACAAATGATCAGGATGAACAACTATAATCTCAAGTGAAGGTCCAGTGATCCTCCCTAACTCCCTCCTTAGAGTGAATAATCTTGCAAGCATGGACAGCCGATCTGATAACGATGGTAGTGCTTTGCTCAGAGCAAGAAGGTTCTACAGGCTACATATTCTAGAAACCAGGAATTCTGGGTACTTAATTCCTTTGAACTAGATCTTAGCATCTTTCTTTAACGAATAATTATTTCTACCTAGTTAATTATTTTTCTTCTGGAGCTTTAATTAAAAGGCATCCCCAGCTCCTCATGTATTCACGGAATGGGAGCTGCTACGGCTGGCGCCTCTGGTGAGGAAAACTGTGAGAATCAGGAGTGGTTGGAAAAACGCAGTGGCAGTGACAGATCTGGAAGGTCAGCTCGCTGTGAGTGGAGAGAGGAAGCGCGGTGGAACCAGTCAGTGGGTTCAACCTGCAGCGTGGAGGAGGCAAGCCCAGGGGAGAGTCCGGTGGAGCAACACCTCCACTGGGTGGGCCCGCTGTGCCTCATTGCTACTCCTCATCACTACCCGCAGGGCAGGGGCTCCTCAGGGGTACACAGCACGAAGCATGAGCCAGGAGAGTCAGGGTGGAGGAGCAGGGGAGCACCTCAAGAGAGAGACACGGAGCTGGCCTGCTCGGCACCATCACTGCTCACTAGGCTGGGGCTCTCACTCAGTCCACAGGTGCTGCCGAGACATGGAGGAGGCAGTCTGTGAGGGGAGTCGAAGATAGAAAGACAGAACCACAGATAGAATTCAAGATGAAGGCCGGCAGTAGGCAGAATCCATCAGGGCTTGGGCAGCTGTCCCACTGCCTCTGCTCGGGTCCTCCCACACCTCACATTTTCATGGACCAGGAGGACTACACGGATGCCTAGTCCAGTGGGAAGAACTTTGTGAATTAAATGTGGTTGGAAAGACACAGCAGTGGTGACACACCTGGAAAGTCAGCTGTCGAGAACAGGATAGAGGACAGGGAGCTAGACAACCCTGAGAGGGATGGGTTCTGGAGCTGCCGGGAAGCTGAGACCACAGTCTGGCTGCCCTATTGTGATCTGACAGGCCGGGACTGCCACTCAGAGAATGGAGCACACACATACTGCAAGAGAGGTGGAGCTGGAGACTTGGCTAGGAGACACATGGCTGGAGGCAGAGACAGGCATGAGTGCAAGCCCAGGGCAGACAAGGGATTGGTCCTCAGGCTGCTACCAGACCCTTCTGGCCTCTTCACCGCCCACCAGGCTGGTACTGCTGCTCCTGTGGTCACAGCTGCTGCTCATATTGCTATCTCTGATGGAGTAAGGGAGAGCAGGCACTGAAGTGCCACTCAAGAGCTGTAGACACAAACGCCAGGTAGCAGGACAGTGATAAGGACAGGGCTGGATGCAGCAGTCTGGAGCCCAACCAGGTCCTGCTCCCAAACTCACTGCCAAACCCCAGGATCACCCTGATCCAGAGAAACAGAAGATCTCAGCTGAAGAATGTCTCATTTCCTGGACTGAGTATCCACACAAGAGACCTGTCCTCTGGTTGCCAACAGACCCTCCTGGTGGGTCTCTCACTGCCCACCAGACCAATACTGCCACTCCTGTGGCAGTGGCTGCTACTAGTATTGCTCATCCTGATGAGGCAGCAGGACAGACAGGGATGATGATAGGGGCTGTGAAACAGTCTGGAGCTTGAGCAAGTCCTGTCCCCAAACGCACTGCCAAACCACAGATCACCCTGATCCTGAGCAACAACCAGATGTCCCAGCTGAAGAATATTCCATATTCAGAGTTGAGTCTCTTCCTTTGGGGAGAGATCTTAGAGATCTTAGAGACCTCAAAATGCTCATGTAGACCAAGACAATTAGAACATCTGCCTGCATTGCCGACATGTCAGAATTCACCAGGTGCTTGAGCCTGGCTTCATGAGGAACCCGTTCTGGCAGTTGTCTAGGACCTGCATGAAGTCCAGGTGCCTGCCTGAAGTCTGGTTACCTATGTGGTATCCAGGTGAATGTGGGAGGACCAGATCCCTGTGGGATAGCTGGGTCCCTGCAGGTTGACTGGATGCCTGTGGGAAATCACAAGGTGCCCATCGGATTTCCAGGTGCCCAATTGGTGTGGGTGCCTGCGCAATATCTGGGTACCTATGGGAGGCCTTGGTGTCTGCAGGATGTCCAGGAGCTAACATGATATCTTGATACCTGCTGTATGTCTTGGTGACTATGGGAGGCCTTGGTGCCTGCATGATGTCCTGGTGCCTGCAAGTTTGGGCAGTGAAACCCAACTTCAGGTCAAACATTTCCATACCTAATCTCAGACTAATATAGGCCAAGTGAACGTCCATGGTCAGAGCAGCCTGCCCTTCAAAAACCATAGTGATGCCTATGATCCATACTCCCACCACACAAGCTGGGCTTGATTTTCTTTTATTTGTTTTTTGTTTTTGTTATCGTTTTGGTTTGGTTTTTTTTTTTTTTGTTTGGTTGGTTGGGTTTTGTTTTTTTTTTTGTTTTTTTTTGAGGGCACAGGAGTGGAAGGATGACAAGGGAGGAATGGGAAGAGAGTGTTATTGAGATATATTGTATGAAACTCAAGTTATTAATAAAAGTATTATATAAAAAGTAAACCCCCCCAAAAAAATTATTCATGTGAGCTGTACTGTTTTGCCTATAAATGATTCATTTCTTAAAATGTTTCCTAATTTGCTTAAAAGAGGGATGTGACATAAAAAGAAAGCATCTGTTAATTTTCAAAGAAAGGATAGCTATAAAAAACTGCACGTGGCCCTCCTTATCTGTGTTTCCACATCTACTCAAGCAACAGTGGAGTTCAAATATATCTGGAAAAAAATGTGTCTGTCCTGACGTTTACTGTTATTGTTCCCACAATGAAACAGTATAGCAACTATTTGCAGTCTTACTTGACCTGTGTAATTTAGGGGTGACTTAAGGGATACAGAAGGATGTGGTTGGATTTATGAAATGTTCTCCTGTTGGACAGAAGGTATTTAAACATCTGCAGATTTGAGATCTGCAGGGCATTTAACCCCAATACCCTGTAGACACTGAGAAGTGACTGTAATCATGAAAACTAAATTTGCAGTCCTCTTCAAGAGGGAGAAGTAGAACAAGGGAAGAACTATTGGTGCCACTCTAGGAAGATGACGAAGAGAGAGCATAAATATTTAAGGTGAATGTTTCCATATGGTGTGTGACATCATTCATCTTCCATGTCTGCTTCTGCATTTTTTTTCTAATGCACTAAACAAGGCCACAGTACAATGTCATGTGCTTGTCTGTGTGGCACCTGGCATTATCTCCCATTGTGCACCATAGGACCCCATGTGTGGATGGTGTCTTTCACTTCTGGGTGATGACTCAAAATCCATGTTTCCAGAGACCTCTCCCCTGAGCTCAAAGGTGTGTGTACACCTTTCATAACCATCACAGTATCTACCACTGTGTCCATACTCACACCATTTCAGGCACACTGGCTCACTTTTCTCGGTCCCTCTCCACTATTTCTCTTCAGTGGCTTCTAATACCCAGAGCTCAATTCACATACTACTTTCTCAGAGAAGCCAGCCTGGACCAGCCTGATGAAGTAAGCTATCTTCCTGCAATGACATCACTATCCCAATTATAAAATTACCTCACCAGCTATATTCCCTTATTTCCTTCATAAGGAGGAAATAAATCAGCTTTTCATCACTATAAAAATTACCTGACACAATTAAGTTATACAAAATAAAAGTTTATTTGACTCACAGTTTTTTGTTTTGATTTTTGTTTGGTTGGTTGGTTTTGTTTTTTTTGAGTTGTTGTAACTCTGGCTGTCCTGGAACTCACTCTGTAGACCAGGCTGGTCTCAAACAGAGTTCTGCCTGTCTCTGCCTCCCAAGTGCTGGGATTAAAGGCGTACACCACTGTCCAGCTGACTCACGGTTTTAAAGTTTCCAGTCTGTGACCGTTTGGCATCATTGACTTGGGGCTGGGATATGGCAGGAGTTTGTGGTGGAAGAAACTTACTGGCCTGGTATCAAGAAAGTAAGAGAGCATAAAGAATTCAAGGTACCATAGTCCCCTCCAAGGGCACACCTCCAATAACCTAAGAATTTCCCATGAGATCCCATCATTTCCCCATAATGATATACTGACAGCTCAGCCTTTAATACATGGGCCTTAAAGTGGACTGTAAAATAGTATGTGTTACAGTCTGCAGTTTCACTTTGTTGGTAGCTTACTCGTTTTGGTTCTGTCTGCTAGAAGATGCACTCCATGTTAGCCAGTGTTCCTCTTGTCTTTTCCGCTAAAGAGAACTCTGCCCACAGTAAGCCCTTGATAAATAGTTGTTGGTTGAACAATTGTATTTATCTATGATGATTGTCTGCAAGCTCATGTTGCCATTGACAAGACTACTAAAATGTTACAGCTTCAACAGCACATTTTCATGTCATCAATGTTTCCCTGGGATACATTTTACCTGGGATAAAAAAAAAAAAAATCAAGTTAGAAAGGTAACTAGAACTCAAGGTATTTTCTACAGTAAACTTGCAATCTTATCAGAAGTAGGGATATTGCCAAGGGAACCTGCCTGCTGGTCTCAGTGGAGAAACTAAACATCTTGGTTTGGCCCAAGCTGTCGTTGTTTTAGTACTAAAAATCATACATCCTGGAAAACCTGAGACAGGAACCCTATCTTACCCTGAAAAACTTTTAATGTAGATAAAATATGACATATCGTACAATCCAATCCCTGGTCATTCAAAAATGCACTGACTTGCTAAATATGGTGATACACACCTGCAGCCCTCATGCTTGGGGAAGGATTGTGAATTTGAGGTCAGCCTGAGCTACACATAGAGATCTGTTGTAAGATAGGAAAAAAGCAAATACATTGGCTAGATCATAAACCACAGAGGCAGACGAGTTGGTAAACACATACAACTTATGTTGAAGAAATGCTGGAGACAGGAAGTCATCACCATGTGTTGAAAAGGAGCAGGTGCCTAGAGATGCCATCTGTGGTCCTACTTTGAATGATAAAGATGCTAACTAGGCCAGCCTGCTTATCAAACCACATGCTTTCAGACTGAATCTCTTGTTTCACCTCAAGTTCAAAATGTATTCTATGCAGTACTGAAGCCATCCATTGCAGGCACCCTGACCTGGCTTATTGTCCCAGAAAGGAAGATTCTTCCTCCTCTTCCAATTCAGTATTTCTATTTTTCCCCCATGATGATGGGGATAGAACCCAGAACCTTGGGCATGCTAGGTAAGCACTCTACCACTGAGCTGCATCCTGAGTCAGTTCAATAAGAATTAATACCTTTTAGCTGAGCGTTGGTGGTGCACTCCTTTCACCTCAGCACTCAGGAGGCAGAGGCAGGTGGGTCTCTATGGGTTTGGAGTCAGCCTGGTCTACAGAGTGAGTTCCAGAGCAGCCAGAGTTACAACAGAGAAACCCTGTTTTGAAAAAAACAAACAACAGCAACAACAAAAAGAATATCTTTAAAAAAAAAATGGATCAGAAGTCTTTTCTTAGGCATTTTGGTAAAATAGCCAAATACTTTCATGAGTGTGCTATGTGTGTATTTGTTGTGTGAACGCACAGGTGTGTATGTGTTATAGGAAGGTAATGGTTGCATAGGAGGCCTTGTCTGTTCATCTGGTTAGAGACTGTAGTATTCATTCATGCCATTGGGCAATTGTAGTGAGGCAATTATGTATTACATTTTGAAAGAGTCATCTGAGATGACTCAGACTTAATTATCTTGATGTTTCAGCAACTGTGTTCAGGGCGAAAGGTAGAGAACACTCCTGCTTCAAAGGCAAAGGGAATCGAAGGTACTCCCCAGCTTTGGACACTTCCTGAGCTTGAGGTAAGAATCCCAAAAGGCTTCAGGTCTCTGCTATCCCAGGGGCTCGGGGGTGGGAACCTTCAATGCAGATGTCCCAGATTTGATACTGAATAGTCAGCCGTCAGGCACTCTGAATGCTTACTAGCATCTGCCTCGGGGTTTTTATGTCATATTTGTTGTCCCTGCTCTCCTGGAGCCCTCCTGGGGAAGAGATTTAGCGAGACTGAGGAGCTCTAAGGAGAATGAAGAGTCAATCTGAACTACACCTCTAGGAGCAGAGTTCAGAGAGTTGGTTCACAGTGTCTTAGAGTTTGGGTTTTTTGATTGCTTGTTTTATCCTCCACTTCTAGAGAGGAATCTAGCAAGTGGCAGAAAATTCTCTTGTTCCTCAGTGATTGTGGTTAGGACTAAGGAGCCATTGTGATCCCTGCGCTTTAGAGCTGTGTCTCAAACCACACCGGTGACCTAGATCCTGTCACCACAAAACTGCCCTCCCACTTGTCTGAACAGTTGAACTTGTCAGTGCTAAATTCATGTCTGGGAAGGAACAACTTTGCAGGAAATTCTGGAGCCCTGGAAATCTTGCTATACTACAGATATAAGGATAGAAGCCCTTGAAACATTTCCCGAATCAGTCCGTATTTCCTCTACACTTTCACATATAGTTTTTTTCTTTCCTTAACCAATATACTGAGATACCCTAGTAGAGACATCTTCAAACCTGTTGAACTCTCTTTAGAATGTTGTGTTTGGCTCACTCCTTGCTCCCCTAATCAGGGCTTCCAGACGCATCAAAGGTCTTGCCAGTGATAGCAGAGGGAAGCCTCATCAGAATTTTGTAAACTGTACTGGTATTTTCTCCTTTCTGGTGTATGGGACAGTCAATCCATTCAATCTCAGGGTGCTACTCTGTGCGCTGACAAGGAAATATTGCCAGGGAGGTTTTGAGTCTTAGAAAGAAACAATTCCTGAGAAGCAACAAAATAGGTAACTTGTTGGAAGGGATTTCAGTCCTCTTAGATCCTCTCGTTGAGCAGGCAGCTCTCTCTGCCCTTACTTGTCAGACAAATTACTTAACTTTTTCAGAGTCATCACCTTGCTTGACAGGGTTGCTATCCTCCTCTGCCCATAAATCGTCATCCTAGGCAAACAATTCATCTGAAAGTTATGGACAATCCAGCCCTTTCTACTTCAGTAATTTTATTCTCTCACAAGATGTCCGGAGGGAAAATATGTTTTTCTATACACAATTTGAGTTCCTGGATCAACACCAAAGTACACCAATTCAGGCACTTTCTTTAGCCAAGAAGAGAAAATGAATTTTACTGATGGAGAACTTAAAACTCCATGTGTGCCCAAGAAAATATAAAAGACAGTTGCTCAGAAATGCTTAAAACCCTCCTGGCGCTGGTTGGGTTTCTCCAGAATGAAGACGACACCCATGAATTCTCACCTAAAAGTCTCTACACGGAAATGAAAACCTAGCAGCTCTCAATTCATTCGACGCCAAGATCAATAACACTAGAATTAGAAACCCGAAGAACAAGATTTGATTCTCGGGTGCTCGTGGGATTGAATGAACCATTCAGACTTTATAAATTTCCATTCCCACATGTCTAAATTGGGACTGAAACAATACTATATGTCTTGTGAGTTGTGTGACTGGTTTTAAAAACCCACTTTTGTCACTATTAGACACTGAGACATTTGAGTGCTTTACACTGATGTGACCCTTTATACTGGTGCGCACATAAATGTGACATTTGTCGTGCTTTTCCACTGCAGAATGGAAATATCTATATATGTGCACATACTTACATTTTGTGTGTATATATGTATATATATGTACATATGTGTGTATACATGTATACATATATGTATACATATATAGAGAAGAATTTATATATGTATAATTTATATATGATTGATACATATATATATATATATATATATATATTCTTTTGCCCCACTTTTCTAGAACCTATCTCATCTAGAATCTTAATGGGTTCCTGTTCCTCATTTTCATACAGTGAAGTTGGTTCGGGCTCTTATCATTGCTTCTCATTGCTATGAAAATAATTTACTCTGACAAAAATCCTTCTGGTGCTCATTTCAGAGTGAGATTTCCACTTCCAGTCTTTGCCTCCAGCGACACTAATATGGTCACCAGCAGTAGGGCCTTTCCATTTAGTAAAATGTAGAAATATTCTGTACTGATTGGTAAATAGCCACTAATCTAAGGTCCTGGTATATTCTCACTTTCACAGTCCCATCCCTCTGGGCCTAATCTCCACTCCGGAAATCCCATTGTGGAGACGACAGGTTCCATATTTCCATCTCTCTCCACCTAAGTTTTGGGCAGGGTCTCTCACTGACCTGGAGCTCACATTTCAGCTAGACTTGGTTCCTCCTATCTCTCCCACACACCCAGCATCTCCCCGTAAGCATCAGGGTTACAGATGTGCACCACCACAGCTGGTTTTTTTGTTTTATATGGGGGCTAAGAAGCCTAGCTCAGGTCCTCATTCTTGCATAGCAAGCACTTTACCCAGTGATTCATCTTCCCAGTTCTTCATGACCCCTTAACCACTCTATTGTCACCCAGTTGTCTCCAGGACAATTACAGGATCAGAAAGCCCTAGAATATCAGGAAACCACTGGCTCTGCCTCCATCCTGAGCACAGGATGCTGTTAATACCTCCCTGCCTCTCAAGATATGAAAGTTTCACAACTGCTTATCCCTCCTCAAGCAATCAGATAGCTCCTGGCTTGGCCAGAGGCTGTCCTCTCCCACCAAGTGCCTATCCTTCATGTTCCTTTCATACTGATGGCCATCTCATTCCAATCTCAGCCCCACTTCCCAGGGGATTGCTCTGAAGAATCAAAACCAGTTGTGCCGTGTGGTAGTTAGGCTGCTGTGGGGGCTCAGTGAGGACAGCAAGGAGCCATTCTCATAGGTACAAACCTTGCCAGACCTCAGCAGAGGGAACCACTATCGTGGCAAGTGCCGAGTGTCTAAGCTCAGGTGTTTTTATTGATCCAGAACTCCTCGGGTGTTCTACTGATAGCACATGGAGATCATGTGCAACCAAACATCCCCCAACATAAATCCAACACCTGCAGACAATACAAAACACCAAGACCCTCACCCAACAGTGCACAAAACAATATTTTAAACACTCAAAACTTCCAGAACAGTACAGGATTGAAATACTACACTAGATTCACAAGACCATGCTAGTATAAAATACCAAAATGCCTCAGAGTCTTGTATAATAAAGAGCCACTACTCTGTGACCCCACAGTGTCCTCAACTGCCCAGGCCACTCCCCCAAAGTGTCCCATCTTCCTCATGACCCAGACTGGATCTTGCTGCAAGACTACACCTGACATCTGATGGGTATCTGCACTCTACTGTTTTGTAAGGCTATGCTAATCATCTCTGCTCCTCTCCAGGGTAAGATAAGAGCTCCCACTTCCTTTACTCACTCATGGATTCATTCTATCACACTTACCAATCTCCCAGTGTGTCCCAGATCTAGAAGCTCCAAACTATGTGCTTGCATTCTAGTAGGAAAGGCAGACGATTTTCAAGAAAATAAGCATGCACATAAATAAATATATTTTTAACCTATAGTTCAACAAGGAATGAGATTAGCTCAAGCAAGTAAAAAAAAAAATGGCTTCAGAAAGAATGTGCATACCATGGACCTTCAGGAAACTGTGAAGATGGCTCAGTTAATAAAGCACTACAAGTGTAAGGAGCAGAGTTCAGATCCCCAGAAGCTATGGAAAGACTGGGTAGGAGCCGGTGAGGAACTCAGTGGACAAAGGCATTTGCTACCAAACCTAAGGAATCGAGTTCAATCACCAGAATGCACATGGCCGAAGGAGAACTCCGACAAGTTGTTCTCTGACCTTTCTCTCTTTTTCTCTTTCTCTCTTTCACACACACACACACACTCACTCATACACTAATGTTTAAAAAACAAGATCTGGGCAGGCACAGTTATAATCCCAACATAGGGGCGAGCCATTGAGACATATGCCTGATACCAACTTCAGCCCTATGCATACAAGTGCACACATACACACACCCACACATGTGGCAATTCATACTCACACTCATGCACACACATACACATATCCAAACAGATAAAAACAATAAAACAGACTTACAGGGGTCATAAGGATTCTGCAGACTAGACAAAGAACAGCATAAGCAGTGGTATTAGCTGGGAATTATGCACATATTTGGGGAGTTCACTTTGGTTGGATATTAGACACACAAGGGGATTCTGGGAGACCATGTGAGATATTCAAGTAGGTGCTATTTTCCTAACATGCTTTCCACTGGCACCACTTTGTTCCAATGGGGGGAACATCTTTTCCATGTCACCCAAAGTCCCACGACAGAGTAGCAACAGTCTTGCTTGTCCGTCCTTTCCTAACCCCACTGTTCTGTCCTTTACGAGCAGTTTCCTAGAAGATCCGCTCATCTGCACCATTCCATCCCCTTCTCCATGATCTTAGCTGTAAACCTACAAACTCTGTGGATCAAACTGCTCAGCTACATTAACCGAGCGCCCCACCTCTCACAATGACCTCTTTCCCTTCACCCAGACTGCTCCCAAGGCCTAACCTTCTCTAATCCTTTTCTGGCTTCATCCTTCTTTCTGTCCAGGCAAAGGGTTCTCACAACCTCCTCTATCTTGACCACCTCTATAAGGTCACCTTCCTTGACTTGTTTTAAATTCATGTGACTCTGTCTTTGTGGATTCAGTAAGGACTGGTCACCCAGATTGTAAACACCCCAAACAAGAACTAAGGCTAGGGCGGGTACTAATCATTTGGCTGTCATTGAAATAAATCTACACCACTGTTGCTATTGGCATCTGTGATTCAGCCAACAAGAAAATGGGGTGGCATTAATCCACGGGGTGGCATTAATTCAACAAACAAATAATTGATTACGTCTACATTCCAAACATGGGTGACACAACTGTGAATGCAATGTGTTTCCTTTCTTTGGAGAATAGGTTTGCCTTAACAAGATATTTCTACAAATCTACTTGGAGACAGGCACTGGACTAGACTCTGGAGTTAGAGAAGTAAAACGCTCCCCTGATGAAGGAACAGACTAACAAAGAGGCAATCGTAACTCAGCGCAAGTGCACCTCATACTAAGGCCTCAGGACTGCCCTGAATTAGGTAGACACCTGTAAGGCATATGTGGCCCGGTTCATAGCCTCAGGAAGGAAAAAGTGATTCATTTGTCCATTCAATCATTCAATATTTGCCCGTTGCCTACTGTGTGTCAGTTGCTATCCGAAGTGCTGACATGATGAACTCATTCCTTGTGAAGCCAAAAAATATCCAGTAAAGGAAAAAAAAAAAAAAATCCAGTAAGTCACTAATTAAATACTGATTAGGTTATAGCTTCTTAAGCTAAGGGTCACGACTCCATATGAGATCACATAACTAATGGAGAAGTTGAGGAAAACCTACAACAGGAAAACGTATATGAATACACAATGGCCAAAGGTTAATCCAAAAACCAAACACGTACTGAGTCTAAGGTGTTTCTGGGAATGGTCCACTGTGTGTCCCACTGGGTTCCACTGGGTGATGTCACTGCAGTCACCACTCTGAACAGATGGCACGCTCAGTTTGCACTATAGAAGCTGTCACGTCATGCAACACCAATATTTGCTACCTCAGCTCAGACTAAAGACTAGTTTGCATTATGAACTGCAGTGTTTTTACTGGACATGCAATTCTCTCATAGAAAGCACAATGGTCTATTTATGGAAAACATTCGTATCGCATTTATTTATTTGTTTTGTGAGTGTTCGGGGATGGGGACATACAAGTCACATCACACGTGTGAAAGTCAAAAGGCAACTTGTAGGTGTTAGTTCTCTCTCCCGCCATGTGAGTCCCAGAGATCAAACTCAGGCTATCAGACTTGGCAGCAAACTCCTGTACCTGCTGAGCCACTTTGTAGGCCCCTAGACAAACTTCCAATATTTTCCTAGAATCAAATTAGTATATCTTTGGATTTTTGTTGCATTAGAACGTTTGATTTTTAAAACCATTGCTTGTGTTGCTGATTCGAGTTTCGTTAAGAAAGAAATCATTAAATGAATTTTGGATTTGACAGATTTCCAACAATTTCTGAAATGGCCCCAAACATACTTCTGCCTTTCGGTACTGTGCAAAGTAGTGTTCTCTGCAGTGATAGTTTTAAAATCAAATGTTGACCTACTCTGGAAAAAAATATTGAAGACGTTCTATGTCCAACAGTATCAAACAGTATTCCTCATATAAAAATAAACATACGCATCCTTCTCATTGGCATGCATATTTGTTTTTTCCTTAATAAATACTAGAATTATACAGATTACAGGCCTTGTTTGTGTTTCTAGGAATCAATCCCAAGGCCTTATATATGTTAGACAAAAACTCAACCTTTCAGCTACAACCTCAACCTCCTTCCCTCTATTATTTTAAAAAAATTTTTAATTATTATCAGTAAATATTGGCTTTGTTTAGGTATTTTATAAACCTATATACCTAGAGTTTTCTAAAAATTTCTTGGGCAAAAGGGATTCCAGGTGAAATTATTTTTCTTTCGTGGTTTTTTTTTTTTTTTTTTTTTTTTTTTTTTTGGTTTTTCAAGACAGGGTCTCTCTGTTGTAACACTGGCTGTCCTGGAACTCACTCTGTAGACCAGGCTGGCCTCAAACTCAGAGGTCCACCTGCCTCTGCCTCCCAAGTGCTGGGATTAAAGGCATGCACCACCACCACCCTGCTGGGCCACATTCACCAGTGTGCATCAGGAAGAGGTTAATGAGAAAGCAGAGGTTGGAGAGGCCTTGCTGCTAGTGGAAAAGCTTTGGCTTTTACACTGAGTGAAATGAGAAAACACTGGAGGGCTTTAGTAGAGCCAGACAGAGGGGCCGATATGATCTGACCTTAATTTCAAAGGTCCTCACTGACTGCCTAGAAAGGGACAGATACTGACACAGGAAGAATAGAAAGGAGGTTATCAAAAACGTCCATGTGAAGTGACATTGGCCTGAACTAGAGACTAGTAAGAGGTACGTCTGTCTTCTAGCAGATAGCAGTGTATGTCAAATGCCTCAACTGCACAATGCTACACTGCTTAGGGTTTGCTTGTTTGTTTGTTTTGTCATCTTGACACAACCCGGAATCATCTGAAAAGAGGAGACCTCAACTGAGAAAATGTTCCCAACGGATTGGCTTGTAGACAAATCTGTAAGGCTTGACTAATCTGGACTAATGATTGATGTAGAAGAGCCCAGGCTACTGTGGGGAGGTGGTCCTGGGGTGTATAGGACAGCAAAACTGAGCAAGCCAGGAAGGGCAGGCCAGTGAACAGCTCTCCTTCATGGCTTCTGTATCAGCTCCTGCCTCCAAGTTCCTGCCGTGTTTAGGTTCCTGCAGTGACGAACTGTGTTGTGGAACTGTAAACTGAGATAAACCCCTTCCAAGTTGCTTTTGGTCGTGGTGTTTTATCACAGCAATAGACACCCTGAGACACGTTCATTATGCAAGTGTGACAAGAATGTGTGATGAGCCGTGCATGCATGGAGTGCCATAGTAGAGGACATTGTCACAGGGGAAACTGGAGCTGACCTAGGAGAATGAATTCACCTGATACACTATGGCTGGGTGACCAGAGTGCTGGAATGGGGATGGGGTATGAGCGTGTGTGTGTGTGTGTGTGTGTGTGTGTGTGTGTGTGTGTGTGTGTCTGTGTGTGTGTGTATGTGTGTCTGTGTGTGTGTGTGTATGTGTGTGTGTGTGCGCATGTGTATGTGTGTGTGTGTGTGTGTGTGTGCGTGTATGTGTGTGTTGTGTGTATGTGTGTTGTGTATGTGTATGTGTGTGAGACAGACAGAGGAGAGAGAGAGAGAGAGAGAGAGAAACCCCCTAGTCTGTGGGAAACAGAGATGAAGGGTCACATGCAGGTCATTAGTACATCTATAGCATACTTTGCTACGTTCAATACGCGATCCCTAAGTGAATGCATTGGTAAGTCAGTGGATAGATAAAAATCCAAGAAGTTAGCAATGAGAATAAGAAAATCTAGAAACACTGGGTGGAATTGGAAGATAAGAAAGTTAAAAAGTTTAAAGGAACTCTAAATGTTGATTCACTGCAGATGCGAACAAAGCAAGTCCCAGTCCTCTGGGCAGGTTTCCTCCTGTGGAGTCTCTTCATCTCCTCGTCCCAGACTGTCTACCCTGGAATCAAGGCGAGAATCACTCAGCGTGCACTGGACTATGGTAAGTTGGATACATTCAGAAGTGAGGCTACAAATGCCTTAGATGTGGCCTGTGCTCCAATCCAGTAGCTTGTGAACTGGGTCTGAGATAAAGTCTCAGTGGGCTCACTTAGCCCCTTATAAAGAAGTCTCAGACAGCTGAATTGAAAGTGTCATCCAAAAAATAGACACACCCTGGTAGAAGGCATTTTCAAACATACAGATGTTCTTTCTCGCTTCCTCCCCTGACCTCACTACATATATCAGGCTCTAAGTAAAAGTGCGTTAGGACAGGTGTAGTGGCCCATGCTTCTAATCCCAGCACTCCAGAGTCAAGGGAAGGAGGACTGAGCTCTGTGGCTATGAGGACAGCCTGATCTGTATAGCACTTTCTAGGTGAGCCAGGGCCATTTAGTGAGACCCTGACTCAAAAAATGGAGAAAACCTGGGATCATACACAAAATTTATTGTTCTTTATTCTTAAGAGGGCCTGTCATATTTATTAGATTTTATTAGCTAGCTCAAGATTCAAAGGAGTCTTAAACTGAGAGGTCAATGGTCACTACTTTAAGAGGGTCTTTGCAAGACTAGAAACCGAAAAACATTAGAATTTTTTTCTTTTTGGTTTTTGGAGACAGGGTTTCTCTGTTGTGACTGTGACTGTCCTGGAACTCACTCTGTAGATCATGCTGGCCTTCAACCGTTATCCTCCTGCTCTGCCTCCCAAGTGCTGGGATTAAAGGCATGCACTACCACCGCCTGGCTTAGAATATGATTTTATAGAGCTAACCTAAGGTGAGGAGCAGAGGATCTTGGCTGCAAAATTAAAGTATATGGACCTATATTTCTCCTGTCACATTTTGCCTCTGATTAGCTGAATATAGATCACCAGACCTATGCTAATTCTTTCTAACAAAAGCAACCAATCCCAACGCTATTAGTCTAACCAAGAAATCCCCAAATCTAACCAAGAACAACTCTCCTGTTATATCAGAAAAGAAATAAATGAAATGAAGGAAGAGATAGGAAGGGAAGAGGGAGATGAGCTTATCTGGGGCAATTCTTTCTCTTTACCCAGTAGCTCATGGGGCACAAAAAGTCTAAAATTAATCCATTATGTATAACTGTTATGTGAACAATATTATATATTATACACACACACACACACACACACACACACACACACACACAGGTACTAGGAATACGAATGTGTGTTCGTGTGAGTATCTAGTTATTATATTTGTATGTCTATGTATATAGAAAGTGTATGTCAGAAATAGGTATCTTGTAATAGTAGGAAAGTTTTTCCACTCTGTAAGTCATAGCACTTAACAGAACTGCCTGCATGGGTGTGGGTGTCAGTTCTACCCTTTTCCTCAATACATGACCTTGGGCAAATGGGTTGTCTCATCTCCAAAAGTGGTGATGAGTAGTTGGCCCCTACTTCTTAAATGGTAGGACAACCAAATGAGCTCACCCGTGGAAATGCAAGAGGCAGCAATGGAGATGAGCAGGCACTGGAGTCAGAATCATCTCAGCATCTACAATGCCAGGCTATGAAAGAGCTTCATGGGCCTTATGTAGAACATATTCCAATAAGGGCCCTATGAAGAAGCTGATGTCATTGCACAGGAAGGGACTCTGCAATGTCAGGAGTCTCCAGGGCTAAGGCAAGATATAAACTCAAGTCTAGTTTCAGTCAGCTTTCCATCACTATGACAAAACACCTGAATAAAACAACCTAAAGAAAGATATGCTTTGGTCCACAATTCCATAAGTTACAGCCTGTGGTCATGTTGCTTGACGATTATTTCCGGGCCTTTGATGATACACACCATCCTGGCAGAGATAGTGCAAGTTAGAGCAAAATTGCTCATCTCATGACTATTGAGAAGCAAGGAGAGAGGATGTGGCTGTAGACAACACATTTCCTTCGAGGGCTTTTCCTCAATGACTTACTTCCTCCACCTAGACCCTCCTTCCTTAATTCCCACTACTTCCCAATAACCCATTAAGCTATGACTCTATCAATGGATTAACCCTTTAGTGGAGTTAGAGCCCTCATAATTCAGTCACCTCTCATTGCCCACCCTCTAAGGACCAAGCTTTCACCCTATGAGTGTTGAAGAAACAGTTTTCTCTCTTTTCTTTCTTTAGTTCTTTTTGTTGTTGTTGGTGGTGGTGGTGGTTATGTTTGTTTGTTTTTGTTTTTTGGGACAGGGTTTCTCTGTTGTAACTCTAGCTGTCCTGGAACTCACTCTGTAGTCCAGGCTGGCCTCGAACTCACAGACATTCTCCTGCCTCTGCCTCCCGAGTACTGGAATTAAAGGAGTGTGCCCCCGCTGCCAGCTCTCTTTTTTTCTTTTTTTATATACATTTTTTAAATTTTACTTTTTCAATACTGGAATTGGAATCCAGGGCCTCAAACATGCGAGGTAAGTATTCTACTGGCTGATTTGTATCTCTAGGCCCTGGGTATCCTCTTTTTGTTTCCATACATGCGTGAGGAGTATTTTGATTGATTCACTTCCTTGCTACTCTCCCTTCTTGCTCTTCCAATTCCACTAATCCCCTTCCCCTTCCTAAGCAGCCCCCTTTCATGTGTGCAACTGTGTCCCAATTAGGGTTAGTCACAGAAGCATCGGCACCTTATCAGTGACCACACCACAGATAAAAATGTCTCTCCTTCCCCCATCAACCACTAACTGTGTATAAATCCTCAGGGAAGGGTGGTACCCTCTGAGCCCTCCCACTTTCATTGCAGGCAGTCAACAGGCCCAATGTGTGCATATCTTGCGTAGGCAATCACAGCTGCTGTGAATCCAAGACTAGAACAACAGCTCCTTCATGACCAGCAGTCCGGAGCGCCACACCACTTCTGTCTGGGTTCTTCCTCTAGCTCTTACATTCTTCCCCTTCTTTGGCAATATTTCCTGAGCATCGGAGGGAGGCAATTCATTTCTGGCTGGTCATTCAACAGCCTCTTACTCTCATGACTTTGACTAGTTATGAGTCTGAAGCCACTACTTACCACTTCAGAAATGATTTTTTTTTGACCAAAGCTGGCAACAGCACTAATCTAAGTGAATCAACGGCTGTTTAGAAGGTGATGTGTTGGGCATGTCATGTCCATTTAGCAAAACAACTTTCCCACTAGGGCCTATGACCTTCCAGCTATGGGCTTCTGGCCAGGTTTATAGTATGGCATATGAGCTCCCTGTTCTCGACCAGGTAGGAAATCCAATCAGAAAGTGGTTAGTTATCCCATAGCAGACTTGCCACTATTGCACCTGTAGACTCATCTTGCCTAAATGATTGGTATTGTTTCATAGTGTTCACAGTTCATAGTGTTCACAGTTGAGAAAAACTATTGGAAATTCACCCCAGCATCCTGGGAAGCAACTTCTGGCACTATGAGAGTTAGCCAGCAGGGAGGAAGCTTCCAGCCGAGTTCTAAGTTGATTTTTCTATGTCCTGACCAAGATATGTGGTGTCTTCAGCAGTAGGGCCTCATTGTCTAGTTGTGTGAGCACCTAAGAGCAGTAACGATAGTCTGTATGGTTTTGGAGAACTTGGGGACCTCCCCAATGAAAGTGGAGAAATATTTCCAAACAGGTAAGTTCTGCCTCATCCTACAACACGTGCTCATATCTCTGCTCCAATTCTCAAAGCCCTGCCTGATGACCTTCACTGGCTGTGGGCTCATGGGAAAGTCAGACTCACTCTGAGCCTAGACTGCCATCTGTGTTGGGGCAATGTCTATATCATTGAACTGTTTTGAGACTTGAATGTGGAGAGAACCTATACAGAATATGGACGGTCTTGACACACACAGACACTCCATACAAATGGACTATTATTAGTTTAACCTCACCAATTATATACCTCCATATTTTTATAAAACATGATTTGCTGTGTTCATTATTAGTAGTATCTGATGGATGTTTATAAAAGTGGAGATAGTGATAGTGGTTACCCACCTCTCGCCTGGGGTAGGAAATGAGCAAATTACTGTAGAGGGACGCTTGGAATTTTTATGTTAAGAAAAGCTTTTTGGTTTAACCGACTAGTCACTAGAGGTTCGTGTTCCCACCCCAGCTGTGGTAGAGTTGTTTATGAGTTGGAATTGGAATGCTTGATGCAGGTGGCTATAATTTGGTTGGGTGCAGTCATTCTGGCACCTGTTGCTTGTCTTTGGGATTGCATGCCACATGGGTTTATGGGAACTTTTGGCTTAGGGCATAAAAGGTCTAAAGCCCTGAGAGTCAGTGTGGGTGTTGGTCGGTGGTTGGTTGGTTGGGTTGCTGTCATTAGTGTGAGAACAAAGGTTGGAGAGATTAGAGCTTTGGACAGCCTAAAGAGAGGCTGTGAAGATTTCTACCTTTCTCTTTTTCTGTATTAAGGCCACTTGTAAAAGTGGTGAAGATTCCTATCTTTCCTTTCTCCTTCCCTAAATTGAGGGTAAAGGATTGTAGCATACTACTACAAATTAGCATGTATGGAGCACTCCAAATGGGACCTAGAGAAACAAATGCCTAGTAAATATCAGTAACTGTCCCTTTCATATGTATGAACAGATCCCTTGCTGGTCACTGTCCTTCCCACGTCACAGATGAGGGCAGTGAGTGACACAGAGGCTGAGTCGCAAGCTGGTGGGTGACAGTGTCGGGGCTCAAGCCCAAGTTCTCCAATATTTCCTTTGGTTATAGCCTTCACTTCCGCCATACTGTCTTTACATTCCCATGTTACAACAGTGTCGACAGCATTTTATAGTATACCGTCTGCTCATCCTCTCCAGTAGAGCTAGAACAACTGGAATGAACTTAAACTCAAAAAGTAAGGGAGAACGGCAAGGTTGCGTTAATTTACTTTAAAATCTTTACTACGCTTGTTATTTATTGGGTTGTATGTGCGCGCACACACCCAAACATGTGCCATGGTGCACATGAGGACAACTTGTAGTTCCCCGTTCACTCCTTCTATTCTGTGATTCTGGGTATCAAACTTATTCATATCAACAGGCTTGGCAGCAAACGTCTTTACCTACTGAGCCATTTAGCCAGCCATGGAAGTTACTTTTATCAATCCCCCATGAGCTCAGAGAAATGTGTTCTGGTATGCTTATATACAAAGAAATTAGTGGGTTATTACTGAACAAAAGCACTGGTTAGAAGCTTTTTCTGAGTTTGGGGTTCCTTTGGAGAATCTGATGAACTCTTTTCTGCTGAAAAAATGAAACACTGTAAGCACACACTGTCTTTTATTGGAATTTCAGCAGTTCAGTAGTTCCCGAAGCCTCATGAACCTATCGCCGAAACATCTGAGTTCAAAGAATCTAGAAAGAAAGAAGAATGCAGATAACTTTATGGAATTGGCCATAACAGATTCTGGAGCCAAACTGCTCAGCATTGGCTCCTAGCATCCCAGAACTCATACTTTCTTAAGCAAAATTAACAAGGCGTTCACATCCACAAGTCGTGTCTTTCAAACACTGAAACATCCTTTGAAGAATATCGTTCACAGCCCTGGGCAAGGAATGAAAACTTCTCAGGTTAGCCCTGTGGTCTCCAGCAATTCCTCTGACTCTCTGAGGACTAGACTTTGCATGTGTGAAGCAGAGACAACAATCCCCCCTTTTTAGGGGTGTTGTTTTTTTATCTAGCATCAGGTGTTACTTAGTGCTTGCATCTGTAGGGTTAGAAATATTACATCACTGCCATCTTCATTATGGTCCGCAAAAACTTCCTGTTTCCCTCGCAGGTGTTCAAGTTGGGATAAAGTTGATGGAGCAACTGGCGAAGGAAATTGTCATCCCAGATTTGAAAGGTTCTGAGTCTCTTGAGTTTCTGAAGATTGACTATGTCAAGTACAACTTTTCAAAGTAAGAGAGTGGACTGTATCGTCTTAACGTTACAAAGGGGACTCAACATCAGTGGAGAAATCTATGGCGGCCCTAACTTCTCTGTTTTGTCTGTTTCATCATCTAAGTTCTGGCTTCTATTCCCACGTTTGCTTCGTGGTCCAATATGGCTACTATAGTTCCAACCATCAGATGTATATTTCATACAGCTGAAAGGAGGAAAGGCAAGGGGGAAAGCTCTTAGAAGCTCAGTCAATTAATTTTCTCACTTTTGAGGTTTTGTATGAGGCTCTGATCTAACCACATTCCATCTATAACAACAATGGACAGATCTTAGTAACATATCCAGGGATATTTAGGGAAGGGGAAATGGGCATTCAGATAGCAATGGGGACCCAATAAGACCCCAAAATGTTGTAGAAGGAAAGGATGTGTTTGCCAAACTCGAGATCAATCTTAAAGGGGTAGAGGAAACCCAAGCTTTCCTAAAGAGTGATCTATGATTGTGATTCACCATTTGCCCCAATGCTTTTTCAATTGCCTGTGGCTCTAACCCTTTGCAGTAATAATCGCCCTGATGTCAGTGATAACCTTTTATAAAATCAGCAGGTATCTTTGTTTAAAATGAGATGATACAGGGACACCTCACCTGCACAAACCTAGCTGTTCAACATGTGTTTATTGAGAACCCACTTCACACAGGAGTCTTCTGTTCTAGACACAGGGCATGTTATAGTGAATACGGGTGCAAGTCCTTGCCCTTGATGACCGTGGGACAGATAGACGTTGCATATACACTTGCAATGATAATCACTCAACCACAATGACAATAACACAGCAGAAAATTCAGGGAGAGCTATATGGTAACAAGTGCTGATGAAGAGAATCGGGTGCTCTCATGCATTGCTAGTATGAGTAGAATGATAAATATAATTTTAAAACTGTATTATACAAACCACAGACACCGGTCATTCATGACTACTGAGCGTTTGAAACGTGACCTGTATAACATAGAAACTACGTTTTTATTACTTAGTTTTTCTTAGTTTTAATTCAAAAAGCTGACTCTTGGCCAACCATAGCTGTGCATGTTTATAATTCCAGTACTATATAAACCGGGTATGATGGCACACACCTGTACTTTCAGCACTCGGGAGGTGGAGACAGGAAGACCAGGAGTTCAAGACCATCCTTAATTATGTGTCAAATTCAAGGGCAAAGAAGATACACAAAAGACCAACAGTTAAATGCACAGACAAGTTCAGCATTGCTGAGTGTCTGGGAGAACATATATCAATCCACAATGAGGGTGGCTCTTCCCATCTCAATTAACCTAGTCTAGAAGCTTTCTGAGAGACATGCCCAGAGTTTGCCTACCAGGTGATTCAATATCGTTTCAAGATGAAAATCAACATTAACCACATCAGTATACATAGTCTTTGCCCCACTAATTCCACGTTTCAGCATCCTCCCTGGGAAAGCACAGTCCACAAGTGATATGATTGAGGATGTTCCCTGTGGCATTGTTTATAGGATGGAAAGAGCCTAGAGAAGGGTTTTGGAGAATTCTATAGCAGTTATAAAGAATGGATTAGGTGGTCATAGTACAGGCCTTTAATCCCAGCGCTGGGGAGGCAGAGGCAGAGCAGATCTTTATGAGTTCAAGGCCAGCCTGGTCTAAAGAATGAGTTCCAGAACAGCCTTGGATACATAGAAAAAAGAGACTCTGTCGAGGATGGGGTGGGGTTAGACCTAGGTGTCAAATGAGTATATTTCTAAAGTGCATGAAATGAATCTCTGCTATTCTCTTCTCATGGTGGGACTCTGGGTCTATGGTAGAGGACAGGAAGGAGACAGTGAATAGGAAAGAAAGCAACAGTCTCATTTATCAGCCAGCACATGTATGCTCTAGAATTTTCCCAGTCTCGGTTCGGAGTAGCCTTTCTCCCGTACATCAATTAGGCATGGGTGAACTCACTTTGCTTTCATCTTCCCAACCTCTCTGTGAGTAGCACTCCTTTTTGGTCCATTGACTGAAAGAGGTTAAGCACCTTGCTCAAGGTTGTACAACTAGTACAAACCTTGACTCCGGGCCAAGTGCTCATTGGCCAATACATGGAGTAGCATGGCCCAGTGATTAGGAGGAGTCTGAAGTCAGATTGCAAAGGATCCCTGATCTGTTCTACAACTTCCGTATGACTTCATAGGCTTTTCTTATCTTCTCATCTCTGAACTGGAGCTTGCATGTATAGCAGAATCCTATGGAGATACTGGGAGGGCCAAACTAAGCTACAATGTAAAGTGGTTACATTGAGGCCGGCAGTTGGGGAATCACCCCAATCACAATAATCTGTCATTGTGCATGTAGTTTCTATCTACATGGACTACAAGCAAGCTCACTGACTTACAGGTTCCTGGAATGACCTGTTTGACAGCTTAGGGAATCTTACAGGAAATCAACCCTTCTCCACTCCTTAGCTAAGGAAGGTTCTTGCCATATAGGGGAACCTGGAAACAGAAGGAGAAAGGCATATTTGGTTGTCCCGGTGAGTGGAAGTGTGGAACAGAGCTGACCTATGTGCTGAATACCTGACAGTGTATGTGACAGCCCCCTGGGGAAAAACAGCTGCTTCATCAGAAATACTGATGTATGTAGGAAGTTCTGGAAAGGCGGCTCAGAGGGCAAGAATACTTGCTAGGAGAACATGAGGACCCGATTCAAATCTCAAGCGCACACATAAAAAGCAGGCTGGGCTTTTATAGACCTGTAACCCAAGCACTGCAGGCCCCGGAGACAAGAGGATCACTGAGCCTTGCTGACCACCAGCTTTCCACCAAGGCTCAGGGAAAGAAGATGGAGGATGATAGAGCAGAACACAGTAAGTCCTCCTCTGGCTTCAGCGAGCACGCATGCGCACACGCGCACCAAAAAGAAAAAAGAAATTTGAGAAATAGATTTCTTGATTACTCACAAATTCAGTTCTGAACTTGATTACGTCCTCCCTCAGTGGGCTCTCGGGGGCTTCTTGTTCAACTAAGACAAACTCTTGAGGCAGCGCCAAACACCCCACTAGAGAGCTGGGAGAGCCCTTCCTCTGTAGGAATTTGCAGTCTGCAGGCAGCTCCAGCCTTTCCAGTTTTGCTCACCTTAGCGATGTGCAGAAGTGCTACCTTCACTTTCCCGTTTTTCGTTTTACAGCATAAAAATCAATGCCTTTTCATTGCCAAATGCCTCACTGGCCTTTGTGCCTGGAGTAGGAATCAGAGCACTGAGCAACCATGGCACCGCCAACATCAGCACCAACTGGGAAGTCAAGGCTCCGCTTTTGTGAGTATCCCACTGACATCCACTGCCGTTCTGGGGAAAATGGAGACAATTTGCTGCTGTTTTCGGTGTAGGCTCCCCCCCCCCCCCCGCGTATCTATACTTTCTCAAGAGCATTACCAGGTAAGATTTGACTCAGGAAGGCCCTTCTTGGAAGGGTTTTGGAGGAAAGGCACCCTCCCCATAGAAGCAGAGCAACTGAGCATTTGAGATTTGATGTCTTTAATCCCAGCACTAGAGGGTAGAGCCAGGCAGATCTCTTGTGAGTTTGAGACCAGCCCGGTCTACAAAGTGAGGATAGCCAGAACTACACAGTGAGACTCTGTCTCAAAATCTCAGAAATAAAAATAAATAATAAATAAATAAACAAATCCTAAGAACTAGAGGCCCAGCTGGAAGAGAAATTCTCCATTTAGGTCCACTGACCTAAGGCAGATGTTAAGTGTATTTCCCCATCTTTAGGGTCAACTGATGGGAAACAGAAATTCCTATCTCACTTGGAAGCTAAAGGATGGTAGTTAGCTTGAGCCCTACTCTTCCCCAAACGAAAGGGCACTGTGGCCTCAAATAGAAGAAAACGGTTGAAGCTGGGTGTGGTGGCTAAATGCCTGAGATTCTAATACTTGAGAGGCTGAAGCAAGAAGACTGATGTTAGTTTGAGGTCAGCTTCTGCTATATACTGAGTTCTTTGACCCATCTGGGTTACAGAATGAGATCATGTCTGAGAAAGTAGAAAAAAGGAAGAGGAGGAAGAGAGAGGGAGGAAAGGAAGGAAAGAAAGAACAGAATGAAAGAATCTGGGCTGGAGAGATAGCTCAGTGGGTAAGAGAACTGGCTACTCTTGCAGAGGACCTGAGTTCAGTTCCCAGCACCCACACTGAGTGGTTCACAAGTCTGTGTAACTCCTGTCCCGGGGGTTCTGGTGCCTGCTTCTGGCCTTCTCAGGCACCTGTATGCACATGGTTGGAATACATAAACGGAAAAGAGAAGGAAGGAGAAGAGATAGAAGAAGAAAGGAGAGGGGGAGTGAGAGAGAGAGAGAGAGACAGACAGAGACAGAGAGACAGAAGTTAAACTTAAAGAATACCTACAAACTGACTTCTATGGATAAGTCATTGACCCAATGCAATGTTTAGGTCTGTCTTGGTTGGCACCTCCAAATAACACATTCAATCATCCACTAGCTATAACCATTTACTGAAAGCCTACGTATCATTTTCCCAGTCTCATAGATTGTAGATAAATAGCATGTTTATGAAGATAAGCAACATAGATTCATACACTTCTTCACTTCTTTGGTGATTTAGCAGCCATGTGTTGCAGAATTATTGTGTAGGGCCTTGTACGAAGTCTTGATCCCCACCATCCACTGCCTCAAGTCCTTCCCCCATATTCTAAGCATCATTCTCTCATGTACACCCCTCCTAGATAAGCTGTTTACCCCTGACGCTTCCTCTCGAAATGGATACTGTATGTAAATGATGCTCTGTCTTTGCTCAGCCACTTCTGGCAGCAGAGCACTGGGGGTGACATAAACAGACACACACACACACACACACACACACACACACACGCACGCACTGCTGTCCATTGACATACTCAACCACTTTATTTGTTCAGTAAGCATTCATTTGCACTTACTATGCTCCTGAGTTTGCTGCAGGTGTTAGGGATGCTGAAATGAGCATGACCAAGTCCCTGTCCCCAAAGAGCTGAGAAGACCCATCTCCATGCGTGGCCTAGACTTGGGTAAACTTTCTCTTTCTCTCCGCACAGCCAAGACAAGGGAGCTGCCGATCTGTTCCTCTCTGGAATCTACTTTAATGGCATCATTGTCCTCACCCATAATGACCTTGGTCACCCAGCCCTGGAACTCCAAGACTGCCATGCCCAAGTGAGCCATGCCCGAGTCTCCTTTTCCGGAGGCCTCAGGTGAGTGACAGCAGTGTGATGGAGCAGCTTGGTCCTGAGCTGCATCCTCAGGCTACCACTCAGGGAAATTTCCCACCGCTGTTTCCTGGTCCCTTTGTATTTTTTTTTCCCCTAGTGTCCTGTATAACTCCTTTGCTGAGCCCATGGAGAAACCCATTTTGAGGAACTTAAATGAAATGGTGAGTCTTCAGAAGTTAGACAACCACTGTCAAATGGTATCAGCAGGCTGATCATATTTAATGATTTTCATTTATCATAAACACTTATTGATCATTAACTGTATGCTAAGCACCATCCAAGACACTTGAATTCCCACTGTTCTATGCAATGTAATATTTCTTGTGGTTCAAGCACTGCAACGGGAGACACAGAGATGAGTGAGACTACATTCCCTCCCTTGAGTTTCCCACCGTAGGACAGACAAGCATGGTGTCCCTAACGCAGGCCTGGCGCTAGACTTGGGACTACTGAGAACAAAAGAGAGAAACAAATATTAATCAATTTAGAAAAAAAAACACCCTCAGGCTTGTAACGCAGTAATTGAACCAGGGCTTGGATTTAACACATGGCTGTGTCATAACGAGACTGAACTGAAGAGATCTAGAGAACTGGAAAATTTGCCGGGAGACTTGTTTATCTGTGGAACTGAGCCTTGAAATATAAGTGGGATTTGCGTAGATGAGAAATGGGCAAGGTGTGTGTGACAGGTATTTCCAAGAAATATATTAAGAATACATTTGAAAGAGTAAGTTAGGATGCCTTCCAAAATGCTAACTGTCCTGATTCCAGAAGTGAGGGCTTGGAGGAGGGAAGGGTGGAATTGACCATGCTCTCTTTCTTCTCCTCTCCACACCTCTCATATTTTGGAGATGTCAAAGTTCAGGGATGAAGGGAAGCGGAAAAGAAAGACCAGGAGGTGCCTGACACTAGGTGCATAATCCTAGTAGTTAGCCCTGTGCTTGATAGTAAACGGGTGTATAATGATTGTCAGTGAGGAAATCAGCAAGCACCCCAAAGCACGAAGCAGTTAGCCCAAGGAGACCGCAGAGTTAGTCAAGGTGTCTCGAAGCTATGTGGCTTTTGTTTATGCCCATCTGACATGTGGCCACTGCCAGTGAATGCGGACACTGAAAAGGAACTTGGAAATAGTGTTTTAAATGGAATGTGGTCCTTTGACCCCTTATAGTGTAACCGGGCCCTGAGTAGGCCCTTAGTAAATTTAGTAGGCCCTAAGACAGCACAACTGACTCCGTGGTGGAAGTGCCATTCGGCTGTAAGATTCAGCACATAGACAGCACCACCTGCCAAAACTAAAACTAATCCATCAGAGTCCATATAGCTCTGGGAAAGTCCCAAAGTATATTAACCTTGCTTTTTAACTTCTATAGTTCCATTTGTGGCTAACCATTCTTGTTAACTGAAGTATGTCAACCCAGAATATGTTTTTTTTTTTTTTGTGCTTCAAAGTTCATCTCAAGAAAGGCTTGGTATTACTCTGGGATCCTGAACACTCAGTAGAGTTGCAGGCTGGCTGATAAACACCCCACAACAATAGGAGGTCAATGAATACGAATTAGGAGTTGGGCATATGGCTCAGTTGGTAGAGTCCTTGTGTAGCATGCACAAAGCCATGGATTTGGTCCCCAGCCAGCTCCGCATAAATCCAATGTAGTTAAGCATGCCTGTAATCCCAGATCTGGAGGCAGGAGGATCAGAAATGAAAGGTTATTCATCGGCACTTAGCAAATTTGAAGCTAGCCGAGGTTAGATGAGATCTTATCTCTAAAAAGGCAGCAACAGACTTACCAAATAAAGAGTCTGAGCTAGGCAGTTTTCGGCAGACTGTTTCAGTTTCTCCTCACAACTTGATGAGGTAGATGTAATAATCATCCCCATGTTGCAAATGAGGCAACTGAGGTCAGAGAGTAAAAGTAAACTGCCAATAATTTCCACTCCAGGGGCCTGGCTGCCTTGCCTCTGCTAAAACCATCATGCTGCGTGAGCAATGATTGACACATCAGTGTTTGTAACTTAATAGTTCCTATCTGGAATCTGCTTTACTGGCATCCGCCCCCTCCAGAAAGGTAGACACAGGGCTGGGGATGTCTCTCATCCGGTAAAGAGCCCGACTAGTATGCATGAAGTCCTGAGTTTGACCCCTAGCACCACATAAGCTGAATGTGGTGAAGCATACCTGTAATCACAGCTCCTGGAAAGTGGAGGCAGAAGTATCACAAGCTCAAGGTCATCTTAGGCTACATAGCAAACCCAAAGGCCAACATGGGCTACATGAGAACATTTCTCAAGGAAAGGAGGTGGGGGGAGGGGATACAGTCCTAAATGAACCTCTAATCTCATAGTCTTTTTAATTAGCCCAGGTGAAAGTGGAGGGTCCAATTGAAGCCACTCCAGGCTAGACTAAGAGCTGTGATGCAAGGGTGGAGTGGCACCCAGACAGGAAAGACACAGCTTCTCTGGCAGCAGGTTTCCCGGTGTGACACCAACAGCATGGACAGAGCACATGCCTTAACAGGTCCTGGGAGAAAAGCCAAGGGCTTGCTCTTTTATGGGGCTAACTGGGTGTGGTTTCAGTTGCTGTGAAGTTCAGCCAGCACTCAATGACACACTGCCCATACCCGTTGAGCCTTACCAGGGCACTCTCAGGTCCACGGGGCTAATGTCTCCTAAGCAGAACGCTTGGTTTCAACATGGTAACATAATTTTTCAAAAATCCTTTTGGTCCAGCTCTGTCCTATTGTCATCAACGAAGTGAAAGCGCTCAACGCCAACATCAGTGCACTGGAGGGTGAGTCTCAGAACCGTCTTCTGGATGGTTCTCTACCCACCTTCAAACCTCTCCCAGGGCTTTTTTTTTTCCTAGACAATAAAGTACAAGTTCATCACTCTGCCTCTCCTCTGCCTGAAAATTAAAGTCCCAGGACTCCCTATAGGACAAGCCCTGTGCATGTACTCCTTGGCTACTAACCAGCTTTTTCTTACTGCAGCAGAGAGATGGCTCTCAGGGATGGGGGAGCTAGGAGGAAAATCCTTCCCCAACTGTAATCCAAGTTCTGGCTCTAAGTCCATCTTCTTGACCAGGTTATCCACGTAGCCTTCACCATTCCCTTCAGGGGCTGCCTTCAGTATTTATCAAGCCCACACATCAAGACTAACTGTTCCATCCCCACCTCTCATTGCTTCATCTCTTACTTCCCTTCTCACAGCTTGGCTTTGCCCACACTGCCAACTCCGCTGAGAAGAGCCTCTTCTCTCCCTCCATTTATTCCTTTACTAGACCTATCTTGAGCACCCGTTTATCCACCAGTACTCTGCTGGTCCCACAGACTTTCTAGCTCTCCACCTCCTCGTGTCCTTTTCATTTCTCTTTTTCCTAAAGACTCGGCTTAAGAGACCTCTCTCCCACACTCCCACAGGGATGCCTCTTCTTGCATGATACATGTCTCCCTTTGCATCCCATTCGTTTGCTAGATAATGGTGCGCAGAGCACTTAGAACCCGTGTGCTGATCTTGGTGGTGGAGATGCACAAAGCCTAGGAGACGGAACTCCCACCTCCATGGGACTATAGGGAGGGAGCAGGAAACAAGCAAGTAAAACCTGTATTGGGGAAATTATGAGTGATAAGAAGAAAAAGAAACAAGGGAGAGGCTGAAGAGGAGTTTCTGTTTTAGATCTGACTAGGAAAGGCACCACTGAGCAGGTGACATTAAACCAAGAACCTGCAGGGACTGATTGGAAGTGAGCTGTTCCCAATCTTGGTCTTGGTCCTTTTTCTGTGGCTGCCAGAGGCTGGGTGAATTATAAACAATAGAAGGATGCTTGTCCTATGGTTCTGGTGGCTGAAAAGTTTCTATGCGGAGTCACAAGATGGCAGAAAGACAAGTGAGTGTGCATGAGACAGAGAAGAAATCAAGCCAAATTTGTAACAGATCTACTCCATGGTCATGGATTATTCCTGGGGGCAATGTTCCATGACATAGTCACCTATTAAAGTCCCACTCCCCAATAGCCAATATATTGGTAATATATTGGTATATTGGTAATTGGTATATTAAATGTAAGTGTGAGTTTTGGAGAGATGTTCAAATCACAGTATGCATGGGGTACAGTCAAGTAGACAGATCACATGCTCAAAGGCCCCGAGGCAGGAATGTGCCGAGCGCACTGGAGAGACTAGGAGACCATGCTAGGACCAGAGGGAGGGCGTGGTTGAGGGGAATGTGAGAAATGAGCTTGCAGGTCAGGAAGGAGGTGTCTAGACTTGACAGGGATCCGGGACACTGAAAAGTCACTCTCGTGTCTGAGATAATGATGGACGAGGGAGGAGGAAGGAAGTGGCAGCAGAGAGACCATTTTACAAAGTAGAGCAATGACCCATTCAAGCATAACAGCTATGCCCTTGGATGGAGTAGTAGAGAGGGGAAGACATGTTCTTATCCTGGACATACCTTACAGGTAGACAGTAGTAATTGCCAACAGGTCAACAGGCCAACAGGAAGAATTCAGAAGTCAGGGGCCTCAGCTTTTCACCCTGAGCCAACAAAAACTTTGTGGTCAGATCGTCAGATCAGCTTTAGGAGCATTCTTGCTGTAGTGGATAATAATTTCCTAGTCAAGTATCTTTCTCTTTCTCCTCCAGACTCTGAAGTCCTTGGGGCCAGGAGCTTTGCTCTACCGTCAGGCACAAGGCCTAGGTACCAGACTTCCTCTTCTGACTCTCATGGCACCTGCACGCATGTGATACACATACAGACAAGCAGGCATTTATGTACACATAAGTAAAAGTAAATTTTAAAACATGTGAAAGCCGTAATGCTATAAGATGACTGTGTTCTTACCAACTTATCAAGCCACTTCACCACCTCATGCTTCTCTCCCCCATCTATGGCACAAACTAAACATAATGTGAAAGACGGTATTCCTTTATGACGTTAGGGTGCTCCTTGGGTACCTCCCTCTAGAACCTGGAAGAAGTCTTCAGACCACAGAGTGCACAGTGGTCAGCAAAGCAGCTCTCCCAAGCCAGATCAGAGCCCAAGTGCTGTCCTAACACCATCTCAAGCACTGGAGGCTTTCCTCCCAGGAACCCTGCTCACCCTTGTCCCCTGCCCCCTTCTGACTTCGGGTTTGCTCTGAAAATGCAAACACAGCATTTCATTCAATTAACAGCACCATGTGTAAGAATTCCCATGGCCTCTCTAACTCAGTGAATATTCCCTTTCCTATAATATCTCTTTTTAAATAAATTCTACCCTAGCACTCAGGAGGCTGCTGTAGGAGGATTAAGAATTTGGGGCCAGTCTGGTCTACAATAGAAACTACTGCAATAGTAATGCATGCTTACTGTCTTTAAAAAATGAAATTCTAACTACACAGAATCTCTAATATTGAACTTGGAAACCTCTCAATCTGATAGTACGATTTAAGGTTTTTGTGTTGCTTTTTTTTTTTTTAATTTTCCCCCTTTTATTGAAAATAGATTACTTTCTCATACAATACGTCCTGAGTATAGTCCCCTTCCTTCTACACCTCCCCTCTGGATCCGCTCCCTCTCTGTATTTCATTAGTAAAGAACAGGCTTCTAAGAGACAACAATCAAACATGACAAAATAAAATATAAAAAGGTAAAACAAAACTATCATATTGCAGTTGGACACAGTGAACCAACAGGAGGAAAAGAGTCCCAAGACCCACTACTTCTCATAGTTAGGAGACACATAAAAATACTAAGCTAATATATATATATATATATATATATATATATATATATATATATATATATATATATATATATATGCAAAGGACCTGGTGCAGACCCATGACCCTGTGCTTGCTGCTTCAGTCTCTGTGAGCTCCTATGTACCTTGCTTATTTGATTCAAAGGACCTTGTTCTCCTGGTATCTTCCATCTCTGACTCTGACTTACAGTTTGTCCTGGCTGCAAAAATATGCTAGAGCAATGGTGGCATAGAACTTATGGGAGTAGCCAACCAATGTCTGATTTGACTTATGGCCCACTCTACAAAAAGGAATCCATCCCAGACATTGCTAGAGTAACCAAGAACCAGGGACTAGATAGCTCAGAGACCTAGGGTAAAATCAAATGCTATTGGTCAAAAATTAAAATTATCAATAAAATGACTCCTAATGATATTCTGTATACTCACAGATCAGTGCCTTATCCAGTCATCATCAGAGAGGCTTTGTCCAGCAGCATATAGGAACAGATGTAGAGACCCACAGCCAGACATCACACAGAGAGAGTCTAAATGAGATATCTTCATCAAATCCCTCCCCTCAGAACCCAGGGAATCCTGAAGAAGAAGAGGCAGAAAGAGTGAAAGAGCCAGAGGGGATAGAGGATACCAGGAGAGCAAGATCCCCCTCTGACTCTTAAACCTTTTTGGCCTCCTCTTCCACAGGATTCTCTGGGTTCTGAGGGGAAGGATTTGATGGAGACATCCCGTTTAGACTCTCTCTGTGTGTAATGTCTGGCTGTGGGTCTCTACATCTGTTCCTATCTGCTTAAACTGAGAGCTATCAATGACCAACACATGATTGTTGATTTCTGCTATTTCTTTGTTGTGAGTCATGGTGGTGCTGGAGGTGATGTGGTGGGGGTGGGGGTTGGGGTAGGGGTGGGGGGGTTTCTTGGGTTTCTTTAATGGATTTATTAACTTCCTGTTTAAGGATCTCCACCATATAGTTGGTTTTAAGGTATTTTTCTTGTGTTTCAGCTATGTTGGAATATTCAGCGCTGTGGTAGGATAGCTGTCCTGGCTAATATTGATTGTATTCTTACTCTGGCATCTAGGCATCTGGCTTTGGGATGATTTCTGGACTTGCCTTTGTTGGGCGGGTGTTTTGTTCCTTGGTTTCTGTTTCCTCTCTGGATTTTCAGAGAGTGTGACAGCTGTGTGTTGCCTGTCTTACCAGTCTGCTCAGCTAGCGTGTTCACAGGGAATGCCTGCTGGCCTTGGAGCCTGAGATAATGGGATGCCTGGGAGAAGGAGGGTTGGAGGAGGAGGGCTCTGTGATCTGTCAGGGATGGGGTCAGAGAGGTAAAGGAAGCTGCAGCAGCTTTTCTGCTACAGAACTGGGGATGGGAGAGTAGGGATTGGGTCTGGAAGAACAGAAGGAGAGGTGTGGATCCTCCTTTAGCCTACTTGTTTGCTCATTTCTTCTTTAAAACAGAAGCACTGGGCCTGTGAGGTGATTCAAGGGGTGTAGTTGCCTACCACCAC